>OX235273.1:117777855-118018903 GCA_944472155.2 Trichobilharzia szidati | reverse complement strand
CCTGCTCCACGTCTGCCCACACGCTTTCATCTCCTCTTCACATGAACTACTCCAAGTCACCCTTGCACTGACGACCAACTCGCCGCTTCCCTTTCGGGTTCCACTAGAGCGATGGCTTGTCTAGTGATGTCACTTGATGGTTTCCTCAGAGTATGGCCAATCCATCTCCATTTCTTCCTGCCTATTTGTTTCACAATCGGTTCCTGGTTGGTTCGCTCCCAGGGATCACACCCTGTTGCCGATCTTTTCTGGCCGGCCATCTGATCTTGAGTATTTAGCGAAGACAACTGTTAATGAAGGTTTGTAGTTTGTTTGAGATGCTCTTCATGACGCGCCAAGTCTCTCATCCGTATATTAGCACTGACTTCACATTGATGTTGAAAATCCGGATCTGATTTTTGATGCTGAGTGCTGTTGACCTCCACACAGATTTGAGAGTAGTGAAAGCTTGTCTTGCTTTCCCGATCCTTGCTTTGATATCTCTGTCAGTTCCAACCACCTGTAGTTGAAACGATGCTTCCCAGGTAGGTAAAAGAAGTTGTTCCTTTCAGGTTCATTCCATTTGTGCTGATTGTTGTCCATTGTTGTTGTTTCTGTTGGTGGTGTTGCCCAGGAATCTTCATCACCTCTGTTTTCTAAATGTTCACCTGAAGTCCTATCTTTGATGCTTCTTCTATCGCCAACTTGTTGCTTTTCGCTTGCATATCCTCCAGTTTGTGTGAAATCAGACATATTTATCACATCGGCGAAGTCAAGATCCTCCAAGTATTTTGTGTGAGTCTTTTTTATGCCTGTTTCCTCATTGCCCGCTCTCTGTCGCATTATCCGGTCTACAGCAATCAGAAAAATCATTGGTGACAGTAAGCACCCTTGTCTCACTCCTGCCCTCACTTCGAATGATTCCGTAAGTTTCTTGTTGTGGATAACTAGGCATGCAGCACTGTCGTAGAGCTGTTGGATGAGATATATAACTGTCGGTGGCAGAGGGTTATAAGTTTCACACTTAACTCTATGTGTATCCCATGAAACGCGGACCAAATAGGGTGTTGGGTTTTTGCATTAGGTTGTGTGGGTTGATGACATCCAAGGGAAGAGTTGTGAATAAACGGGATGCTTGTCACAGTCTGGAAATAATTATTTGGACTATTTGTCATAGGAGTTCAGGTATCTGTCAACTACAACATTAACAAGCTGACTTAGTGTCACACCACTTGCCATACTGACAACCTTTGCAGTATGGCTCATTTCTTATTGAGTAGATCAGGTAAGACCAAGTGAATGCAGTTTAGAACCAAAAGTGAGATGTAAGAGTTAACATGTCGTGAAAGTAGAGGTTGAGTGATTCCTTATTTGTTTAATGTAATAGGTGATACAGAATGTTTTCTGAGAAATCGACAATATATGTGATAACCAAGAAATTTCAGTGGAACTATTTCAACCTATTTTATGCCTGACTTATGTACACAAATGAAGCAAGGAAGTTGTGTGAGTGACTTGATATGATTATTAGCAATAAATTATGCTCGAAACGTCATCAATTAATATTAGTGTACAACACTGTGTGATTTGTCAAAATAAAATCTTATCCATAATAGAATGACTTAGTTTATGTTTCACTACCCGCTTAACTACAGGCGTCAAGAGAACGGACCAGTTCTTGTAGATCAAAGTTTATGCCTGAAGTTAAAGTCAACTATCTGATATTCACAGGGTTTTAACGAGAGACCATTTAATTTAAACCACTTGCTTATATCTGACAAAAGCAGTTAAGCTTGGATCAGTCAGATAGGGACATCATTGGCGACGAGACAATCAGATCATAAGCGTATCCACTGTAGGTTCATAAGCAGCACTAATAATGTGCTTTACGTTGATCAACGTTTACGCGCAGTGTTCATATTTTCGATTAAATAAAAAACATAGTGATTCACTGAAAATAAGTCAATGCCATCCATCAAATAGTCTGTTGAATTTAGCTAAAATGAAATTAATTTTGCTACTTGAGCGAAGAAAGAACAAAAATATTTTCAGGTTATTACCAGCTCGTTTGATTTCGTGTATTTCTTTCCTATTCAACAACCAGCTGAACCGGCAGATCGACAGGATGGATATGTGTTCACCTCTGGTTCCTGTTCTTGTAGACATACTCATGGATCATGCTGGGCAAATCTGAATAAATTCGGAAATAAAGAGGACTAATTGAGACTGCAGGAATTTTGAAAAGAGGTTTGTGGCTTGCAGTGATATGGATAACAAATCCAGATGTTTAAAAAATTCAATGCGGTATATCCTCAGCTTGAATTCAAAATGCATCATGAGGTTTACAAACTTCTCCACTTTCTAGATTTTGACCTTCAAGGATGAAAGGCTGGGGAGATTGAAAAAATCCATCTATAGGATAAAGACGTGGACTGATCAGTACTTAAATTATCACGGCTTTTCCCAAATCAGTTATTAACAAACCCTTGCCTCAACACATTTAAGCACAGCTAGGGCGTTAAGTTCAGAAGATAAAATTGAAGAAGAGCACACAGTTATCGAAAAGAATCTTCTCAAAGTTGTGAATCCCCAAAATGTAGGGGTGAAGAAACATCTAGATCAAAATCTGAAGCCGTTGATAGGAAAACGCTGCCTAGAATACAAAGGGGGAAGAAGTAGCGATAAGGACCGATAAAAGAATCATGAATGCATTAAAGAGAACATTTCCCAGCTCCAACTTCATTTCACCATACAATACAGTACGCTCGTTAACCCAGTCAATTCACTTGCACTTGAGGCAGTCAGGGCATAGGAAGCAATTAGAGGAAATCATCTACTAGATCACCTTAGCATATCTCTAAAACTTTCCATATGAAAGGAGGCAGAGTGGCCTCAACTGCAATTCACAGACACCTGAGTGACATACGACATATATACTTACATCATTTTTTTAAAACTTCTGTCGTCTATCCTTTCTATCTTTAACTCTACATTACTGTGATAAAAGTTTGTTCAGAAATATTGTGAATTATAATTTGTGATGTAAGTGTAAACAAATAGTAAAAATTGAGATTGAATGTTTCCAGATTGTCTTAACTTCTACAGATAGAAGTTAAGATGGAACATGATCTCTGAAATCAACAAGATATGGGATGACCAAGAAAGATGGGAGAGGGTGGAACTATCCCGAGGTAATTTATGCTTGACTTAGTTTTGTTTCAGTGCCGTCTAAACCACTAGTATCACGTAAACGGACCAATTCGTGTGGACCACGAATGTCCCTGAAGGCTAAGTTAACTGTCAGACATTTAGAGGGATATACCGTGAGACCACTTGTTGATATCCGACAAGAGGCTGCTAAGTTTTGATAAGTCAGACACAGACATAATTGACAACGAAATTGATAAATTTCTGCTTAACCTTCGAATAAAATGCATTAAAAAGTCAACTTGAGCTATTGTATCATTTTCATAATGAGGTGATTAGTATCACAGATGAGCAGATTTTTTAAGGATGAACTGTTAATCACCTTACTGTTTCGTTCAACATCAACGTATACCTTAATTAGGTTAAAAATATATCCATATAGTAACGTTGTTATTACTTTCGACGCTAATAATTTTGTTGTTTAGAAGTGTATCAAGAACGCTACATTTGTGTTTCACTAATTATTCTTATTATTATTTGAGTACGGATATTCGGTACAATACAGATCTCCACAAACAATCAGAACATAAAAGATGAATGAATATATAGACGAAGAAAAGGAATAATATGGGAAGCAAAAGTTTGAACAATGAGATACTGCTATCCGTTACACTGAATGAAGCTCAACATGTGTTACATTACATCAGTAATTGTTAATTGTAGGGTGAAATATTGAAACATGGTGTCATTAAGATGACGTCAAAGCCAGAAATCCGTGTTCTGTAGATCCATAGAGTGAAACACACCGGAAAACGAAATCCTAACGTCAGGAGTATTATCTCCTAACATCGAAATCATCTAAATAAAGCTGCTTAAAAGCTTTATCAACATTTGCTTTCACTGAATACTGGAAATTGAGCGGTCAATCAGAAAGAAGAACCAACATGGTGCTATGAAAATGACGCCAAGTAACCAAGATCCTAACGACCTAAACAATATTACCAGGAAAGAAGGTGGTTCATCGTGAAAAAGTGTATAAAAAAACAAAAACCTACAATGACAAGTCAGTATACTAGTTTCTTCTGAGTCATTCAAGCAACTTGGTAAAATGTTTGGTTCATTGGACCAGTATAATCTACTCAAACGACTGTCTCAATAATCAGCACAAGATTTAACAAAGAATTATTGGTATGAGTATAAAACTCGGGGACTATGGTAGAGTGCATTTCCATTATGGATAAGATTTTATTTTGACAAAGTCTCACAGTGTGCTATACAGTAATATTTACTGATGACGTTTCGCCAAACTATTGCTCAATTTCAAATCTAGGTACTCACACAACTTTCTTGTTTCATTTTTATACATGAGTGAAATTGATTAGACATGTGAATACAAATCAATATAAGGTAATGTACATTCAGAAATAATATTAGTGTGATCATTCAAGTGCAATCAGATGGGAAATAAGTTGTTTTTTACAATAAACAATAAGTCGCTCGTTAGAATGTTATGATGCGAATTGAATGCATTTTTACATTATTTATTATTCTCCAATTTGATTGGAAAAAATATTTTCCATTATGCCAGTAAAAAGCAACAAATGGTAGAAGAAGCATCAAACATAGGAAGGACTTCACGTGAACCTAGAGAAAACAGAGTTGATGAAGATTCCTGGCCGACAGCAATAGCAACTACAACAGACGACAATCAGCCAGAATAAATTTAAGGAAACTGAAAGAAGCAACCTCCTTAACCTACCCACTTGTGAAACATCGTTTCAACTAAAGGCGGGAATGACTAGGATATCAAAACAGGAATCGAGAAAGCTAGGCAAGCTTTCATTACTCGCAAGTCTGTGTGAAGATCAACAGCACTCAGAAAGAAAAAGTAAGATTCGGATTTTCAACTTCAATGTGAAGTCAGTACTACTAAGCTCATCAGAGACTTGGTTAGTCACGAACGGCACTCTGAACAGACTACAGATTTTCATCAATAGCTGTCTTTGCCCGTTATTTCGCTCAAAACCAGATGACCGGCCAGAAAACATCAGCAATTGTGAAAGATCTCTGGGGGCGAACCAACCAACCCATCACGAACCAACTGTGCAACAAACGTGCGATAAGAAATGGAGGCGGATTGGCCATACTCCGAGGAAACCATCAAGGGACATCACAATACCCGAATGGGAAGTGGCAAGTTGATCGTCAGGGCGAGTTTAACTTGGAGGAGGAGGTATTGTGAAGAGGATATGAAAGCATGTAGACAGACGTGGGGCCAAGTGATAAGGTTGGTGGAGAACTGAACGCCATGGAGACGTGCGGTTGAGGCTCTATAGGAACTAAAGGAAACGATAATATAATAATATGATAATATCTTCCATGTCTCTGGTACTTGCGGTGAGTCACTTCTATTGCATGTGTTGGGTGTGGACCTGATGAACCAGTCTCACTATTCTTGATATACTAGTTTTACCCTATGTAGTGGACTTCACTCACAGTCATTGCAAGGTATTTTTTAAATTATATTATTCTGCTTAACTGGGTCCACCGAAGCCTTTAGCCTACAGAGCTTGTACTATCTGAATGAGTTTGTAGGTTTGAATGCGACCCTTATTCATGCTTTGTTAGGAATCCTACGTAGGGCTTCAGATGTCCCCTCCTTATATGGTAAAACCACTGTAGATGCCTTTTATTCTTTCTTATTTATGCCATCATCATTAGTTTCACAATTATTTTTTTTTACTTTTGACCTTTTTTGAAATTCCTAACGAATTTGATTCATAATGAAGGATCAAAGAACTACTTAATAAAAATGGTTATCCAGATGAGTTCACTGAGAAAAGAAATATGAATTTAGCGCCAAGAAAGGTCAGTATGATTGGTTATGGATGCATTGACGCACTTGTCCATGAAACTTCAATTGACTGGTGGTCACATCAGCCAAATAATTTTTAATAACAATAACTTTATTCGAAAGAGAATTTTTTTATACAAATATCAGGTAGCACAGTATTACATCTGAACTGTAGGGCATTTACAGTGATAATATTTTTCGATAAAAATGTGAATATAGAATAAGATTCGGTATAATAATGAAAGAAACAATGATGGGTTTTTTACTTTTCTCATCACATAAAATGTGTGCCGAATATATTGTTGTACAGATTTTATACTTACTCGTCTAAACATAAATTCATCGATAGTTGCTTTTAGTTCTGCCTGATGAAATGCAAGGAGAGTTGTGTACAGAGAGTCCCGACAAGATAATATCCACTAATTTCTTGCCTGAGTCCATGTGTCCATCTAAAGTAGCAGTATTAACGCGTTGGTTCAGTGACACTCTACCAGCCCTACTCATAGCTCTTAGTGCCCTTGTCACTGTAACAAAGTCTTTCTTAAGTTGCTCGGTAAAGAATAAGGGATGAGGAAAAACTAAGAAGAATAGGCAGAATACAAGAAATAACAGACCTCCTCACATTGTGGAACATCAAACGAAATATCCATTACAACATAGGCATTTTTTGTATTTCCCAATGAATGAAAAACAAAAACGATATTGTTTTAAAAAATCATCAGCTATACGTCGTCTACACGCTATAGAATCAGGCCATAAATTTGATTTTGACAATATTGAAACCATCATCCAGGAAAAGCATTTCATGAATCACAAAGAACGTCTAATATCAGAAGCACTTCATATCAAATAGAATCCGAAACGTCTGAATGGGAATGATGGACTAAGAGAGAATTTAACCTGGTTACAACACCCTCCTACCCTCCACGATTAAGTGACATAGTTGACAGGATAAGCAATTTCATTATGTAAACGCACGCTGCTTTTATAATTTTACACACTGATCAAATTCAACAATCTACACCTGTTTTTGTTATTATCACCAATTGGCCAATTTGATAACGATGATTAAGTCACTGTATATATAAGCTGAGATTTTGTCAATTCTGCTTTAATAATACTTTGATAAAGCTAATAACAGCAGTATTAAATAGAGAAATGTCAGTAGACATTGCAATATCCTTTTGTTTTTCATTCATTGGGAAATACAAGAAAACCTTTATTATAATGAATATCATGTGCCACGCAATATCCAAATTTTTTTCAAACTGTTAAAAGTGAATTTAGCTCGGACTTAAACGAAATATCTTCCCAGTAACTAACATGACATAAGAAGGCCAGGAAAAGTGATCAGAGGAAATACACAATCCAAAGGATTTAACATTTGATTTAAATTCAACTTCTTTGCCATCTATGATAGTAGAATTATGGAAACTAACCGGTCCATGTAAGTCACGCTTGTGTCTGGCAGCGAAAGGAACTACCGGATATTTAGGTGTATTTAGATTAAGACCATGAATAACAAAGTAATACAGACACTGAGGAAATAGTCAGAACAACACTCAGTGCAGCGGAAATACACCGTCTCTTCACAACCATTCCAATCTAAATTCCAAGAAATAGGGATAAACTATCCAATTTAGTCTCCTTTATGTGTATCTATCAATTTGGCCACTTCTTCGGAACGTACAATTAGGTATAAACATCATTGTGTTTCCGAACATCATCCTGCATGGTTAAGCAAGGGATAAACAAGATATTTTGGTCGTTGTTTTTTAACACACGTTGTAGACAGGGAGCATAGTGTTGAATTTAATAAAGCACTTTAATTAAAACGATTAGTCACTTTCAAAAATTTGAGTAAGGCATTTCGAAGGCGAATTTCATGAGATGATATCGTCATTTCGTAGTTCCTTTACAATCGCTTTACAACTAACATGGTTCACAATAATAAAATACATGACCACTATCAAATAAATGTGATAAAACTGAGCTGCGTTGTCTGTCATTTGCCCAACCACAGTGGGAAATGTGCAATAGTGACACGTTGGCTAAGCTGTCTAGTACTGTCACCGCACGTGCGGTTGAGATGATAAATGTACATAGATGTGGCAAAATTATCTAGCTTGTCTTTCGTTTGCGTCCCAATCATTCGTCGTCTAGAGAACAACAACCATAAGTTTTATGCGTAAAACGTTCTTCATAAACTTCTAGGAACTTTCTGGAATAAAATCTAACTTCACAAGTCACCAATAAATTGTATTTGAATTTTAGATTTTCCCGTCGATTGATTAGACCGAAGTGCTCGGTCTCAGGTTGACATGTCGGCTTCTTGTGCATATGTTTCGAAGATATCTGGGCATTTAATTAGAACTTTATTGGTGATTGGTGACTAACTGTGGAATCCAGGATGCGCTTTTCGTCCTATTTGTGACTCGTCAGCGCCGTTGAGAACATCATCACTCACTGGGAAATGCAGGTACGTCCAGTGACGAATCCTAAATAGGACGAAATGTGTATCGTGGATTCCGCTACTAGTCACTATCCACCAATTAAACACCACTAAATTATAAGTTAATAAATAGAGGTTTCGTCCATGATGTCAAAGTCACAGGCTTTTCCCTAATGTTTTCATATGTTTCTTTATAAAGCTAATTGTGAAGCCCTTTCCTACAGGCAACCATGGATATACTACAGTTCATTTTGTACAAGCAGTAGAAACCTGGACGTATCTGTCAACCTATTCAGCCTTCCTTGACTGGATACACCTGCGTCGTTAGCAAAAAACGGTTGTGCTAACACTGAGATTTGATAGCCTGATATCAATAAACTGTCGTATTTCTCCTTAATACATACAGAATAATCACAGTTGTGTCTAGCAGATGAAAGCAGATGGTGTTTGATTCTCACTCATCCTGCTCTTTCGTCTTCAGACAGATTTTATATTTTTAACTTTTTTTAATTAAATTCAAATTAGGAATCTCTACACCTGAACAACAGTTGGTTTCTTCCCGCTTTATTACTTTTTTATGTAATCGGAAGAATATCTTTAGAACAGATGGATTTAATTGATAAGAATTCCGCAGTTATAATTCATCCTTGTAACAAAAGTTTATTAAAAGAAATAGATCAACCTTCATTTGAATTAAAACTACTGAAAAATAAAAGTAACAATGATAAATGTGAAAGAATGGCAAAAGTTTCAAGTAATTTCTAATTAGTCCACCTGTGTGCAGTAGGAAAAGCACATTCATTCCCTTCGATGACTATAGCCTACTACAAAGACATTAGAGACATAATCATCTCTTATTTTCATGAAATATTGTGCCTCTCTTATTCCTTTTCGCCTTGTTTTACTTCACTCTGTGCGTATGCTTGTGATGTGCTAACCTTTGGAATTTACACTAAGCTTATCATGTCTGCAGTATTTGATTGCAGTTCAGCATTTAACCTCTTCATTCTATTATTACACCCGATATCTGTCAGCCCTCGCTTGAAGTTACATTCACTGTTCACCATTGGTTGGTATTTGTTTGTTTATATTTTGTGGTGATCATATTTCTCTCACACCACTGAAGATAACTCACTACCGCGCAAACGAACTTGTGTTCTGTTGAGAATAAATATATACGTATGTCACCCAGTTGTTTGTTTACATTTCAAGTTTGATCACAGATCGGTATGAGCGAGAGAACCACTGGAAACCAACGAGGAGTACTGGACAGCCATTGTTTTCTAGCTTCGGACTCATCAGTAATACTCGCCCACAGACAAGGTACGAACCCAGGCCACCTTCCTGTTGCAAGCCAAGGTGGCCAGTAGATAATGTACCCACTGGGACTCAACTTAGTGGAAGGTTCATGAATTCCAGCTTCCACCAACTAATAATTTTAGCGCGACCTGCACCAGCCAGTATCATCGATGGAGAGTATTTGTCATCACTTACGACCAATTGGTGGAACCCACTGGTAATGACTTCTCACTAGAATGCCAGCCAATTTAGTCCTACAGTCAGTCACTAGCGAGAATCTGAATAATTTTCAAGAGATTGTGGCAGGAATTCGATCTTTAATATAAGAATAAAACTTGTGCACTGTGGTAGAGTGTAATTCCATTATGGGTAAATTTTGTTTTGATAGAGTCTCACAGTGTTATACAGTAATGTTTACTGATGACGTTTCGAGCACAATTTATTGCTCATAATTATATCAAGGTAATCACACGACTTCCTAAATCTGAATTTAACTAACAAATCACCATTCTATCTTAGACATGTACTCCAATTTATTTTAATTTTCACCTGCCTTTACTGGCTTCTCAGGTCTGTGTGGAGGTCAATAGAACTTAGCATAAAATATGAATTCGGATTTTCAACTCCAGTGTGAATCAGTGCTACTTTACGGGTCAAAGACTTGGCACGTCACGAATTGTACTTCGAACTAATTACAGATTTACGTCAACAGCAGTAGGGAACTCTGGGAGCGAACAAACCCATCAGGAGGCGATTGCGCAATAAATATGCAGGAAGAAATGGAGGTGGATTCGTCATACTCTTAGAAAACCATCAAGTGACTGACATTCATTACACGCCAGGCAATCACTGGTTTAAGAAATGTACTGTGTTGAAAGATGTAATGGATCTGTCTGTAGGCAATGTTCTATTCAATGTACTGTTGGTTTTTTTATCGGTCCTTATGGATGCTTCTTCCCCTTTGTATACTAGGCAACGGTTTCTTTTCAAATGCTTGAGAATTCGGTCTAGGTGTTTCTTCCTTTCCACATTTTAATCTTTTGCTTCCGAGGATAACTTAATCTTGAAAAGGTTAATTTCGATAAATTCGTGTTCCTCTTCAGTCTTATCTTCTGAGCATATCGTCTAAGCCCTGCTAGAGAGCGTTTTGATAGGGCTTTTTTGTAACCGACTGAGGAAAAGCTGTAATAATTTGAGTATTGGTCAGTCGAACTCTGTTTCCTATAGATGGATTTTTCAATCTTCTCACCATTTTATTCTTAGGTTGAAATCTAAAGAGTAGTAAGGTTTCTCATGCCTATGATCCATTTTTAATGAAACGTGAATATAGGTCGCACTGAGTTTTCAAACAATCGGATTTGTCATCCATATTATCGCAGACGACAGATATATTTTCAACAAACCTGCAGTAATGGTTGATCCTTTTTATTTCCGAATTCATTCAGATCTGTCCAGCATGAGCCATGAATAGGTCTGCAAGAACATCATCCAGACGTGCATCTACTTTCATCCTGTCGATTTGTCGGTTGTTGAATCGGAACTGGACATTATTTTTATAAAGAGGCTGTAGAGAATCCATGAAATCAAACAAGCTCGTAATACCTCGAAAATATTTTTGTTCTTTGTTTGTTCACATCGCGAAATTAACCACATTGAAGTAAACTTCAGTGGATCATTTGGTGGATGCTAATGACTAGTTTTCAGGAAACTACTATTGATATGCTGAGTATCAAATTGTCTCGTCGCAGATTACGCCCCTATCTGACCGATCCAAAATCAAGGGCCTTTTTCAGATACCAGCAGGTGGTCTAAGCTAAATGCTCTCACGGTATTTCCCTCTAAATGTCAGACAGTTAATTTCGCCTTCTGGTATAAACATGATCAACAAGAACTGGTCCGCCCACATGATGCTTTTAGTTTAGAAGGTAATGAAACAGAATACTTTGGGATAGTTCCACCCTCTTCTACCTTCCTTGGTCATCACATATCTTGTTTATTTCTGATAAAATGGTCCACCTAACCTACTACATTGGGAAGTTAGGACATTACAGTCGCTGATTAGTTAAGACAGTAGGGAATAACTCAACCTGAACTTGTATAGGTTTGTTTACTCTTGCATCTTACCTATTTTTCTTTATTAGTCCCTAAACGTTACTCTTTCCTGGTTTACTCAAAAGGGGGGGTGTCATATTGTGACAAATGTCAGTAGTAAAATCGATGTGTCACTAATTCAGCTCGTTACTGTCGTAGCCGGGAGATACCTGGAACTATTTGTGAAATGGTTTAGAAACATATTTTCTAACTCTTAGCAACCTGAATATTCTCAGTTTTTTCCTTGAATGTTATCATTTCATACAGCTTAATACAAACCTCGATACCCTATTTGTTCCACGTTATATGTGATAGACATAGTGTTAAGCGTGCAAACTACGACTCACTGTATAATTGGCAAAGCAAGCGGCTCTTTTCTCTTCTCCTGTTTGTAATTTATGGTAACAATATTTCAAATTTTGGTTTGTAAGGATTAAATTTGTTTCTACTAATTTGACCACGGATTGGTGTCAGTTAGAGAACCATTGAAAACCGTCAAGGAGTACTGGACAACTGTTTTATCCTACTTTTGGGAATCATCTGCCGTAAACACACACTCATTTTTGAATTCAGAACCTTCCGGTTACAAGGCAAGCTGGCCCGTAAACCATTCAGCTACAGGGACCTAATTCAGTGGCCAGGCCATGAATTCTAACTTCTACCAATTCATGATTTAGCGCGACCATCGACCAACTCTTGAAAATTAATCTGATGGCGAAAGCGGAAATAACTCAACATCATATAAATAGATAATCACCCATTGAATATAATTTCTCTTTCAGTGGTGGTTTATGCATTGAATGGTAGATTTCTGTGATTTGAGACTGATCTATTATAATAAAAAAGGTTTTTGTATTTCCCAATGAATGAATGAAAAACAAAACGATATTGTTTGGGAAATACAAAAACCCTTTATTATAATGAATATCATATACCACCCAATGCCTAAATTTTTTCAAACTGTTCAAAGTGAACTTGGTTTCGACACAAATGAGACTGATCTACTTAACTTAGTTGGTGGTCGTTAATAGTATCTCATTATAATTTTTTCCTCTGTCTGAAATCTAATAGTTGAGTGAAAAGCGTGGAATATTTTCAAAACTGGAGTATTCAAGCATTTCATTAAAAACGAGAGCAAACCGAGAGTGAAACTGTGTCTACCTTGCACAAATATGGCTTACTAGTTTATATTCATGACTTTTTGTCTCTTTCAATGAGTTGAAATTTTTGATTACGAGATCACCTCTTGTAAGGATTTCTAGACAGTGACAGAAGGCGGCAGGAATCTCAAAAGGAACCTGTTAAGCTTGACTAGAGATAAATGAATTATTTAGGCAAACAGAAATCAGCTTTTAACAGACACTGGGTTTATTATATTTTACCTGAGTTGTTGTCTTTTAGTCTGTTAACAGTATGTTTTCATCTACAAAGCTTACATCCGAAGACATCTGTTATTTCATGGTGTAAATATTTTTTTGCTTTACGGGGTTCACTGCAAACAATTGTCGGTAATTTTCGGCTGTTTGACAAACGCTAATTTTGTGCAAATACGAATAAAGTGTGGGAAATAAGCTGGAAAACAAGCAGTCATATAAATTAAAACGATTTTTTACCCATTATCATCATATTCATTGTTCTTTCGGGTTTCGAGTAGAATATTAGGCTTCAACAGCACGTCTTCACTCTGTCCACTTCCCTGTGGTCCTCTTCGGCGTGCTCCACGATTGTTAATAACCTCTCATCTCCCATTCACACATTCTCTTCCATGTCATTCTCGGACACACGCCTAAATTTTCGTCTGACAATCGGGCTCTTGTTGTGTATTGGCCTTGAGCGCAACGTCATTCTACGGTCTCATTATCCACGGTCCCATCCATCTTTATTTTCTTCTACATAGTTCTTGAGCAATGGGTTCTTGGTTCCTTTGTTCCCACAGTTTCCTGTTACTAATTCTTTCTGGGTGACAGTTGACGGTGGCTGGTTCGACCCATGACGACAATCATTTATTTCTGGAATCGATGTAAATAACTAAAGGTTGATAGAAACCATATTAGACAGTTTCCTGTGTTAACCTGCTTTTTACGTAAAGTTTCTTTTATCAATGTTATGTATATCAGTATATTTTGAAACATTCACTGCACAATATTAGGAAGCAGTGAATTTAGGAAACTGCACTCACATATAATTTGCTGAGCAGTCAGTGAAGTGTGTGTGGGCGGAGAACAACCACAAATGAAGTCCACCTTTATGAGTACCTACTGCAGAGCTTATAATATTAATTGTTCCAGTGGAGTTCACCTTAAATGTGTAGCTGTAAATGAAACCATCAGGTTGAGGTAAAACGAACATAGGATGACGGAGTCTTGTGTTTTTTCACAAATTTTCAAGAAGAGCATTTTTTACCTGCAAACGACTTCACTTCACCAATTAACCTTTTTTATTCCACTAAGTTCCAAGGGAAATCAGGGCTTCAAGGCAGCGCTTTGAAATTTATGAACCAGTGGTTTCGTTTTCGGGATTTAGGGTTTCCAGACTCACTCCCAGTTTTCCCTCTTTACTGGGGTAACAACCGGGTTAGCAAGTGCATTGGCCAGAGACCAAACCCTGGACTACTTGAGTGCTTGGCGAGCATCCTACTTCCCAACCACAAGAGAACGGTTGAACTAAGCTTGCCTTCTTTACTAGAATATCGTAAGCCTAAAAAAAGGAAGGTTAGGCATAGACTAAAGAACCTTACCTCGTATAATGCAACCTAAATCTTGTCGCAGCTTAAAATCACACAAATAATAAACTCTTTCTCATCTGAAGTGCGGAAGACTCCCAAATTAAAGGACTGGCATCTATGGTGAGTGAAAATCTACGTAAAGACTGCTGAGAAGTGTATCTTCTTCCTTTTTAAGCAAGAATAATCATTGGGGCATGAAATGTCTATGCAGTATATTCAGATTACAAAAGAAGAAAAACAAAATGGTACGGAAGCGCTGAATTCTGTGAGAGGGGAGATGAAGTGGAAACAGATTCTTTAAGTCGTTAACTTAGGAGACAATAATCTACTTCAAACAGCTAGACAACAAACCACGAGCACACTAAAGGAGTGATTGTAATAACGTTACTAAAGTTCACTGAGGCTATTTAACAGTTGAAAACTGATCTCCCGCAAGGTCATGTTAATAAAAATCAATTCAAAAGCGAGAAAATTTACAGCTCGAGATAGGAAGGAAAACATCTAAAGACAAATACAGAGAGTATTTGACAAGACGTCTGATGATGAAATCAAAATGCTAGTGAGTGAGCTAACTTTACAGGTATATAACTCATCTTGAGCAAACAGATAGTCGATGAAGCGATGGAAGACATATAAAACTTTGTAGACTTGTCCGCGTTTGGTAATTTGGCGATTGGAGGCTGGATATACAAACACAAGTACTTCAATAGCTGACAAGTAGATGGAATAGCTATGGGTCCACCACTGGGCCCAATGTTAGCTGACATCTTCCTCGAAAATCCTGAAAATTGCAGAATGAAAGACATCATCAGGGAGTTGGATATGTGTTGCCGTTATGTCGATGATGCATTTATCTTACCTAATTGATGTGAATGCAAACGCAAACAAATTGTTGATGAGTTTCATCAACAATTTCTCCCTTCACTTAATTTTACTTGTGAAGAGGAGCAGAATGATAAACTTCATATTCCGGACGTCTTACTAAGTAGGCGAGAAAATGGGTCACGTGTGACAAGTGTGTATAGAAAAGCACATTCAGAGGGCATTACACACACTCCCTTAGTTACGTGCCTATTAAATGTGAAAGAAATACTGTTAAGTGTCTTACTAGCAGAGTAAGAAATATCTGTAAAGATGAACACTTACAAAATGAATTTGGATTTATCCGTAATTCCCTGAAAGGGATGGGCTATCCAGTAAGCATCATAAATAAACAAATAAAAGCACTGAATAGGAAACCTGATACTTTGGCAGCTCAGACGAAACCTCTATTTATTGAGTAAAAACATTATAGTGACCTGTAGAGTGAGATTTAATTCCAGATACTTTCCACGAGTATACGAAGAACCTTAACTAACGTGTCACCACTGCACATATCATGTCGTGGTTTGCTAAAGGAAAGACAAAAACCATTTTGTCATATTTAGTTGATAGTGGAAGAAACGAGGGCTTTCATGAAAATTCATCGCATCCCACCGAATCCTTCCAATAGACTTCCTATCCATCTACTACACACATCTGAGGCAGGCGATAGACATTTGAACAATCAAGCCTAAATTATTCATTCAGCAGAGGTTCGTACATTCATTCTCCCCCCTCCCTTCCGGACTAACTGAGACCTAACCAATTGATGATCTCTACCACCTCTTACTTATCAAATCTTCTTTAAAACATAGTTTATTTACTTCCCTTACAATCTAGCATTACTTAATCAGTCCATTTGTTTTTCTTAAACTTTATCGAATACTTTGTCAATCTGGACACAATTTTTTGTTCATTCATGTTGTTTTTCGTTATTCTTGTTCCCACAGATTGCCTCACATTTTCCTCCTTGTTATTGATGGAACCATTACTATAATTACGACTAATTTATATGCACAATCTTCTAATCCTATTAACAAAACACTGTGATTGGTTTACATTTGAATTTTCATTTGTAAACTTATATAGCTGAATTCCAGTTAAGCCTGATGATTGGATCTAACTAAAGCAGTATTGTTTGCTAAAATGTGTAGTTCTAAATATAGAATAGAATGTCTAGATCTCTAAATGAAAGGGAATAATGGGATCAGTAGGCAATTGAAACTTTGCGTAACATGATGGGAATTTCGATAAGATTGATTTTAACATTGCGAAAGTATTTTTGAATGAAAAGTATAAGTGTGACCAGTGAAATAATACCGAAAACTGTTCTGTGTGAGAATAATAATAATATTAATGATGACAAGAACAACCACACTGGTAATGGAAGGGATTATCAGTAGAATACTCGCCAGTCAGTTATGTGGTTCAGATGTCATACCCCACGGACGCTCTCCTCAACCTCTCTTAGACGGTAATACGATCGGTAACGATGAGAGGCTAGGCAACTGAAGCACACAAAAATAAACTCTACTGTTACCAAAACTTCAGAGTTCTAGCCTGAAGCCCTATGCACCACTAGGAACATAAATTAGTTGGGTAATATAACGTAGTTTTAATGAACAGAGATAAAAAAACGTCTATCTATCTACGGCGGTAAGGTATGTCTTCTGAAACAAACTGACAGTACTTTTAAAACCTTGCTTTGTCTTCTGAGACTCTCCATTGTACAACTGTATGCCAAAGTCCCGATCTTTTTCATCACTAAGATATTGATAATTCTTAGTTGACAAATGCCTCAGGCTGCAAAGCTTGCAGATCTACAGACAAAAGTCAACAAGGTGGTAGAAAAGTGCAGTGAAGACAACAACCTCAGAACATCATGTCAAATAATCTTGATTGCTATCTGAGTAGAGATCGATGCAGGGGAAGTCAGGGAAGTAAAGGCAGGGACCAAAGTGGGGAAATAAAGGTTTTTTAGATGCGGAGATATAGTGAAAAGATTCTCGACTATCAAGTGGACGTTAGGCTGCGATTACATGATTCTTATGGGAAAACATGATTGCTTACGCTTTTGTTTTATCCCTTCTCTACCATCTTCAACTATGTGCTAAATTAAAGATTGATTTGACTGTTTTCCCTCAAGGACTCAATCAATCCATCAATACGTGAGTAGACAAAGACAAAATCCCCGTTAATATCTTGAGTATAGTATAAACTTAAAGAGTTAATTTAATCTTTGAGTTCACTGAAAACTTCTTAATCCTTCGTTTCTATTGATTTCTGTTTTAAAAAACTAATCCGTATAATAAAACGAACGATATTTCGTTTATACTGTGAGGTTGGTTTGAAATAAATTTGAAACAAAAGTTTAAATTGTCATATTTGACCTTGGAAAACTGTATACAAACAAAAGAGCATTCAGTTATTCTACTTGGACAGGACAATGTTTACATTTCAACAGACTAATACAAAGGAGTTTGGTTAGAACTTCATTTTGATACAGCAAAAAGGATTTGTTCAATTAGCAGTTTAGACTACGAGGTCGAATTATTTAAAGAGACACTAGTGAGATATGGAGAAGTTTTTAAATAAGTATGCGAAAGATAATAAAAGGAAAAGTCATATCAGAGACATTTTTTAAAAATTAAGTTTATATAAGGTTATCTTCCAAAAAACAATGCTACTCGACTGGCGAAGCATCGTTTGGTGTAAGCATTAGGAATGTTGCTCACAAACTCAACAAAGAGGATAGTGCAAGAAACAGGTGAAGATAAACCACTGATTCTCACTACATCGGAATGGGTAAATCAGTTTAGATGTGTTTGTGGAAGTAAATACATTGGGCTAACTAGAAGATATCTTTCGACTCGCACTGCTGAATAATGCCACGGATAACCTTCTATTAGTTATGCTGACATTTTGTGGAAATCGTCGACATTGTAATAGTCATTTTGGATGGCACTATCCTCCAGATACTGACTGACAATGGAATAGGTGTTGCTAGTTCATGATGTAGTCATCCATACGATCCTCTGTGTTCAAGCAGTATAAAGATTGTTCGTATTCGATATTAGTTTGTTTATTAGATATATCACACAGTGAAACAGTATTATTTACTGGATGACGTTTCGAACAAAATTTATTGTTCATAATCACATCAATTTTGATCACACGACTTTGACACTTGAGTTTTATGGCTTTCTTTGTTTTCTCCAATTTGTCGTAGGGGGAGTAGAATTTTACAGATATCGGGGACAGGTGATTAATCATTCCTATTACATGTGTTTGTAGTTGATTCGATTATCAAAGCTTCTGTTATCAATCTCTCCCTATACCCTGTGACATTAGATTTTAAAACTGTCATCCTATCCCATCCTATTGTATGGTTGTGTGTAACTGCATGTAGTGCCATAGCTGAACTATTCTCTAGATTTTTTATCTTATTCGGGTCAACCAATCGAGATTTTGCTGCTAGGTTTTTATGCTCTTCTAGTCTGACTGACTGCCCCTGTTCTACTAGTTTGACCTATGTATTTGACCTGACAATCATTGCAGGGTATGAGATAAACTAAATTGTTTTGTTTTAAAGGCTCTACAGGATCCTTGTTTCTAATTGAGTTTGTGGGTTTGAATGCCGTTTTTATTCCTGCCTTGTTAAGAATTCTGCGTAAGGCTTCCGAGGTTCCTTCCTTGTATGGAATTACTACTGATGATTAAGATTCTCTATTGTTGGTATCGTCATTAATATTATTATTGTTATTATCACTATCGCTATTATCAATATTTATTTTATTTTTACATTTCCTTACATATTTCCTGACTAATTTATCCGGGTAATTATTAAGTTTCAAGGCTTCTTTTATATGTATCAGTTCTTGTTTTAGGTTTTCTTTGGTACTACTTAATTTTTGTGCTCTGTCATTTAAACATTTCACCAATCCTACTTTTACTGACATAGGATGGGATGACTGGAAGTCCAAATATCTGTTTGAGTGTGTGGGAAATAAATAGTAGGATTTTGAGACAAAGGTTGAATTCCATCATCCGTAGAATCTACTATGCAGCCCAGCTTGTAATTGTCGAAAAGGCTAAAAATATGCTTCACTGGAAACCTCAAAAGTGCACAAGTGATTATATCACATCCCACACAATTTACCAATTTTCGTGTGTGTGTGGACATACATACATAGGGAGGAGTAATCGCGCGTTGTACGTGAGGGTGGGAGAGCATATCCCAAAGTGGTTAGGAAAACAGATGAATTGTGACAAGCCCATAGATGCAGGTGCCAGACTACCAACTTCGTCTATAGCTAAACATTTAATGGAGATGAACCATAAGGTTGATGTTAACTCAGCCTTTAAGGTCATCTATAAAAACGGTCAAGTCGTTTACTGAAATACGCTGAGGCTATAGCCATTCATAAACTTAAGCCCCCCTTGTCTATTTAAAAACAGTTTGTTATTACTCTTAACCTACCTTGGTAATCCTTATTTGTTTGGATTACCAAACGTTTGTGTTAATTATTCTTAATTCCTTTTTTTTTTGTCACCTTGTTTAATTTAACTTTTCCATATATATTGACTTGACAAGTAAATGTGTGATCAGATTGTTTGAAATGTAATTCGGTTCACGATGGAGAAAGAGTCCAACTCCACAATATCTTTTCTTGACGTCCAACTAACCCGAAGAGAACAGGATGGAACACTGAGAAGATCTATCCACAGAAAATCGACGTGGAACGGACAGCTTACTAACTTTCACAGTTGGGTACCACTATACACCAAACGAAACCTGATCCGTTCACTCAGCTACAGAGTTCGCAGAATTTGCACCCCGGATACCATAGAAGATGAACTGGACAACCTCAAGAGAATCCTCGTCGAGAATTGCTATCCAGAAAGATTTATTGCAAAATCTATGAATCCTAGACCAGAAAAGCCGTCCATACTTAGCGTCAAGAAAAAACTACTCTACATGAACCTCCAATTCAATGGAGATTTATCTGCGGAAACACTAAAAAATCGACTGTCGCGCTCACTTCAGAAGACCTCCTTCGCCGCTGAACTACGACTAACCTTCTCCACAAAACCTATGATTCATGTGAACGTGGAGGATAAGCTACCGCTGCTGGCCTCATCCATGTGCATTTATCAATTCACCTGCTCGTGTGGAGCCAGGTATGTCGGCCGTACACAGCGCTCGCTTTCCAAACGTATCACCGAGCACTTATCAGCATGGTTTTACAAAGGAGAAAATCGATGCCCCCGCAGTTCCATCTTAGAACATCTGATAGAATCCGGACACCAAGCTACACCGCAAACAAACTTCAAAGTCGTCTACAGAGTAAGAAGTAGTCTCCCTAAAGGTGTACGAATCAGACTTCTTCAAACTACAAAAGCGATGGCGATTCACTTGCTAAGTCCTGAACTCTGCATATAGAAGTAGTTCGTTCAATCACTACACGTGCAATGGACGTAATCTATCTTATTAGCCGACATGTAAATTCTACCTAATCTTTTCTTCTGTCTCTGCATTAGTATTATTTGGTCTTCTCAATTGTAATATTTTACATTTTCAACTTTCTTGTTCTCTACCCCCACCCGATTCAATCTCTACACCCCACTACCACTGTTACTGACTTGAACAACGCTCAGTTTCTAGTCATTCATGTTACGTCATCCAACTTATTCACTCAATTTCACTTCTACTTAATCTCTACCTGTAATTACCTCTGTTGCTATCCTGACCTAAGTTGTAATATTTTAGCCAACAATATTACGTCATCTAGTTTTTTAACTCAGTCTTACTTTAGTTGCTGTCTGATTAACTTTGTCTCTATACTACATCATTCTTGTATTAACTAATCAATTATCTAAACTTGATAAACCTCATGTACACACACACAAATATTTATATATAAATGCGATTGTACAGCTATGTGAATGAATTCGCTGAAAAGAGTCTCTTCGCTGAATGTCTTCTCTTTTTCATATGACTCAATGGGGATTTTCAATCTACTCGAAATGTATAGCGCTAATACATCACATTTTTCAGATAATCTCCGTCTTCTAATAATGCTATCAAAAGTTATAAAAGGGACTAACTGTTTTAAATTTATGAACAATAAATTTTGTTCGAAACGTCATCCAGTAAATAATACTGTTTCGTTATGTGATATACCTAATAAACAAAATAATATGGAATTACTTACTACCACAGTGCCCAAGTTTTGCACATATATTAATTGTTCGTATTCGATTTTCATAGAGAACCTGTTAGTTGTTGATGTGCGGATGGTTTGATTGGTTACACGCTAAATCTTGAACTGATATCAGTTACAGAACCATTTGAAAATGATGGCTTCACGAATTCAGGCAAGACAGCATTCAGGCACCGATGATTTTAGCTGTACATTGTGAATTACCAAAGGTTTGTATGGGTCTTAATGGGTTCTTCATCGCCAAAGTCATCTAGTAGAAGTCCATGCGTTCAAATCTCGGTGGATGAATCCTGAAAGAAAGCTCACAACCTTGTACGAAACAGCTACCCAGTGTGCCTTGATTTTCCGATGATTCTGTGCATGTTGTGTGCTCTTGATGAGACTTGTATGTGAGTAGTGCTGGAATACAGTTTACCAGGAATATAGCACAGATACTTAAGTGCTCATATACTTCACGCTGACTATATTTGTTTTTCTTTTTGTTATTTTTAACCATGGTATCGTTCGGTTCAAAATGTCTGGCAAAGGGAGGCATGATAACCACAATACGTTTAGCATTAAATATGGATAGATGTAAGATAATTTGGGTAGTGCCACCATGTAACTACAAGTATGGGGAAACCAACTAATACAAGATGCAATGAAAGACAAAGTTAATAGTCATAAGATCAGACGAAATCAGATTAAGCCATCACAAAAAGTTGGGTCATTGCAGTTCACATATATGTCAGTCAACGTTTTAAGATAAAACTAAAAAACCTAATTAGATGGAATTTATTAAAGTTCACCAGTGTACTTATTTTTAAAAACTGAAAATAAATAAGAATATACGTTTGTACTGTGTCAAAGTCAGTGAGTGAACTCTCACAATATCACGTCATCTATACTCAGGTGAATTTATTATAACTAATGATCATAAAATTTGCTTAATTCCAAAATAGCCCTCGTGATACAGTGTGGAATTTTCCGCATTTTGCATCTGATTTACTGAACAATAATAACAGAGAAAATCCATTTACAGGGTGCACCTTACGAGAATTCACAACAGCAGGATTTCGCATAAGTAGAATCCATAGTATGAAAAAGTGGAGAAGAAAAATTGTAAGAAAAACAAGAATATTAGCATTAAATTTACAAAGTTATAAGCTCATCGTGGCCTATGAATATTGACTAACCATCGTAAACCACTGTAGAACTTGTTAGTGTGCAATCAAGTGAAGATCCAATGAGTTCATTTATAGTTACCTTCAACGGTTGAAAACAAACTAACGTATGACACACAGAAGATGCTCTCCTCGAGGCTAGCACTTTTCTCTAGTAGATTTCTCGATTTGTGAGAGCTGCATCTCATGTTGAGGGCATCTTTGTTGTGTTCGGTTCTCTGCCGAATTTCCACTTGGGTCCACGTCTGATCGCACGCTTTCGTCTCCTCCTCACACGACCTCCTCCATGTCACTATCGCACTGACGACCAGCTCGCCTCTTCTTATTCGGGTTTCACTTGACCAGTGGCATGGTGTGTGATATCATGTGATGATTTTGTCAGTCTTCATTCGTTGCACAATAGGTTCCTGCTGAACTGGTTTGCTCCTAGAAATCTATGTTGATGATCTTATGTGGCCGGCCTTCAGAACTTGAGTAGTATTGAGCGAATACAGCTGTCGATGACGGTCTGTAGTTTGTTCGAAGTGCCCATCGTGACGCGCTGGCCAAGTCTCTAATCCGTATAGCAGCACTGACTTCACATAGAAGTAGAAAATCCGGATCTCATTTTTCATGCTGAATGCTGTCGATCTCCACACAAAATCGAGGGTAGTGAAAGCCTGCTCTGATTTCCCTATCCTCGTTTCGATATCCCCGTCAGTTCTGTCTGTATTTGAAATAATGCTTCCCAGATAGGTAAAGTAGGTTGTTTATCTCATATTTCTCCGATTTGTGCCGAATGTTGTCTGTTGTTGTTTCTGTTGCTGTTGGCCAGGAATCTTCATCACCTACCTCTGTTTTCTCTATGTTCACCAGAGGTCCTTTTTTCTCTGGATTCTTCTTCTGTCAACTTGTTGTTTTTCACTTGCATATCTTCCAGTTTGTGGTAAATCAGAAATGTAGATCATGGGCGAAATCCAGATCCTACAAGTTTTGTGTTTGTGTGAGAAACTTCAACGCATGGAAATTATACTTCAAATACAGAAGCTTCACTCGATTCAGAGAGGCGAAATTACACAGTGGACTGGCTAGTGAGAGTCTTCAAAGAACCAGTCATTCAGCCGATGTGTATTCCCTCGATGAAAGCAAGAATAAGAATGAGGACTTGTAATATTCGTTCAATGTACGAGACTGGGAAGGCTCCTGAGGTAGCTAACGAAATGCGAAGATATGTCATAGAAATTGTGGTTATCTGCGAGAGCAGACGGAATGAGGGTTTCCTGTGAAAATTGTCAACTGGTGAATCAGTAATCTACTCGGATCAGGTCAACCAGACTACAAACACGAACACACCTAGCTGGTGAGTGGCTATCATGATGTTACCAGTGATAGCCAGAGACTAATGCAGTGGAAACTGATTTCATACAAGATCCTTTCAGCAAGATTTAGTTCAAAGGGAAGTAAGGTAACAACAAACAAACGCTATCCACAGTGTGACAAACAACGCGGAACAAGACAACAAGCAAGGTTTTTTACAGACAATAACAAACAGTAATGGATAAGATCTGAAATGATGACATCCCAACACTGATGGAAAATATGAATGTCGACCAAACTGGAAGCAGGTAATATATATGGGAACAACTCATCATGGGTCGAGAGGCTGTTGCTTTGTATGATGAAAGAGAACGCGGAATTGTTCGCAGATTTCTGCGCTTTCAATGATCTGGCTATCGGAAGCAGCGTGTACAAACGCAAGGATGTACACTATGAAACATAGATATCGCCTGATGGACACGCCACCAACCAGATTGATTTCAGCTGAATGCTAATCCGGTAAGTTGAGACGCAGACTGCATTCTGTGCACAAAGTCGAGAAGGGGATCAAATGTGGTCTTAGATTATCATCTGATCCTAGGAACCTTCAAGGTGACGGTGAAATTCCTCAAAACAAACGGATACATGCCGAAATTGAAATTCAACATTCAGGAAATGAAGGACAAATCTGCAAGGGACACCTTCACTTAATTATGGATAAGATTTTATTTAGCTTAATCACACATTGTTAAACAGTAATATTAACTGATTACGCTTCGAGCACAAATTATTGCTCATAATCAAATCAAATCAGATACACTATTTGATATCACTGAACGAACGTGTGTTGAAGAACGCCGATACTAACTAACTGTAGGTGATTTTCAAAGAAACATGTACAACTGTTCTTAGAAGAAAGAAGAGAAAAGACAGAGGACAAGGATTGGCTGTGAACGGACACCTACTTGTAAGCTAATGGAAAAGAGGAGAGGATGATAGCGAAAGAGAAGATGACTAAATGCAAAAATGGATAACAGAAGGAGAAGCAGAATTCACAGCAAAGTACACCACACTGAATAAAGACAGAGGTGAAGAAGAGTGCTAGGAAAGACAAAAGACAATTGTACCACGCTCTTGCCAGCAACTGAAGCAAAACAAGCAGCTCGCAGGTAAAAGAGACCTTAGGATATTACATCAGTTAACTAGATCTTTATCCGTGAAGAGATCAATCCAGATGACGAAATTTATAAAAGATTTACAAGGGAACCTGATTATCAAGGAGTGGAAAGGAATACAAAAATTGGCTGATCACTTCGAAGTACTCTTGAATTGATCATCATCTGCAAGTGACCCAGATACATCACTGCGACCAATATCAAGCACAGAACTACCTGTCAGTCGAAACCAATCCTCCAACAAAAGCGGAAATCCTAATTGCGATCAGAATAATGAAAGCCTCTCGGAAAGCCAGCAGGACCAGACGGAATGCGCTCCTCTCCAAAGCACTGGAAATGGACCCAGATACTGCTGTAGACGTGCTTGTGACATCACTGCAAAAGGTTTGGAAAGAAAGCATGATGCCTACCGAGTGGAGGGAACCCTATCCGAGAAGGGTGACTCAGGTCTCTTTTCAAAAGAATTGGCGTGGGACAATGTTTTTCGTCCTTCCAAGTAAAATACTTATTCACATCATCTTGGAGAGAAAAAAGCAACACCAGATTCGGAAATCCACCAGCAGGCACAAGCTGGATTCAGGAAAAGTGAATCCTGTGCTTATTGAATTGCAACTCTACGCGTCGGCATCACATAACAGAGAATAGAATGGCAGTCACACCTCTACCTCAACTTCATTGACTTCGAAATGGCCTTCACCAGACAGCGTTAGTAAAAAATTAATTTCAAAACTGATTCACGACTATGGTGTATCTCAAGTCTTTATCAACCACATTCAGACACAGCTGGTTATATGACAATGACACGTGTCAGGTGATCCACAACAGGAAACTCAGCGAGGCTTTCGAAGTCAACACAATAGTGAGTCATGCCTGTCTGCATTTTATCGTCTACGGTGATATTCCGAATTGTGGTGGACTGGATTTGGAGTCAGACTGAGGGAGAGCAAGGAGTCAGTAATACGCTGGACCTCGAACAAGAAGATTCTAGAAGAACAAGATTTCGCACATGATATATGTCTAGTGTCACATAATCTCGAAGAATTGCAGGCGAAAATCAACAAACTGGCTGAAGAGGCAGGCAGCGAAAACATGACTGCAGGTATTCACCATGGAGAATGCAGAGTTGATGCAGACAATCAACCACAGTCAACAGCAATAAGAACCTACTCCAATCCTTACGAACAGAGGAAATTCTGACTAGGAAGCAAAGTCTAAACTAAAGGTGGAAGGATGAAGATGTCAAAGGCAGAACGAGGAAGTCAAGGCATATATTCTACACTCAAAAATCAGTTCGGAACTATTCCACACTCATTGAAAATAACGAGATCCTGAATTTCGACACAGTTGTTATGGAATTTCTTCTATCCAGCTTCAAATGTGACTGTTTAGACTGTTTGTGAGAGTGTGAATACTCTCACGTCGTTCACGCCTGTTCAAATCAGGTCAGATGCTCAAACTACTTCAGATAGATTCAATATCTAACAGTGAAGAAGTTTCACTGCCTATTTCAGCTTGGCTACATTGACGCTGTGCCAACTCAATGATTTCGGATCAAGCTAAATACCGTATTCACGACAGTAAAGTTGTGCATGCAATGAGTTCAGATATGTGGGGAAAGCCAGCTTCATCAAAAAATCTTCTATGGAAAGATACACTGAATTCCTTTACGTACATCACGGTGTTTCATGAATTGAAGAACAATGCGAAGGGTACAACAAGTGAACGTGTCCTTTTCGACGAGACTCTACACGAAGTGCTACTGTAAAGCAGTCTACAGATCTCAATATACAATGTGACACATGAGATCACATTGAAGAATCGAGTAGAGAGTGCTTCTATTACACGATGACTTCCAGTCGATTTTGTGGAATTGTGACGCAGAAAATTTCAAGAGAGTCGAAATCCAGGTAAGGCGATACCTCCGACTACCAATTCACTCTAACATTAAACCTATTAACGCAACACAATTGACATGGATTTGAGATCTGGTGGCGATTTCACGCAGCACAACAGGAAAATATATATACAAATTGTCAAATCATAATTGTCACTGGGGCAGCACATGGAGAGTCGAGAATATAACACCAGTTGTAACCCTCACTCAATTTCTACCTACGAATTCTGAAGAGACATCGGCATGCAGAAGACGGTGAATATAGGAATATGTGTATAATTATCTCATTCTGTACAAAATAATCACAATCAATAATTACATGTACTGCAATACATGCAGCAGAAACACAAGTGGTGCGATTCTCCGCGTTTCTGTCTATTTGCCCAATCGAAGCATTCTCATATCACCTAGTGATGAAATGAAACGAAACAAAATTTATTGAGAGCAGTTTATACAGGAAATCCATATCATACATAGCTAGTTATTTAGTTATTTAGCTAACCACTTATTTAGTTGAATGATGTTGGTTTACTCACGTTTGTCAATTGGCAGAGCATCGTGTGCCACAGCTGCGAACACTGTGATCAACTGGATAAGGAAGATGACGACACCGATGGCCAATCTAGATCGTAGACACTTCGACTGCATTCTCACTTCTCTGAATAATAATTATCACGCTGAAAGACACGACCATCTTCACTCCACCATATTTATAACATTTTTCTATACATCCACCCACACACTACTCATGAGACTGAGAGACACATCTGACATCTGTGTGTGTATCGAGAGAAGTAGAATCTGGTGAAACCAATCACCACAGTCTTTCAATATTTCAGTTTCACCAATTGTGAATGTTTTGGCAGCACTTACCACTATTGGCCAAATATTTACATCGAGAATGAGAAGTACACACCAAGTGACAGATGTGATGAACTAACGGTTTAACACGCTGATATCCAAGTGAGGATGATATGAATATCACTCGTGTTCTGATGATTTCCATCTCCATTCAGCGCATCTTTGGTTCATTCTGTGTTGCAGTGGAAGTGCGATTACCTAATATTTTTTTACACCAATTGATTGTGAACGATTCTCATGATATCTGCTTAGTGAGTGCTTGTTAAGGACAGCATTTCTTGTAACAATGACAATAATTTGAAATATGTGTTAAATGTATTTGCTGGTTGGCATACAGAGATAAAATTCACAGTGGAAGTGAAGAACGAGTCTAGCATTCATTTCCTCGATGTAAACGTATCAAGAGAAGGAGTCCAACGCAACAATATCTTTTCTGGACGTGCAACTAGCAAGATGCGAAAAAGATGGGACACTCAAAAGACCCATTCACAGGAAACCGAAATGGAATGGACAACTCATCAGCTTTCACAGTTGGGTGCCTCTATATACAAAACGAAATCTAATCCTCTCAGTGACTCACAGAATCCACATCATTTGCAGTCCGGAAGCTATAGAAGAGGAGCTGAAGACCCTGAAAAGAATCCTCTTTGAAAACGGTTACCCGGAACGTTTCATCACAAAAGCCATGAAGCTCAAAACACAAAAACCGTTCACGCTTACTGCTCCCAAGAAACTTCTCTATTTGAATCTACAATTCAACGGAGATTCTTCAGCAGAAATACTGAGAAACCGCCTTTGCCGTTCACTGAAGAAAACCTTCTTCGCAGCTGAACTCAGACTAACTTTCTCTACGAAACCAATGATTCGCACGAACGTGAAGGATAAGCTTCCACTGGGGGCTTCATCAATGTGTATCTACCAATTCACCTGCTCATGTGGAGCTAGGTATATCAGCCGTACCCAGCGTTTGCTATCCAAACGAATCAGCGAACACTTACCTTCATGGTTTTATAAAGGAGAAAGAAGATCCCCCTGCCACAGCTCTATCCTTAAACACTTGATCGAATCCGGACACCAAGCAAACTCACAAAACAACTTCTCAGTTATCTACAAAATACGTGGGAATCTTGCCAAAAGAGTACGAATTAAACTTCTTCAAACTGCAGAAGCAATGCAATTCACATATTGAATCCTGAACTCTGCATACAAAAGAAGTTTGTTCAGTCACTAAATCTACAATGGTCCTGATCTATCTCAACACCAAATACGTAATTTTGTCTTACCTCTTTCTTCTTTGTTTGTCTGTTTCTTAATTGCATTATTTTCTACCCCCACCTTCTATTAAACCTCTACCCTGATGACGACTGTTGCTAACTCCATTTCCGTTTATTTTTAAGTGAATTCCACCCAGCTTATTAACTTAACTCTCATTCGTTTTTCATTGAACCCTAGCAATTAGATTATGTCACCCAACCTACTTTTGTAACTTTATTTTAGTTTCTAACCGATTAACGCCTTCTAAATTACGTAATTTGTTGTCAAAAAATTAACAATTGCATTAACACATCTTTGGAAATATTCCTTTTGTTGCCAAGAAAAATTACCATAAATTTGCGGTTTGTACAGCTTGAGAATGATATCACCGAAACTCTTTGCTGAACGCCTTTTCTTATCATGAAGAGCCGATGAAACTCTAAAAAGGTCGATTCATTGAAAGCTATCATGGGATGGTCAACTGACAAATTTCTACAGCTGAGTACCCATTGGTCGAAAATGAAACCTGATCCGGTGTATATGTAGACTTGATACTGTGGAGGATGAGGTAAATCGTTTGAGAAAACTCCTAATAAAAAATGGATTTCCGCCACGTTTGATAGACAGAAATAGACAGTCAAATCCTATCAAACGTGACTTATCATCCGCACCCGAGAAAATACTGTACATGAGCTTGGAATTCAAAGGTGACATAGCTTTCGATATCATGAAAAGAAGGATAACACAGTCCTTGAGAGAACATTCCCTGCTGCATCTCTGAGAATAGCCTTTACCAGTCGACCATTACTGTTCAATAAGCTGAAGGACATGTTCCCACTCTTGACCGACTCTATTTGCGTTTATCATAGCACCTGCTCGTGTGGAGCTAGGTATATTGGTCGTTCGACTCGAGTTTTGTTCAAGAGGGTGCGCGAATACTTTACTGCATGGTTACGGAGAGGTGGAAGTGGAGCGATAAGGAAAGCGAACACTGAGCATCTGGTCGATACTGATCACTCTATCTCAACAGCTTCCGCTTTTAAAGTCATCTACAAGGCGTAAAGTAATTTTCTGAAATCATTACGTACCCGGCTCATCTGTATTCCTGAAGCTTTGGCTATCGAAACAGAATATCCCGATCTATGTATACATATAATATTCGTTCAACCCTACCAAATTTCATGGTCTTAATCCCTCTGTGCTAAAGTATGATAATCCCTCATCATGTTCTGGCTCGACCATTTATTTCATTTTGTTTATTCACTTTGTATACTCTTCCTTTATTACGTCAATCGTTACTATTATTATTATTGTTCTCACTTTGAACTGTTTCCGGTATTATTTCACTTGTTCCACTTGTCATTCTATATCAATCCTGTTTTGCAACGTTGAATTCTATGTAATAAATTTCACCCAGTGTTACGTATTGTTTCTATATTTTTCGATTTGCCTACTAAGCCTATAATTGCACACCCTATGCAAATTCTATTTAGTCTGTGAATTATTCTATATATGACAATAATTGTTTGGCTGCTTGACATTTAAATATGATCATAATCACAAATATTTTGTTTACATTTCATACTACTATTATTATTTCAAGCATTCACACCTATGATTCCATTACCTCACGATCCCATACGACTCACCGGATATAATTTCTTGAAACCATACAGATCTGAGATTGTACTGCTTGATAATGAATTCGCTGAAATGAGTCTCTTCTCGGAATCACTTCTTTAGATTTTCTATGTGTAACTCTAATAATAATGATTTACTTTATTCCAAAAACAGTACTTATAATACAGAATGGAATTCTCAGTATTTGTCACAATATTGCATCTGATTTACTCAAAATATATATAAAATTAAAAATTAAAACAAAATTAATCGGAGGAATTTGTCCACATTTACGACATAATTATTAGATACAATAATAATAATAACAGTGAGTTTGTTTCAAACGGTATTGTCGATTCAGTTTGGGAACTTTAGCATGTTATAGATTATTGGGTCTAATGTTCTGTTAATATAGTATGGTGAGGGGAAATACAAAATTAACAGTTATTACACAGCCTCAAATTATGTCCACACTTATGAAAAAAAACGAAAAATTGAGAGGAGTATAAATATAAGAAATACAATAACAATAAAGTATAATGCTTTGAGGTTGAAGGAAATGGTCTATTTAGTGGTCCAAAGAAGGTTAGTTAGTTCATGTCTGGCACTATTTTCATTAAATAAAGTACGTGATAAATATGGTATAGTGGAATTTTTATACTTATAAAATTCTTCTGAAAAGACTTCTTGTTTTACCTGAGGAGACTGAAGAGTGGAGCTTCTGGTAGAGTGGGTGCTCATAGTCTGACAAAATTCCTTTAGCGAATTTGTTGCATGACATCAAGTGCCTATCAGTGACAATGTCAACGGTATGGCCCAACTGGATACCACTCGTCCTACTGACAGTCTTCAGAGTTCTACGAAGTATGACGTAGTCCTTTTTAAGCAATCCAGGAAAGAATAAGGGTGAACAGTAAAGAAGAATAGATAAAATACACGAGTTGATAAACTGTAAGAGGATTGGTTGAGTTAAGCCTGAATGCCTTAACTTCTTAATGTAAAAAGTCAAACGAAATATTCTTTTGGAAATCGCTAAGACATGAGAGGACCAGGATAGGTCAGAAGAGAGAATTAAACCAAAATATTTAACTTCAGACTTGGTTTCTATATCAGTATCACTGATTTTGCATAGGTCATAGGAACCAACAGCTTCCTTTAACTTTCGTTTAAATTGGAAACTTAATTTAACTGTCTGACATTTGGAAGGATTAAGTTTAAGGCCGTTAGACGAAGACCATTTGCTAATTCCTAATAGAAAGTTGTTAATCTTAATACAGTCAAGTTGAGAGTTAACAGACATTTAAATAGTTAGATCATCGGCATACTTAACAAAGTTCATTTCATCGGTGTGAGGCAAGTAATGCAAGAAGAAAGAAAACAGAAAAGGAGAAAGGACAGCGCCTTGAGGGACACCAGCCTCAGTAAGCAATGAAGTGGACGACTTTCCATGACATACAGTGTACTGCTTTCTTCCTGAGAAATAAGAATGCAACCATTTGACAACCCAACAGTCAGTTTGAGTTTCAGCAAGCTTGTTTAGTAAAATGCCCCTAGGTACTGAGTCGAAAGCATATGTATAATCTAGAAAGGTGCAGAGAACAAATTTAGCCCTTTTGTTTTAGCTGGAGACAATGTTAGGATACAAGACTGCAGTTGCATCTAAAGTACTTCCACTATGGGAATTTCGTATGAATTTCACGAGTAATATTCACTCAACGGATAATCAGCACATGTTATTCCAATGGTCTGCTCACTTAAATTAGTTTTCAGGTGAAACATGAACACCCATCTAGTCATTCTGTGTATTGTCCTCAAACTTTCATAGTCTTAATCACTCTATGATAATGTATGGTAATCGATAATCACTTTTCACCCTTATCTAAGGAGAACTTTTTCAACTACTGTCGGAACGAAAGTTATCAAAGCCAGCCAGTGTGGGAAATGCAAGATACATCTATATCAATCTGAAATCAGATTAGAAACCTTCTTTCCTTCTCTACAGAAACCAAAAGATTCAGATTTCAACGTAAATGGGAGATCACTTCATGTATGTGGTTCAGAAACGCACCTAGGTCATCACGAAGAGTAATCGCGACGGTAAGCTGCTGTCTTTTACCAACAACTGTTTTCGCAGAATCTCGCTGTAATGATCCTACATGTGGAGATTGGTTCCCAATGTATTACGGCTCTGACTGTTCCAGGTAAATTCATGATAGCCATTCACTACCTTAGCATGTTAGTGGTTGGCAATTTCAACAGTCCAATTCTATTCCATCTGTCCTCGCAGATACCCATGACGTCCATGCAGTATCTTCGCATCTCTTTGGTTTCCTGGGCAGCTTTCCCAGTCTCGTATATTGTACGGATATTACAAGTCATCATTCTTCTTTGTGCTTTCATTGAGAGAAGACACGTCGGCTGACTGGCTTCCCGAAAGGTTTTACCAGCCAACCTGCGTTGATTGGCTTCTACGATCCCACAGAAGAAGCTTTTGTATTTTTGGTATATATTCTGTGCGTTGAAGTACGATGGAATTCTAGAAGGGTATTTGGTTTAATATTCCATGTATGGAAGTTGAGATTATATGGTATCATCAATCAGTTTCTAGTTTCTACGTTTGTTAATTCTCCTTTTCCACCTACTCTCTTCCGTTATGATCCCTGCCACTCAATCTCTCCTCAGCTACTGAATAGATCCTTTGTTATACTGCAAAGAGCATTACACGCCGACAATGGGCATATTGGAGAGTCGCTTAACTGACTCCTTAATACTCTTGTAGACCGATACATTACCTCACACAAGAAATCAGTGAATATTATCTCGTCAAACACTGAGCATCCTCTCAAATCACACGACTCTCTCACTGATGCATCTCATCACGTTAGGAGACCTACAAGCAACTAAAGAAGAACTTGTGCTCCGATAACTGAATATAATATATCTTCTCCAAAGCTTATTTGCCGTAGACACAGTTTTGATATGATGACAGACATTTAATGGAGGACACTACCAGGTAGATTACTGTGTAACATTAAGTAAACGGTTCTCTTTTGCTTTAATTACTGCATTGTTGTTAATATTTTCACTAAATCTTGAATTCTATATTCACATTGCTATTCAACAATATTAAAAATGTGGATGCCTTGTTTGAATTACCAACCCCAAAAATGAGATCGTTTGATGCAATACTCTAATACATGCTGGAAATTCCATATTTGTATCAAACAGATACCATTAGGAACAGATCACTTATCCTTATTATTATCATCACTAAATAACATCTGTGGAATGTCGAATTCAAATTCTAAACGACAACCATCATTAGACAATGATGTGGTCTCAAACCCATAATACGAGGATCACTTTACACTATTCGTTTCCCGGTTGACGTCGCCCTGAGAAAGGCTAATTTCACATTCATAACATTCATATTCAAACGAAATACCCTGTTTGTGCTAACATGTTCGCTCCTAACGCAGACGCCGCGACGACGTCTGCAGATTCGATTGCATCGATAAGTTTCGCAGGTTGTAGCAGTGAAGTTCAGGGTGAACATTTCACTGCATGTGTGACTCGTCAGTTGAATGTAACACCGACACCGGAAAGTGATGGTGTTCGTGTTTCGAGACTCCAATCCCACATCATCGTTTGAAACACCGAATGCGTATCCTGATTTCCGATGCTTGACACCCTCAACCCATCAACACTGTGGTTAAAAATATAAAAAAATGATAAAATTTGAGCTGGTTTAAACTACTCGACTGTAGTGTATTCCTGCAGTATTCGGTTTCAAGTCTTCTCACGATCCCACAACAGGTAGAGTATAAGTGGAAAACCATGTCATGCTGTGCACCTGTTTCGTCTCAGTTTGTCAGATTTCACTTAGCTTTCATCCACTGGGTCTCAAAAGCATGACCTTCAAATTAAAAGACGACGTATTAGATAAATACGTCACTGAGACCCATGCTTACTTCTCGTATTTCATGAATAACAGCCAACATCATCACTGCCTGAATGTTGTCGCGCCTGAAGTGGTGGAGGCGTAGTTTCCTAACGCCTCAGTAACTGATGTTAGATCGTGATCAAGAAGGGGGGCAATCCAATCCTTCACACACCAAAAACTAACAAGTTCTTTATGAAAAACGGATACAAGGAATCTTTACACTCCATGAATACCCCGGATTCTATGGATGACTATGTCGCAAACGACCTACATCTATTCCATTGTCACTCAGTATCGGTGGGATAGTGCCATCCGAAATGTCTATTCTAAAGTCAAACATCTCCACAAAATTTTGCATGACGTAATGATTTGTGGCGTCTTGATAATGTTCGTCAGAGCAATGGAGTTAAAGTTAACAGAGTAAAATGCGAGCATTTTGTTTCAAGGCTCTTTTCATCTGGAGAGAGTCAGACGTATGCGTTTTTCACTAATTTGAAGTTCCAGCAGTGATAATGTTCTCGTGGAATACTATTGATGGCCTAGCGACAAATCTCCAAGTTGTCAGTGGCCATCACCGTCCGTAAAAATTTAACAGAAAGTGAAAGTCTGTAATCCTACCCACATCTTATTCCTAGTTGACAAGCATTCAACCATTGAACCAACAGTGAAATTTACTTACGATAACTGAAGTGAATAGGCACTGGTGTATGACACGTGAGCTCACGATTGGCCGTGAAGCACACCGGTGAGAGCAAACTCACCTTCCAACAAGTGAAATACATTAAGTCAGAAGAACAGCAAAAAGCATAACAAAATAAGAATGACAGTAATTTTCGTAAAAAATTATATTTGTAAAATCTAAGCGAGACTGAAATGGGTAATTCCAACGTTTCGTTCGGCAATCTGGTCCGAAATTCTTCAGGGAAATTAATCGAAATTAACATAACAGAGGTTTATATATAAAAGGAACATCCCTTGTTTTTAAAAACGTTGTCCAATCATGAGTCATTCAACAAGTATCAACATGTATAATAAACAAAATGTTATGAGCTGTGATTAAAATTTGACCTCGGACTTACAAATATTGGTCTATGTTTATTAAACACTTTAAACAGAGTGCGTATATGTGTGTGGGCAAACAGTTGTAAACCAAGTGATGTTCCTTTTATATATAAACCTCTGTTATGTTTACTTCGATTATTTTCCCTGAAGAAGTTCGAACGAGATTGCCGAACGAAACGTTGGAATTACTCATTTCAATCTCGCTGACATTTTACAAATATAATTTTTTTACAAATGTCTACTTCTCATTCGGCGCTCAAACATTTTAGAACTATTCTGTCAAATCTTTATGACAGTTCATTTGAGACAAAAATTTCCGCTGAAATTTTGCTCAAATCCTTTACTTCTGCACTGTTGAAAACATTTCGATGGAATTAGTATGCATTGATTTTACGAGGCTGACAAAGTCAACTATATGACTGATACGATGAGGTACGACTCTAAACACTGAAATGACCAACGGTTGCATTACAAGTGGTAGCAGAAATGTCGCTTTACAAATTCGATATCTATCCGCAATTATCGTAATGAATAACCCATTCCCTCGAGAAGTCAGTGAGCCAGTACTGATCTACTACCACGCCATATTGATATGCATCAATCATCCATATTCACCTGTGCAGAATTACACGATGGAATATTCCACCCACTTGATGTCCAGTTGAGTAGAAGAAAGGATAGATCACTCAGCAGATGTGTCGATAGAATACCTGCATCCTTAAGAATCGCTACACGTCTTTTACAGTTTCCTCGCCATCCGATACAAAATGAAATCAATCAGATGACTCTCGAATACAGCACGAAGAATTCGCACATATGACTGTCTAGAAAATGGATTAGGATACATCCTAAATAGAAAATCAAAAAAAAGTGATTCAGCGAAGAGACTCTTTTCAACGAATTTATCATCAAGCTGTACAATCGTATATTTACGGTTTTTAAGAAGTTATATATACCCTGCTGCATCCCTAAGAATGGCCTTTTCTAGTCGACCAGTATTGTTCAATAACCTGAAGGACAAGATCTCGCTGTTGATCAACTCTATGTGTGTTTATCAATTCACCTGCTCGTTTGGAGCCAGGTATATCAGTCGTTCGACACGAGTTTTGTCCAAGCGGGTGCAAGAACACTATCCCGCATGGTTGCGAAAAGGTGGAAGTGGAGCGATAAGAAGCACGATCATTGAACATCTGGTTGATAATGATCACCCTATATCTATAGCCTCCGCCTTCAAAGTCATCTACAAAGCAAAGAGTAATGTACCCAAATCCCTACGTACCCGACTCATCTGTATTGCTGAAGCTTTGGCTATCGAAACAGAAAAGCCAGATCTCTGTGTACAGAAAAAGTCCGTTCAACCCCTCCAACTTTCATGGTCTTAATCCATCTATGCTAAAGTATGGTAATCCCCAATCATATTTTAGCTCTACCAATTTTTCATTTTTTTTTCATGTCTGTCTATTCAATTTGTATACTCTTCCTTATTAAGTCAATTGTTACTATTACTTTTCTCACTTTTAATTGTCCCCGGTATTATTTCACTTGTTCCACTTGTCATTCTTAATCAATTCCTTTATGCAACATTAAATTCTATGCTATCAAATTTCACACAATATTACGTAACATTGTTATTTTATTCGATTTGTCTACTAATCTTATAATTGCACACCCTTTTTCAAGTTCTATGCATCCTATGAATTATTCTATATATGACATTAATTTGCTCTGTCACTTGACATTTAACTACGATTATATTCACAAACATTTTAGTTTTAATTGCATTTCATATTATAATTATTCTTTTATGCATTCACACCTATGTTTCAATTCCCTCATCGGATATAACTTCTTAAAAACCATATATATATATATATATACGATTGTACAGCTTGATGATAAATTCGTTGAAAAGAGTCTCTTCGCTGAATAATTTATTTTGATTTTGTATATGTTACAATGGGAATTTTCCATGATTTCAAAAAACATCCTAAATACGCTGTTACAAATAAGGTTTCTGAAAAGACGTCTCAGTATCAACAATGTGTTACTGAAACCTAGTTCGACTTCCCCAATACTGCTTAGGTATCCATCCAGGTTACCACATTTCAAATCCTAATTACAAGCGGAATGAAAAAGAAAGGCAGAGAAAACAAATGACAATAACATGATATAATGTCATGCAGTCACGCAAGACAAGAATGAAAGACGGAAGCTTAAGACAGGTACTTCTTTGTCACTGATGTCTACTTTCAATTGTATCGTTCTTAGTCCCCAACCATGTGTTCCGCTGGCTAGTCCGTGACTGCATTGATGTGTGCCGTATCTCTGTATAACCAGCCTCTGCTTTCTTCTAATTTAATCTTAATAATATGTTATGTTGATATGGATGGTGATCAGACATGCGTAATATATCCCAGCTACTTCAGGCGATTGTGTGAAACTTCTTCGACTCGCATACCTGTGACTCCACACCTAACTCCTAATCGCCAATGTGGTGGCCCCAGCAAACGGAGAGAATAAGTGAAAGTCAACGATGGATGATGAAATACCTGGAGTCATCTACCTTTTTAATGGCTATATCTTGCAACATTATATTGCATATTATACTTGACCTATAAGGAACAAAGTTACAGTTCGTTCTGTTCTACCCTACATTTGTGAAACAGTAGACGATATTAGGAAGTTGGTGGTTTTTTATCCCGTTGACTTCATTCAGTTGCTCACATTACTTGAAAGAATATAAAAAGGATAGTCAATTGATGAATTTGTGAAGCTTCATCGATTTAGTCAATGGTACAGATGACAAGGGTGCGTCGGTGGCATGGCGGTTAGGACACTCGTCAACCATGCACATGGTTCTGGGTTCGATCCCTTGTCACAGGTACATTCCATTCCCTCAATAAGCCAGTAATAAGACAAGCAAACAGGAAAGGTTGGGCATGAGGCCAGCAACACATCCTGTAAAAATAAACACTGCTACAGAAACTTCAAGCAACTAGCTGGAAGTCCTATGTTCTAATGGGAAAGTAAAGGAATCAAAAAATGGAAAATAGACGTCTCAGGACACAAATGAATGCGATGAATGCTGAAGAGAGACCAACTGTGACAAGATGCAATGAAGGACAAAGTCAATAGTTATTAGATCAGATGAAATCAGATGAAGCCATCACAGAATGTTGAGTTGTAATAGTTCACACAGCTGTCATTCAACATTATAGTATTATTTTCAGGTATTCGTTTTGTGGGGAATGGCAGAAGTTGGAATTCAAGTACCATTGGATCGGGTCCCAGTGGCTCAACGGTCTACGAGTTCGCCTTGTAACCGGAAGGTCATAAAGTTCGAACCCCGAAGGTCGCGTACTGATGAAGAGTCTCAAACTGGGACGAAACAGCTGTCCATTACTTCCAGGTTTTCCAATAGTTCTTTAACTGATGTAAGCTGATGATGAAATCCTCAATGCAACTTTAGTATTAAAACAAAAAACTTAATTAGATGGAATTTATTCTAGCGCACAAATGTATTTATATTTAAAAGATAATATAAATAACAAAAACCAACCGTTTCTACTATGTGTCAGTGTCAATGAGTGAGCTCTCACAATATCGCGTCATCTATACTCAGTTGAATTTGTTATAACTAATAATAATAATTTGCTTAATTCCTAAGCAGCACCCGTGATACACTGCGGAATTTTCAATATTTTTCATCTGATATACAGAGAAAATCCACTTACAGGGTGCACCTTACGAGAATTCACAACAGCAGCATTTCTCATAAGTAGAATCAGTAGTATGAAAGGGGGGAGAAGAAAAATGATAAGAATAACAACAATATTAGCACTAAATACACAAAGTTATAAGTTAGTAATATGGATAGTGTCACCGTGACAGTACAAATATGGGAGAAGAATTTGACCATTTTTGATGCCATTTACATACAGAACGTGGGCGAGTGGGCCAAAGAGGGTACGGTTTATTTATTATAGTCGTTGTATCGTGGCCTCAAAATCCATAGACAAATCATCGTAAACTTCTGAAGAATTGGATTTTTTAAATGAAGTGGAGATCAACTGCTTTCAGCAATAGTTAATGTTTTGTAAGCATGCATTGTCTCCATTAAATCTGCGTCGGAATTATCAATTAAACTTTCAACGGAGGAAGTAAAACTGATTGGAGGCACACGGAAAATGATTAACTCGAGGTTAACAGTTTTCGTTGAGTGCTGTATCTCATGATGAACACGAAAATCAGGGGTATTTCTAGTAAAAACATTCTCAAACACAGAGTCCCGTGATGCACTGGAAGACAGTGGTTTTCCATACAAGTTCAATGCACACTCTTCATCGTATTTTCACTAGTTCTCGTCCACTCTAAGCAACGGTTTCGATTGATCGTTTTCTCACATTAATCACATCATGCCTATTACGATCCCCGTTTACTAATTTTCAATTAGTCTCCCCTCCAGACTACACCATGCATTGTGTAATATGCTGTCGAGTACAAATTTTGCCACAGTCTGAATGGTCTTATGAATTCTTAAATAGAGATCATTATGATTGTGAGGCTAATGAAAATTCACAGTCAAAAAACATTTTTTCTTATGAAAAAGTTGAAAGTGATTAGATCACATAGAATTAGAACAAGCCATTATTAGATGCTGTGTCAGACAGTTAGTGTTACCTTCACGAAACAACATTATTTCAACGAAACCACCAGTTCCCACGATGCTTGTAGAATATACGTCATTGAAATAGAGAATACGTCACACATGAAATACCTTGGTATGGTTTCATCCTCTCACTTCTCTTGGTCATCCCATATCGCATTTATTTCTAAGAAAATGCCTCATCTGACCTGCTACATTAGAAAGTTAAGACAATCTGGGATTGATTTCTCAATCTTCACTTTCACAATTTGTTAACAATTGAATCTTACCCATTGCCCTTCATGGCTCCACTTTGTCTTTCCCGAACCACTTAAAAAGATCCACATCATATTGTGAAGGGTATTAGAGGTTTTCAGTAGGACAAGCAGTGCGCGGTTATGCCACCTCGTTAACTCTGTAGATGACAGGGACCTGAACTCATTTGCAAAACTAAAAAAAATCTATATTGGCTGACTATCAGAATCCTCTACACGTGCAACTCTCTCCTTGCTTCTCCGTATCCAGGGCTAGAATTCAGTATAAAAGATGTTCGCACTACCAAGAAGATTAACTCAACCACACTCAATTTTGCCAGACAAACCGCGTTCTATGAGTAATTGCCATCGAAAATGCTTAATTCCTTCTGCCATATTAATAGTTCCAAGGTGACACTACCCCGAATTATCTCATAACGTTGTAAATTTAATGCTAATATTCTTGTTATTCTTATCATTTTTCTTCTCCACCTTTCATACTACTAATTCTACTTATGACAAATGCTGCTGTTGTGAATTCTCGTAAGGTGCACTCTGTAAGTGGATTTTCTCTGTAAATCAGATGCAAAATTTTGAAATTCCACAATATATCATGAGGGCTGTTTTGGAATGAAGCAAATGTGTATTAATTTCTGTAAATTATGAGAGATTCACCTGATTATAGAGGGCATGATATGATTCAAGTTCACTCACTGTTTTTCTGACGTAGTACACAGGTTTGTTGTTATTTTATTTATATAAAAATATAAAAAATATATGTGAACTTCAATAGATTTCACTTAATTTGCATATTTAATTTGGTACTAAAATGTTTACTGACATCTATGTAAACTGCACCAACTCAAAATTTTGTTGTGGCTTAATCTGATTTTGTCTGATCTAATCACTATTGACTTTGTCTATCATTGCATCTTGTAACAGTTGATCTCTCTTTACCATTCATCGTACTCTTGTATCTCCTTACACATGTATTAGGAGAAGTTATTTTGACTAGCGTATGTGGGATTTATCCTAATTGATTTTCCAGGGAATCGTAGGTGAGGATTCTTCTCGCTGTATTCTTGAGTCATTTGAATGAAGAAATCTGTAGCTTGTTTCGAAGATGCAGGTTTTCTTTGAACATCTCCCCTGAGTGATATATCCTCTCTTCTACTCAACTGGACATCAATTGGTTGGAATCTACCATCGTGTTATTCTTCACAGGTGAATATGGATGATGAATGCACAAGAATAAGGCGTTGTGGAAGATCAGTAACTCGTCTCAGCTTTCTCGAAAGAACGGTTTTACTGTGAATGCAGTTGAATCTGTTATGATGAACAAGAACTACAATCGTAGTCAGTAAATGGTGACTAGTGTGTGTGGGATTTTTGCACTACACGACATTAGCATTCTTACGTCAATTGGAGATATAGTGTGAATTCGTAATGGGAAGTGTCTCCTACTGTGGTGAGTGCTACTTATAATCCGATATAAGTAGCATATCAGGAACGAAGTAACAATATGTTTGGTACACTGGAAAGAGCAATCAAAGAAGAGAACCATGAGAAGAATGTTGCTATATGATGCAGAATCCAAGAAGCTATCGAATGTGACGATATTTGTCCAATTCGTCAAAGATGTGGTAAAGATGTGCAAATGGCCGGTTGAAAATATGGTATTCCAAATTTAGCTATGTACCATACGTTTCAGTCTCCTCAGTCTTGTCTTTCATACACTACGAGTTGTAATACAGCTGTTGTTAATTCCTGTGGTATAATTCATGCAGACTAATGTGCAGGATACAATCGGTCAGCACGGTTGGTATTCTTGCCTCATCGTGTAAGTCACTGAGATGAATTTATCAGCCCCATAAATGGAATGCATACAAATTTCATCGAGGTGTTTTCGACAGTGCAAAAGAAGAGGATTCGAGAGTTAAATGGTCTACAAAAATTATGTTGCTTTTGTCATATTCATATGTGTGTATAGAAAAAATTTATAATCTAACACGCTATTTCATAGTAACTGTGAGCGGTTTTTGTCTCAGATCAGCGAAAATTGTTAATATTCTTAATTTATTGTTATTACGTTTGCTATTCTTCGAAATAAAAGTGTTTCCCATGTTGAAAAGTGGGCTTTGTTTTCATCGTTGCACTTAGATGTCCTACAACGTATAACTTACAATATTTGCACACAACCTGCGAAACTTATAACTCGAATCTTACCTTTAGACGTCGTGAGATCATCTGTGCTAGGAGCGCGCATGTCAGCAAAAGTCAAGTATTTTCTTTGATTACGAATGATATGAATGCGAAATTAGCTGCATAAATTTTCTCTTCTACTATCACCTCTGCCTTATGGACTGAAAGCAGTTTGTTGGCTTTTCCTTTTTCAGGATGAATTCACCTGACAAAGAAATAGTGATATGGGGTTAAAACTAAACGATAAATTATGCTAGTTGTTCTTCAGAGTGTCAATTCGACATTCCGGAGATGTTATTTAGGTTTAATAATATGTATAAGTGGTCCATTCCGCATGGCATCTCTTTCATGCAAATATGGAAATTCCAGGTTGCGGCAGAGTGTCGCACCCACTTATTACATTTGAAATGTAATAATTAAAATAAGGCATTTACATCTCACTAGTAGGGTAAACGACAGTATTCCCAGTGATCTGTGAACGGAAATGTAGCCAGATTCAGAATGGTTAACCAGCCTTAATAATGCAACCTTCAATAAGGGATTTTCGTGTCCCTAAACAGTTTTCTTACAAACATAGTACGAGCGTTTTATGCGCCAACGTTGCACCAGAATATAATACTGTCTCGAATCTAGACAGATCTGACAAATATGCTCGGTGTGCCTTGGTAGATTTCACATCTGCCTCTGACTCTCTTCCTTTGCCTTTGTTTTGTTGGTAAGCCAACTCGACAGTGTGACACAAGCGGAGCTGCTGACTAATATGCGGCTGTATTCTTACTTTTTTGATAAGAGACAGTAAACTGTGTAATGGGGATGTCCTCCACTACTTCACCTAATCCATCTAACTGATATTCCTCAGGGTGTTGATCATTCGCCTTTTCTGATTCCTCCTTTCTTATTACATGACTTGCTGCATTCCGATGAAGCTGATTCTTTCAAGTATGTCGATGGTCTGGCTCTCTCAATGTGGGCGTTAACATGTCAGTGAGACTGTTCTGAAATGGATGCCATTCTTAGCGTAATTAGGCAATGAAACTTGTAAAGTTGTTCTAAGCTAAATCCACACAAATTCCAAATATATTGAAATGTATGTTACGTCCGATATCTCTTATATTTATGTCGCATAAATTCAACGTAATCAAGTTAGGATTATGTGCTGTCGTCAATCTGTCTCTAGTTTCTGCGTTTGTTATCTTTTGTATTCTACTTATTCTATCCCCTATTGCTCACTGCCACCCAATATCTCCTCGGCTACTGCAGAAACGCTTCGTTATGCTGTTAAGGGCATTTAACGCTGTCGGGAGGCCTATTTTGGTATCGTTTAACTGACTCGTTAATACTATTAATACTCTCACACAGGAAATCAGTGAACCTTATCTCGTCAGACCTTGAGCATCACATCCACAGACAACTCTCTCCCTGATGCAGTCCATCAGGTGGGTAGACATAGAAGCAACTATAAAAGAAAAATTTATGCTCCGATGACTGAATATTAAATACCTTCACCAAAGCTTATTTGTCATCGACAAATTTTATGCGAGGAGAAAGGTTTAAAGGAGGACACCACCAACCAAATTACTGTATAACACTCAGTAAACGACCCAATTTATTTTCTTCACTGCATTGTTGTTAATATTCTCACTCAAACTCGAATTTTTTACTCAAATTACTCCTACTGAACAATATTATCAATGTAAATGCCCTGTTTGGAAGTATGACCACTCAAATGTAATAACTGGGTGCAATACTCTACTATATGCTGAAAAATCCATTTGGAACAGAGCACTTATTATTATTATTATCACTAAGTAACACCTGCGGAATGTTGAAGTCAAACTGCAAACAACAACTAGCATCATTTAGTGATATAGTTTTAAGCCCATACGGTGAGGATCGCTTTACACTATTCGTTTCTTCATTAGAGTCAGTTCATCAGCTGCTTAAAGTCATCTGAGGAAGATGTAATGGTGGAATTCTTGGTCTCCACTGACATATTTGCTCGTAACACAGATACCCCGACGCCGTCTGAAGATTAGATTGTCTTCGCTCAATACTCAAGATCAGATGGCCAGAAAAGATCAGCAATAGGGATCTTTGGGAGCGAACCAACCCAGCAGGAACCAATTGTGAAACAAATAGGCGGAAGAAATGGAGATGGATTGGCCATTCTCTGAGGAAACCATCAAGTGACATCACTAGACGAGCCCTCGAGTGGAACCCGAAAGGGAAGCGGCGAGTTGGTCGTCCAAGGGTAACTTGGAGGAGATCATGTGAAGAGGAGATGGAAAAGTGTGGACAGACTTGGAGCCAGGTGAAGACTCTAGCAGAGAACCGAACGCAATGGAGACGTACGGCTGAATCCCTATGTTCCTCTAGGAATTTAAGGAAACAATAATATAATAATAATATTAGTTTCGTAGTTTGTAACAGTGTAGTTCAGAGTGAACATTTTGCTTCATTCAGGACACGTCAGTTGACTTTAACAGCATCACCAGAAAGTGAAGGTGTTCATGTGTCGACACTCTTATTCAGTATAATCGTATCAAACGCTGAATGCGTAATCTCATTTCCAATACAGAAAATCATCGACCGAACAACATCGTGGTTAAAAATGAATAACGGTAAAATGTTCCCCGTGAAATCTGTGCCAGTTTAAATTTTAACTGTATTCCAGCAGCAATAACAAACAAGTGTCGCCATGAGGACACACAAAGCACAGAATCACTGAAAAACCAAGACATACTCAGCATCAGTTCAATCCTAGTCTGTCAGCCTTCATGCATGTTTCATTCACTGGATTCAGACGAATGACCTTCTCGTTACAAGATGACCTCGTAGATCAATAAGCCATTGAGAACCATGACGACTTCTGGTAATTCACGATTACCAGCCGAAATAATCGGTACCTAAATGATGTCTCGTCTGGAGTGGTGAAGCTGCAGTTTTCTAAAGTTTTCGTAGTCGATATCAGTTCATTATCGAGCATATAGCCAGCGAAATCCAGTGTACATCAACAATTACAAAGTTCCTTATGAAAAACTTATACAAACAATCTTCGATTCAAGTGAAAACTTATTTCGGGAATTCTCGGAAAACGTTTGCATCGTTAACAACAGTTTATCCAAGATGATAATTGGGGGGACACTTATCTCAATTACGTGTAGTCACTCCATCTGTTTTAAGTGCTGCTCGACGAATTTCATAAGATGGTGCTGCCTTCGAGGATTTGAATATCTTCCGAGCTCTACAGATTTCTGCTTTTTCTCAGAACTGATGTTCATCAGCAGAGCATTCTGTTTCGTCTGTTGTTACTTTTAGGTGCTGCCTGTTATCAAATGCTTCATTACACTGGACCAAAAAGACTCTAGTTCGATTCCGCTCATTGTAAAATATGGTTTAACTTACTACCTCTCACCTATTTCATTTGCAATGATGTCATCCGCGATAGAGAACTGGTTGTCTGCTACAGAGTCTTGATGTGTTTTATTTAAGTTGGCGGTTTATTCTGAAAGCATGCTTCGTTATTCCTAGAACACTTGTCCACTTCCTAGTTAACCACATTTTGGATAACATCCGGAACCTCATTTCACTCTTCATCTCTACGTTGGCTCAACATCTGCGTTACTCTCCTTCTTTCTTGTAACAGCATACAGTTGACTGTAGTGTGTGCAGGTGTATTCTGCCTGTTATTTCTTAAGATTTCCGAACAACTTTCTCCGCACGTCGTATTCGCAAAGTTCCAGTGTTGTTTTAACACAGGTCTCTTTAATGATTTCGCCTAACTTCTCTGGCTTCTTCCTGATGGCTGCCACAAAAGTGCACTTCGGAGTTTCGCGTCTCAGTTTCTTTGATCTGAAGACACTATCAATTTCTGAATGTTTCTTCATCTGCGTATGTTCTCCATTTTCTCCAGACTTTTATTAGATTCATATGAAACGTGGCTGAATTTGTGTATGCCCATATGGCAAAGCATATATCGCTGTGTGAATATACCTTTGCGCTTGTACATCCTTCCTTTGTTAACAAAATCACTGATTGTTAAGAAATCTGCGAATAAATCCCCGTTTCTGTTCATTCTCATAAACTCTGCAATTTTCGACACATTATCAGTTCTTTTCCCGTGTTGTCTATTCCAAGTTTGTTTTCATATAACATATTTGGAGAAAACTAACGGCTGTCAGCAGAAACATCAAAGATAGGACTTCAAGTGAACATAGGGAACCTAGAGGTGGTGCAGATAATCAGCCATAAACACCAACACAACAACAAGAATCACTAGTCTCTGTTTAAAGGAGAAATGTGGAGGAGGTCACCTATTGCGCTCACCCAGTCAGCACTGCCTCAAGTAAAGATGCCATGTATGAGGATGAAATAACCCACCAGAATCAGTAAATCTTTGCAGACCTACATCATTCAGAAAAAATTGTGGAAATGTGCTGTAAGCAGCAGAGTGAACAAAATTTCAATTTTAAGTATATAAGTAAATCCGAGCTGTTATATCGTTAAGAGACTTGTCACGGGAGTAGCGAAAACTATATCAGGTTGATGGAAGACTCTTCAGGCAAATTCCCTCTCTTGCAAATTAAGGTTTGTTTTTTCAGTAAAAAAGGAAGAACAGGCGGTTACTCTATCCGGAAACTATCCAAGGAACTGTCCTCAATAGAAATGTAGAAGTAAAATGCTGAAGGAACGGACACACACTGATGTGGCCAATGAGGGAAACTGTCACACAGTCCATTGAGTAGAACTTGGATTAGGGAGCAAATGATTGCAGGTGAGGATGACATGAGAAGGGTATAGTGCAATTAGCTGGAGAGGAAACCAGAGAACAGGGAGGAATTGAGCTCTTATCAATTCCTACTTGCAACAGACTAATGAAATCTTCCTTCTCCTCTTCATCTGCTTTATTTCAAGGTACCTTCCATTCAGACCTCTAACTACGTGATATTCTAACTTGAATTATGTAGCCATGATTCTGTTGGAGAATGGATTTCACTTGACGCTACTGGCGACATCATAATAACCACCCAACACTCGGGCTGCTCGTGGTGGTCATCTAAATGACTTGAATGGCTATTCACTCTATTCCATTTCACCAACCTCCACAGTTTCTTAGCACTTCTATATGATATCTTCTCATTTTTTTCCGAGACTTCAGCATTATTGCCTGACAATACATGTCGGCTTGCCCCTTCTTTCTTTCGTCGAAGGAAAACAATTGGCCTGACCAGATTCCCGAAGGCTTTCTTCAGTTGACTTCGTTTATCCTACGCAATGACACAGAAGAATAAGTTCACCTTTTTCATGTTTCTCTAGTTGCAAGTTTCTGTATTGACTTGGTTGTTCTACATGTGGTGAGGATATTAGCCTTACACCCACTGACAATCAGTACCCGGGATATCAGAACAGACTTGTAGAGAAATAGATGAAAATGTGGGTAATTTCAAGAGGAACAGTGCACTCCATGAACACTAAATGAGCAACGAGGAAAGGAACTCAGGATGATAAACTTCAATTAGACCTGTTTTAGCATCGTGAAGCACAAGTACGCAAAGAGACATGAAAATATTAATCAAAATATCTTAACTCAACCACATATTGATTCATAGAATGAATACTGTCCACTCGTGACAGTCAGCAATTGAAAATACCGCCGCATTCTTTAGTGTGTGTTGAGAGAGAAGATGATTGGTGTCTCCCTTTTATTCCCAAAACGAAATATATATAGGCGAGGCAAATTGAACACTTCATGTAATTATTGAGATATGTGTGAAGCAGCACCCTAATTCACTGCACCTTCAGTCATTAGGATGGTTTCTGCATAAGTGATATAATTGACTACCTCCAAATTTCTCGCCTAGATGGTGATTGTTATTTGTTGTTGGGGAGAACACGTTTGCACAGATGAATCATAGCTAACCTACAGGATGGAGGCAGAAGGGATATTTAATAGTGGGATCCTCAGCCAACATCTGTCGATTGGATATTGCTGCTCACAAATTGCATTTGATTGACGTGCGTTAGTTCTGCAAACACAACCGATTTTATATGCACGTCGGTATCAAGGCTATGTCTGCTTTTTCGCCAATATCTTCTGAAGTCGATGTAATAGAGGAGGTTTATAGACTTTGCAAGCACTTGTGAGTGGATCACACAATACCGGCAATTACAATTTAGAGTTCTGGTACTTCTGATTTCGAAATCTACACTTCCTTATTCGCAATCTGAAAAGAGCAACCACAGGCATCAGAGTTGTCTTAGGTGGTGAAATAAGAGAAGTAGATCTGAAGACATATGCCGGCAGTATCATCTATGCTGTATGTATCACCTGTCAGCTTCGTGAATAATGTGTCGTTCTTACACTGCTGTTGAATTTACACTACTGATCACAAGTAAGTAGTAGGCTATGATGTTTTGTTTAAATCAATATTAATTATTATCGTCTTATGGACAATATATTGACACAGCCGAAGATTTTCAGCCCATTTAAATCGTAAAATATCTAAAATTCGTACACGCGGTACAGCGTATGACTCTGAACTATTCCATTTGGAACAATGTCCATTATTTTCCAATGTTCTTCTGTCAGCATCTTTCAGGTAATAAAGCTAAATAGTGTGCCAGTTCATGTAAAAATCCAAAATGCTAACAGTCTCTTCTTCAAACAATATGCTCCAGCCCATCATCCTACCAATGCACTGCTCATCGTTTATCATTCCGTTTCCATTAGACAGACGGCTTGGCACACGGCTGAATTTAATCGACCACTCAAGGTGTTCCCTTTCCATTTCCTTGAAAACATTTTTCAAACTACAATTTTTTAAATTTATTCGTTGCTTTATGAAAGTTTCTCGTTGCGTATTCTTTGTCACTGGGAACTTTGTCTTCAATATGGAGTCAGTGAAGAGAGCTGTTGGAAAGAGCCTGCAATAGCATCACAGAAATGTATTTCGTTATCGAGTCCTATTACTTGTCAAAAGTGAGTAGTAAGAGTGCGCACTGCAAATAATACCAATAATTATTAAACAGCAATCCTGAAATGTTAACCGATAACTGGAGTGCAAAAGTGGAGAACAGTTAGTGCATCCTCCTAGATAGAATTATAGATGATTCAAAAATTATAAGCAGACTATCATTTTTGTACACCATAGCCACGGTCACTGATCTTCATCGGAATTCACCTTACTTATTATATGAACTTCGGTGTGAAGATGTTCTTATTGGGAATAATCAATACTAGCTTTTACGCATGTGCGCATTACATGATATTGCCTCTCTGCTCACGATTTTAGAATAAAAAATGAATTGTCATTGGAGAGGAGATGAAAGCGTGTGGGTAGACTTTGAACCAGCTGAAAACCTTCGCAGAAGACCGAACACAATGTACACTTGTAACACACTGTCATCTCACCTGAGACACAATCCAATGCATTGTGCTAATTCTGCTTTCCCTCATTCGAGAACTGCACGACTTTTAGTTGAAAGTCAATAATGAAGACCTCAGGATCACAACTCATGACCGAAGAAATTCAGTCATGAACAGTAATCTCATGTTCAGGCTTTATTTCAAGTTTTATGTTGGGAGTTGCGAATAAGCACGCTGTAAAGATTTTAAATACTTGCGAGAGTGAATTATATCACTTGGAGTCACATTTCGGTAATAGATTAAAATAAAGTGATTGAGGGAGTTGTACGCGATATAATGATGGACGCCTTTGTTAGCACATGTTTCAAGCATGCGGCCAGTTTGCATTTTCGCTATATGATCCAATATCTCTTCAACACTGTATATTCGGACTCTTTGTTATTGATCTGCACAATGGAACGTTGTTTGATTGCATCACCGATCACCTCTGAGACACTTACAGCATTATTTAATGACATACACTGACACTGAATTTGACGGCATTTCGAAGTTTGTACTATCCATCATTATACATCTAAATGTAAAAGAAATCTGCTTAGTTCCTATGTTCACAACCTACTTCGCATTTCAGGATTTCGACTGTATTATACATTATAAGCCGTGGAAGGCAATCCACGAAATAATAAATGACAGTGCATATTATGTTCCTACACTTGTTGTTCTCACTAACATGAGGTTCAAAATTCCTGTGATTCGATACGTAAATTTTTACCAAGGGAAACGTGGACCGATATTCCACAAAACGGTTTATTTGTACGCATGCATTAGATGGGAATATTAAATTATTATATTATTTGCACCGATGTCATTTGCCAAGTCGAATTTCACATGGGACAGAAAAAAGTAAGTTAGACCTCATCATACATACGGATCAATTTATGCGCTGTCTCCATAGAAATGATTCACTCGCTTCTTTTTCCTCTAACGTCTATTTCCAGTACCATGGATAACACATCTAGGAAGACCATAGCTGTGGTTACCAGCCACTGTCGTAGATATCTTTAAGAGATTTTGCGTGCACTTTGAAACTCGCCCCTCACCCAAACCTTCACAATGATACCAGCTTTCACAAATAAGAACTTCTCCCACCGTTATAAATTGATTTTCACCAGCCACACCACGAATAGAATGTCCTTCAATGAGATATGCTACAAATAATCTGTGGTAGCGAAACCATCGCCTGTCAGTTGATCACAGAATGAAGTTCAGTCACCGAACATCTTAGAGTAAATTGGTCACATCAACCAATTAATCACATGATTATATGAAAGTCCATTCTTCAGTATCACTCACTTCACGCAGGAACTAAGTGACAGTTTCACGAATTCATCTCTTTGAGTTTCATCTCATCTCTTAACCAGTGACCAGCCAGCTAGTCAATCACATTCAAAGAATACATTTACGATACAATGATGTTAGGTGTTCCAGTATAATTGGATAATTGTGGACTTAGTTTAGGGGGTTACGAAGAATATATTAAATTATTTTTGTCCTGATAACATTTGAAATAACAAAGTCGTCAACGGCGATATAAACGAAATAGCCATAACTGGAGAACAGAAAACTGTCCCAGAATTCCAATACTCAGAAGTCATCAAGGAATTGCGAAGCGTGTTGGTGACTTGGAGAGTAGTCAGTACCTAAGTCTGAGATGAAGAAAGCCGATTGAAAGTATTGATAATAACAATAATAATGGCTTTATTCCAAACAGTATTTGTGGTACATGTGTGAAATTTTCAGCGTTCATTACAATATTGCATCTAATTACCTCATAAATTTTATAAGGATTTAAAAATATAAAGCAACAACAACAAAAAGAGAAAAGAGAAATAAGAGAAATAAAAAAGAACAGCATTGCATTCACATATTTAAACAATGCACCACAGGATATGATATATAAAATTAGCGTGTAATAGAATATATGAACAACAATATAATAGTAACAAAGAAAGGAGAACAAAAGCTAATGGGAACTATTTGTTAGAGTGCCGCAGTAAGTTGATCGTGTCATGCCTAACAGTTTTCTCATCACATAACAGCTGTGCCAGATAAGGTATTATGGAATTTTTGTACTTGGTAGTCCTAGCATATAGCTTCCTATAGTTGCTTCTAGTTCTACCAGATGAAATGCAAGGAGAGAGCTGCGTATGGAGAGGGTGTTCGGGGTCTGACAATATAGTATTTGCTAGTTTCTTACATGACATCAATGTCTATCCACAATGGTGTTAACCAGTTGTTCTAACTTCCCATACTAACAGATTTTAGTGCTCTTCTCAGCAAAGCAAAGTCTTTCTTAAGTGGTCCAGGATATAATAATGGGGAGCAGTAAAGAAGGATGGTTAGAATACAAGAATTGACAAACTGAGAAAGCAAAGACTGCTTTATACCAGACTGCCTAAACTTCCTTAGGTAGAACGTTAAGCGAAACATCTTTCTAGTAACTAGCAAGATGTGAGAGGACCAGGAAAGATCGGAGGAAATACTCAGTTCAAAGTACTTGACATTATATGTAATTTCAACCTCTATGCCGTCAATGATAGTGGGGCCATGTGAGCTAACTAGTTGCTGTAAGACACGTTTTCGTCTGAAAGTGAAATTTACTACCTGACATTTAGACGAATTCAGCTTAAGACCGTTTGAAGAGGACCACTGACTAATTTCCGAGAGAAAGTTATTTAATATGGAACAGTCTGACTGAGAGTTGACAGGCATGGAGACATAGAGGTCATCAGCATACTTGGCAAAATTTGCTACATCAGAATGGGGCATGTCACGTAAGAAAAAAGAAAACAGAAAAGGAGAAAGAACAGCACCTTGAGGAACACCAGCTAAAGTAAGTGAGGTAGTGGAGGACTTTCCATTGTAGACAGTGTACTGCTTCCTGCCAGAAAAGTAGGAATACAACCACTTATTTATCCAGCTCTCACTCTGTGTTGCAGCAAGCTTACTTAACAAGAGAGACCTAGGTACAGAGTCAAATGCAGATGTGTAATCAAGGAAGGCACACCGAACACATTTGGCTCCTCTATCTAAACTAGAGACTATATTATGGTATAGAACTACAGCGGCATCTAAGGTACACCTACTGTGTTTATAGGCAAACTGGTTGGGGTCATTAAAAGGCTTTAAAGAGGGTTCAAGATTAAGTAAAATAAGTCTTTCCATAACTTTTAAAAAAGTTGAGGTAATAGCAATGGGTCTAAACTTTACAGTAGGTCCACTTGTTGATTTAGGCACTGGAACAACCTTGATATTTTTTCCATGAGTCAGGAATAATACTTTTGGAAAAAGATTCATTGAAAATGTCAGTTAATGGGTAACATAAGATGTCAGCACACTTCTTAAGGACAACAGCAGGAACTCCATCAGGACCAAGGGACTGGGTAGGTTTGAGAGATTGAAGACACTTGAGGACATCATTCGTGTTAAAACATGAGAAGCAGTCATTATTTATACTATTAGATTTGGGAATCATAACATCTGCAGGCATACATATGAAGGACTTATTAAGCATATCAACATCAACGGAATTATCATTCATAATCTGCTTACCACCTGTGATTTCCTTTAATAGCTTCCACATATTAGATGAGGATTTACATGAAAGAAACTTCTGGTTATAGAGAGCATTTAGTCTTTGTAATTCAGCTTTAATTAAAGTGTTCATTCTCTTAACCCCAGATTTATTTCTCATTTTGTACAACCTCTCTTTTTCACGGCGAAGCTTTTTGAGTTGAGAAGAGGCGAAACGGTCGAACTTTAAGAAGATTGTCTCTTTAGGACAACAAACATCAAGACAGAAATTGAGATAATGTGTTATGTTACTAATTGTGTTGTCAAGAGCTTGTTCAGTAAACAGGACCAAGTTTGTGTCTTTTAACATTGTCCTTAGATTCTGTATGTTGTCATGTGAATAACATCTGTGTTGTGTTTTGTTTCCAAGGTGGGAGAAGCCCCTTTTGTGCAGCTTTCCATATACCTTGGGCAATACTCTTATGATGCAATGATCAGAGTTAAGTAGTGGGGCTTTTTTCCGAGCTTCAAATATTCCATCGTCATTTGTGAACACAAGATCTAGAATATTATCCATTCGAGTCGGGATGTTGACAATGTTATCATGACCAAGTGAAATTAGGAAACTGTAATCACTAGAATTGTAATCTCCATTAACTATAGACAAAGAGTTTCCGAAGGAGGTGGTAGAAAAGGAGGTAAATTCATCAGCAAATAAAGACAATTCAGTGGAATTGCATCCAGGCGCAATATAAATGTTTGAGATGTATATGTAGTTATATTTTGACAAATGCTTAGGTCGACATTTGACGGTGAGGCAGTCAATGTTGTCACTAGAGAATTTGAAACATACTTTATTAGATGTACACCATTGTGAATTTATGAAGATGGCGACACCGCCACCACTTTTCTTCCTAGAGCTACATCGATCTTTTCTGAATAATTTGAAATCATGCAGATACACTAGATTGTCATCATATAGATCATGTAGCCATGTTTCTTGAAGTGATATGATCCCAGTTTTTCGATTTATAATGGAAGACACAAGTGATTGAAGACAGTTAATCTTGGCTGGCAGGGAGCGACAGTTAGTACTCATGATTGCAGGAACGGTCATAAATTGAATAGGGGTGTTTTTTAAGGCTCTTTGCCAACCGGCATGATGCTTTTTTTGTCTTTTTTATGGCATTTCCGATCAGTAGGTTTTAAGGATATTAAATACTCACGAGAATAAATAATCCGATTAGAGAACATATTAGAATAAAATTTAATTATTTTATAATAAATTGGAAATGAGCAATTAGATGCAATATGATTTGCAATGAATAAGGCATTTGGTAGCCCATGATTTAAGCAGGCCGCCAAGGTCGACTTTATTGAAAAATATATTTCATCATTCATTTCTGTTACTCAATTTCAGCTTAGATTGGCTTCGTTTTCTCAAATTTTCTATGCTTTCAAGTTTCTGTGTCACCTAAGTTCTTTAACATGTGATGAGATTATTAGCCTCACGCTTAATGACAATCAATACCTGATTTTTCAGAACAGACTTGTAGAGTAATGGACGACAATTTGAGTAATTTTAAGCAGAACAGTGCATTTCATGAACACAATATGAGCAATGGAGTAAGCAAAATCAGAAAAATAAACTTCATTTAGACTTGTTTCATCATCGAGAAGCACAAGCACGCATAGAGACATGAAAATATTATCAAAATATCTTAACTCTACCACATATTCATTCACAGAATCAATAATGTCCACTGGTGAAAGTCAGTATTTGAAATTACCAACAGATTATTAGCTGCGTTGAGACAGAATAGCCTCATTACACTACTCAAAACCTCGCAAACTCTACTATCTAACAGACCGACAAAATTTGAATGATTTTGTTAATTATTATCACTGAGAAATATGTGGCATAGCGAACGTGTCACTTATCTGTTTTAATTAGATTTCACCTTTTACAACCAACATAGTCGTTAAGAGATGCCGACCATAGCTAATTCTACTCGATATTGTAATCAACTAACTGTATTGCTGGCATATGATACAAATCTAGTTTTAGGCTAATCAATGTACACTGGAATCATTCTGACTATTTCACGAGTCTTTCTGCAGATGCAGACACAAAAACAATCTAGTGCGTCGGTGGCACAGTGGTTAGGACTCTCGCCGACCATGCACATGGTCCGGGGTTCGATCCCCTGCCGGCGCACACCTGATATCTATGGTCGGCCTGAATTTGGGCTACCGATATCCATGCTGAAAATTCCACACTTGTACTGAAAATACGGTGTGGAATCAAGCTGTAAATCAAAATAAAACAAATAAAATAAAATAGTTTTGACTCGATGGAAATAAAATTCCCACGATTGATTAGATAGCTGCTTCTTATATATGCATGTGGGGATTTCTGTAGAATCGCTTCAAGTCTGAGTGAGAACTGTGCCCAATATCATCCTTGTGTGACAAGAAACTGTCGAAATGTTTATTTCCATACGATGGAACGTTTAGTATGCACTCTAATTTTGGCGCCTATCGGTGAGGATTGTGGTGAAGATGTGTAGAAATAATTTGCATTGAGGACGTCTTATGCACAATGAAGAACAAGTTAATTCACTACACAAATGTGGCTCTTCTTATAAAGGTTCCACTGTGTAATGACAATCATGTAACTTTCATTTTCCACTACATGAAATCACACCTGAATTATTGTATGAATTGCCTTTTGATGTTCAGAATTATTGGACAGGAGTCTCGAGTGACTCAAACGGATGCACATCTGCTTCTTACAGCTTTGACAAAGGTAACTAGCAGGGAATTGTTGTGTGTGAGAAGCAAGTACCTTGAGATTTTCTTTTCCGGGATTTGAATTACTTAAATTGTAGTTCTCAACACAATATATTGTTGCTTGTTTTCGTTTATGCATGTATGACTGTTTTTTGACGAAGCATCTTAGAGCTAATATGTATTAATCATACCACAAATTTATATTTACGCGCGTATTCTTCGATTTCACAGCGTGTAACTGATGACTGCGAAAAATGAGTTTCAGCAAACATGAAGTAAAGCTGAAGGAATCAATTATACACAATACTTACAATTCAGAGTAGAATATTACGAAAATATCTGCTCTAAGAATCTGTCTAAAATCAAATTAACTGAGAAAGAGAATGCTTATTAGTGTAAACGTGACAAATATTCGTTTTTTTCGATTTATTCCCAAAGTTTAAATGGTGACACCTTATTCTGTCTGGAGTCACTAGGTGAGTTATTCGTATGTATGAGTCATTTGTGGGAATCTGTGTGCAGGTACAGGCAATCCACATGTTGAACCAGTGTTTTGATGCCCTTACCTGAGTAAATCTCTCAATATGACAAATTCCTCATCTGGATTTCATCCTATATCCCGATGTCTTCCTTAGTCCAAGGAGAATGATCTTACCTTAAACCCCTCCAAATGCCAAACAGTCAATTTCAACTTTAGACATAAATCTGACCTAAACAAACTGGTTAGCTCTCACGAGGTATGCAAAATAGATGACACTGAAATAGAGACCAAGTTGGAAATTAAATACCTAGGTGTCATTCTGTCTGCTGATCTCTCCTGATCGTCTCATATCTTGACGATTTCTAACAAAATATTCCGTCTTACCTTCTACATCAAGAAGTTAAGACATTCTGGAATAACCCAACCCTTACCCCTACAATTCGTTAACTCTCGCATTCTACCTATTATTCTCTATTGTTCCCCCTTAGTTTTTCCCAGGCTATTGAAGAAAGACTAAAACATATTACGTAGGATGTTAAAGGTTGTCAGTAGGGTATGCAACGTGCCACTTAACCAGCTTTTTAATATTCTGGACGACAGGCCCATAGACTCATATGAAAAATGGGCTAAATCCATTTTATCTAACTCACACCACCCTCTTCACTCACAACTGTCCTCTTGCATCTCATCAGGCGAAACCAGAAGCCTATAAAGGAAACTATATGCTCGCACTAGCAAGTACAAAAAGTCAACCATATCCTACTTAGCTCATGTTCTGTGCGATAAGGAAAGCATTAGGCGTGATACCTATAACTTATTAAATAGACAGTGGAACAATTGGATCTCGTCCTCCCAACTCATATCATTTATAGTTACAACGTTTTCCTTCTTTATTTTCCTTTTCTCTCTCTCTTTTTTTCTGTTATGTTCTGCTTTGTTTCTTTCTCTCGCTTACGCCAGTGAATATGACAGCACGTACTTTTCTAACACCTTCAAACACTGTTCAACTTTGGCTTTGCTACCGACATGCCAATATGTTGTTGTCATGATGAACTGAGATTTCGTTAATCTATGTAGAATTCTATTTATTGATAATGTACTAACTGGATGCAATACTGTAGTAAAAATGCTGAGAATTCCATTTTGTATCACAAGTACTGTTTTGGAATAAAGCAAATTATTATTAACATTATTACTAGTTTCACAATTTCCAGGAAACAGGAAGGGTTTCGTTTAAATGAATTATTGAATGCAGGAATAAAAATTTTTGGGACAGGAAAACTTCGTCATTTTGTTTCTTTGATTATTCATAAATCTTGTCATTATTTCATTATTCTTATCTTGGTTTCCGGTTCACATATATTGTGTCGTCTGAAGTCTGTGTTACCTGGATTCACGATTTTCCATAAGCTGTTTTCTCGTCAATCAGATAATATCCTTCATGTCACTCTGAGAATCACGAATTCTCTCCGTGATTTCACCAACTGATCTCCAGTCAATCACAGCTTTCTCCTACATATTCATAGTCTAAGGTTATTCTTCAGCAACATTTGCTAACGCCCCCAATTCATGTAATCTGCGATCGACTATCACGATGAATAGCTGGTCAATAAAGTGTGAAATTATTTTCTATTACTCAGTCACTGTATACTTTTTTCACTTGTTAAATTTGTCCTTTACGTAATAAAATCGTCATCGAACAAAACCTACAAAAATGAGATGATGTAAATCAAGTAAGGCGATGTGATGTTCATCCAAGTAATTGAATATCCAGACTGAGATAAGTGTCGTTGGTAATAAACTCAACTATCGCTCACTCACTTTCACCAATTCAGTCTGAATTTTGAGCTCTAAGGAATAGCTTTATTTCTTCCCACTCATTTCAAATCTCCGACTCTCCTCACTTCATAAAGGATAACATAAGTGTGAGGTAGTGAATACTTTTGTGTCATTCTAAGCTTCAGAATTAGTCGCTGTTGTGATCAGGTCAGATGCTTCAACAGCTTCCAATAGATTCTCATTCATATACTATTTCTACCTGATTGTCATGAAGTTTCACCCCTTTTTTCAACTTGGCTACATGGACGCCATGTCATCTGAATGGTTTCGGGCTAAGCTGGATACCGCATTCATGACAATATTGTTCCGACTATGGTGAGATGCTCTAAAATGTGAATAATCAAAGCATTGATAAACAACCGCCCAGGCGAAATATAATCTATAGAATGACACATTACACATCAGTGGATCTCATCAAATAAAAGCAATGAAAAGCGCATGTGGCTTTGTCAATAAAACTCTATACAAAGCGCTACTATCAAGGAGTCAAGTAAGCTCATTATATGGTGAGTCTGATAATGCAACACATGAGATCTCTCTTTGAAAAGGCCTTCGACAGCGTCGATCCAGAGGTGCTTTGGCAACTACTTCGCTACTACGGGGTGGAGCCAACAGTTACATATCTCATCCAACAGCTGTACGACACTGCTGCATGCAAAGTCATCCACAACAAGAAACTTACGGAATCCTTCGAAGTGAAGACAGGAGCAAGACAAGCTGGTTGTCTACTATCGCAAAGATTTTATTGTCTGCAGGAGACTGGATAATGTGACAAACAGCGGGCAATAAGGAAACAGGCATAAAGTGAACTCACACAAAAAACTTGGGGGATCTGGACTTTGCCGATGATATATGTCTGATTTCTCACAAACTGGAAGATATGCAAGTGAAAAGCAACAAGTTGGCAGAAGAAGCATCAAAGATAGGACTTCAGGTGAACATCGAGAAGACAGAGGTGATGAAAATTCCTGGACAACACCACCAACAGCAACAACAACAGACAACAATCAGCATAAATGGGAGGAACCTGAAAGAAACAACCTCCTTTACCTACCTGGAAAGCATCGTTTCAACTACAGGAGGAAGTGACGAGGATATCAAAGCAAGAATCGGGAAAGCAAAGAAAGCTTTCAATTCTCTCAAGTCTGTGTGGAGGTCAACAACACTCAGCATCAAAAATAACATCCGGATTTTCAACTCCAATGTGAAGTTAGTGCTATTATATGAATCAGAGCCTTGGCGCTTCATAAAGAGCATCTCAAACAAACTACAGTCCTTCATTAACAGTTGTCTTCGCTCAATACTCAAGATCAGATGGTCGGGCAGAAAAGATCAGCAACAGGGATCTCTGGGAGCGAACTAACCAGGAACCGATTGTGAAAAAAATAGGTTGGATGAAATGGAGATGGATTGGCCATACTCTCAGGAAACCATCAAGTGAGTGACATCACTAGACAAGCCATTGCTCGAGTGGAACTCGAAAAGGAAGCGGCGAGTTGGTCGTCAGTGCAAAGGTGACTTGGAGAAGTTCATTTGAAGAGGAGCTGAAAGCATGTGGGCAGACATGGAGCCAGGTGAAGATTCTAGCAGAGAACCGTACGCAATTGAGACGCACGGCTGAAGCCCTATATTCCTCTAGCATTTAAAGGAAACAGTAATATAATAAGTATAATGAGATCTCATTGGAGAAATCGGGTACTGGCTGCTTCTATTACATCGCGATTTCTCTTCGTTCAAGTAGAATCATCAGTCAGATAATTTCACAAAGTTCTATATAACGAAAAGTGCGACAACTCGGATTGATTTCTAATAAATCTAATAAAGTGCCACAACAGCTAAATATTGGTGATCTTACATCATTTCCACACTGCAGAAAAGGCTAATGTATCTAAAACATGCGACGTGGTATCAAGAATCGAGGAAATAACAAGCATAGTACCACCTTCTTCAATATCCACATCCACCAATTTTAAAACAAATAATGCCTGGCAGAAATTGGTATGCAAAACACAGTGAATAGAAGAATATGTTTATTATTTCATCACACTGAACAAAATAATCAAAATCAATATTTCAATAGACAGCATTACATATAATACAAATGCACGTGATGCGATTAGCAGGCTTCATTGACTACTTCCCCCATCCACGCATGCTTATTGGAACTAATGGTAAAATGCAAGAAACAGATGTTGAAGACACCTCATTCGCAACAAAATCATATCAGAAATACATAGTTAGTTAGTTAGTTGAGTGATGTTTAATTACTCACGTTTTTCATTTGGCACAGTGTCGTGTACTACAGCGGCAAACACTGTGATCAACTGGATAAAGACGATGACGGCACAGATAGCAAATCTAGATCGTAGATACTTCGAATTCATTCTCAGATCTCTGGATACTGATTATCGAACGTATTTATACCACTTTGTCAAGCATCAACCAACACACACATCGTGACATGGCATAAGACAGAGAGACATATCTGACATGTGTGTGTGTGGGTGTGTGTATTGAGAGAAGTGGAGACTGGTGAAACCAATCAGCACAGCTGTCCAATAGTTTCAATTCCACCAGTCAAATCACCTCTATCCTCACCAACTGTAAATGAGAACAGAGAGCGCATTTCTATTGGTCAAATATGTTCATCGTGAATTAGAATGACACTATTTAGAAAGGATGGTAGCTTGAGGCAAGAACTCGCCAGTATCCAAGTGAAGAAGATCAAAATACTAATCGCTTCTTCTTTATTTTGATCTATTTTCAGCGCATCTGCAATAAACGCTAACTGACTGACAGCGTTCGTGTAGTGTTGTTTAAACATCTGACATGATGAAAACGGTGATTAAATTAGAATCTAAGAAAGACGCGAACGTATTGACTGTCTCACACAAGTATGTTAAGTAATCCTGTTTGAAGCGAGGAGAATTTGAGATATCACGTGAATGACAAATGATCCAAAATTGTTTACATGAGTTAGCTTTCAAAACGTAGACTGACATGGGAAAACTATGGTAGCGGATTTCAAGATTATTACTGATAAAAGTCAATCCCGTCTTGAGGTTCAGTTTCTTCTATCAAGTTCATCACATTCCACTTGAGTTCTTTGATCTCTATTAATGTGAAATGTATTCACATACGATTGTAAAACGATACTCATATAATGGAAAGTGAAAAGCGTTTACATTGACGGATTGTTGTATGGGAATTTCACCATTTATTGACTAGTTATCTCGATAACATGACCTAACATGTTACCTGAATTGCTATGCACGCACCACAAAGGTAATTATTGCAAAAGGTGAACGAAATAACTTATCTGCAGGTTGCAACAACAGGGATCTTTGGGAGCGAACCAACCTGGAACCGATTGTGAAACAAATAGGCAGGAAGAAATGGAGATGGATTGGCCATACTCTGAGGAAACCAGCAAGTGACATCACTAGACAAGCCACTGCTCGAGTGGAACCCGAAAGGGAAGCGGCGAGTTGGTCGTCAGTGCAAGGGTGACTTGGAGGAGGTGATGTGAAGAGGAGATGAAAATGTGTGGGCAGACATGGAGCCAGGTGAAGACTCTAGCAGAGAACAGAACGCAGTGGAGACGCACGGCTGAAGCCCTATGTTCCTGTAGGAATAAAAGGATACAATAATAATAATAGGTTGCAGAACTTAAGAGGTGGTTGATAGATTTCATTTGCTTCCAGTTAAGCAGGAGAATTCACTTATGGAAAATAAATTTGATATAAAAATGATCAGTCAATTGGGAAAGAATCACAGTCATATTGTATTGGTGCCGATAAGAATGTTGGTCATGTGCAGCTATTTGGCAGCTTGGCCACCTGTGTGTATTTGGAAGAAGCTTATTTGCATTTGAGTTATAGATCATGAATATGGTAGTCAATATGAATAAAGGAGAATGGACAACAGATGTCAGTGAAGAATGTTTCATGGCACTTTCCAACTCTGACTACTGCTGTACACGTCAGAGTGAATTCGATCAAAGGGAAGTTGGTTAAGTGGGTTTGTGTTGACATGGAAGCGCATATCGATCTTTATCGTTGTCGACTCAGTAATGATGGAGTAAGTGGAGGCAAATTGTTAACAAGAGGATTAAATTCTTACAGAGCTGTTCCTGGAATGAACCTAGAGAATTATTCTCAGAGTATTCATCCATACTAGTTTCGCAGATGCACTTTGAATCCTGAGTGTATTCTTCATTTTCCTCATTACTCCCCATACTATCAAATATTTCACTAATACAATGACGAATTTTTTGGTGCAACGCAAGCGAAAACCAACAAACTGGTCGAAGAAGCAGCAAAGACAGGACTCCTGGTGAACGTAGACAAGACGGAGGTTATGAAAGTAACCAACGAAAAACAACAGCAGCAGCAACATCCAGTGAAAGAGATTACGTCAATCACTTATCTAGAGAGCATTGTCTCAACTACAGGAGGAACGGACGAGGATGTCAAATCGAGAATCGGGAAGGCGAGAAACACATTCATCAACCTGAAACTAATCTGGAAATCTTTGTCACTCAGCATCAACAACAAATTTGAATTTTCAATACAAACGTCAAGTCAGTTCTTCTTCTACACGGATCAAAAACTTGGCGGGTCACAAAGAATATTTCCAACAGCCTTTTGCAGACCATTATCAACAACTCTCTTCGTCGCTCTATACTGAAGATCAGATGGCCGGAAAGAATCACCAACAAGAAACTATAGGAACAAACAAAACAAGAACCAATCGGTCAACATATATGCAGGAGAAAGTGGAGATGGATATGACACACTTGCTGAGGAGGCCGTTGGGTGACATCACGCGTCGGGCCTTCGTGTGAAACCCACAGTGGAAGCGGTGAGTGAGACGTTCAAGGATGACATGGAGGAGATCGTGTGAAGAGGAGTTCAAACAGTATGGATGAACATGGATGCAGGTGAAAAGTACAGCAGAAGACAGAAGCAAGTGGAGGCGTGCAGTCGAAGCCCTATGTTCCACTAGGAACCCAAGGGAATAATAATAAATAATAAGATCATTTTGTGTTGTCAGTTGAGGATAATGCTATAATGACGCTATGGATCGATGATACTGTTCATATCCACATTCAGAGCAGATAGAGATGCTTTTGAACAGCTGAATCAATAGCTACCTGATTAAACCTTATATATTTGCATGCATGCCTGAACACTAGGAAGCTTCTAGGCATTCGTGATATTTTGACTGTGCATGAACACAAGGATACTTCTGACTTTACCGATGAAATGAGAATTTTGAACATTTCTGAAAAATTCTGAGCGTCTTTGTTCTTGCTTGTAGATACCATCGAGATTTTACTGCAGCTGTCTGAATTGTGTTCATAAAGAAGTGACGAAATAAGGGAAGTGTTTTTGTTGTGCGTGAAACATTCACTTTTTCTTTTCGATGAGGATACTTATGGAAAAATCAATGAACATTAACTCGAACATGTTCTTGGTGATTTATCAAAGTGAAATGTGGCCAGATCTATTTTACCAGTCGATGAGCTCATGGTCAGCAAGTGACCCTGCAGCCCATATTTGATTCTGCATATGTGTTGGTTTAAATTGAACTTTGTGACTCCTAATTAGCTGACATTGCAGCTAGAGAAGCTAGTTCCACATGTGCATGTAGGGATAGGCTTTATTTCATTCGCACGTTACAATCTCCCATACCATGAGTGATGATATCGACAAGGAGTGTTGAACCGAATTTATGGCGTTCTGTGTAGACCCTCGACAAAATGTTCATAGCTTTCTCTAATCCTTTAGAACTTCACGAGTCAGTATGATTTTTTTCAGTCTTCGAATTGAGGAATTTCAGAAAAGTGAGATCACCCAGTTCTTTTTTAAAATTTGAGGTAGTTTCGTCCTAAGATCACTTAGTTGTAACTCCATGCCGTTTTTGATGCAGGTTTAGTCAGAAATCTCTGTCTTTTCTGACAGGATACCTTTTACCTGTATTACAGGGGTCGACATTATGTCGGAACCGTTTACACTAGGTGAACGTCTAATATCAGCTGACTTAAGGGATGGTGATCTGTTACCAGAAGAGCTCAAGCTATTTTCTAATTTACTTGTGTTCTTAAGAAGTCGCTTCTTTAAAGTTTTGGCGCATTATCATTCGTGATAATAAAACGGAATGCAGTATACGAATATCAGCGAAAACACGTGTAGAAGTGTCACCAAACCCAAACGTACAACGTCACCAGTACTGAGATACTAAGAACTATCATTTTCTGACTGGATATTCTGAAATCTGGGAAAACATTTGCATTCAAAACTTATTTAGTTACCTCCAGATAAGGATTAAGGTTCACGAGAGACTGTCTGCGAGCCAGTTCGTGCGCAAACGTTAGTCACTATGAGTTGGCACAAGGACAAGGTGACCCTTAATACAGTCAGATTATTTATTCGGTTTCTCACCAGCGTATGGTCACTCCACTTGTTCCTAGTGCTTCTTGACAGATTCCATATGGTGCTGCTGCCTTTCAGGATTTAAATATCTTCTGAGCTTCGGCAAACTCTTCCCCTCCTCAGAACTGGCGTTTACCATCAATTCTGTGTATTCTGGTACTAATTCTGTGGCAGCTGTAGATACTGGTGGTATGTGGATTCCTTAGAGTTGATTGACTCAGGCTCTAGTTTGTTTTCCTTCATTGTGAAGTCAGCTTCCTTCACATTCTCTCACCTGTTTCATTTGCATTGATCTCTTCTTGGATAGGGGATGGGTTATCTGATGAAGAGTTGTGAAGTCTGTCATAGGTGGAGCTTTTTTTATTTAAGGTGGTGGTATGTTATAAAAGCATTTTTCATCGTTCCTGGAGCACTCGTTCTCTTCCCAGTTCGCTCTCACTTTGAAAAATCTCCGCATCCTCATTCCGCTCTTCATCTCTGCACCAGCTCAGCATCTGCGTTACTCTCCTTTTTTCCTTTATCAGCATCCAGGTGACAGGTGGAGAATCAGTTGTCACGGTGTGCATATTCTTTTACCAGTTCACTATAATTTTAATGACCAAATCACCGATGGTGCAGAAGTCGGCGAACAAATCGCTGTTTCTATTCATCTCATGAGGTATGCAGTTTTCAAGATATTATGGTTCCTTTTCCTGTGTTGTTTACTCCTATTTCATCCTTCGAATCGCAGGTTCAGCAAAAACTAAAAGCTGACAGAAGAAAAAGCAAAGATTCAATTAATTTAATTTAATTTTGATTTACAGCTTGATTCCACACCGTATTTTCAGTACAAGTATGGAATTTTCAGCATGGATATCGGTAGCCCAAATTCAGGCCGACCATAGATATCGGGTGTGCGCCGGCAGGGGCTCGAACCTCGGACCATGTGCATGGTCGGCGAGAGTCCTAGGGTTCAAGTGAGCACTGAGAAGGCGGAGGTGATGGAGATAATCAGCCGTAAATTACAAAAGTCACTAGTCTCTGTTTACAGGAGATATGTGAACGAGGTCATCAATTGCACTCACCCATGCAGCACAGCCGCCCGTAAAAGTGGCACGCATTAGGATGTAATAGCCAGGCAGAATTAAGAAACTGATAAACACCTAAATTGCTCTAAAAGCATTGTAGAAATGTGCTACAGCATAGATAGAAAATAAACTCCATAGTTCCAACATAAAAGTGAAATCAGAGACTGTATATGCTCTAGAGACTAATCAAGTGAGTGGCGAAAAGTGTTGTCAGTTGGTTGCAGACTGTTCTGGTTAATTCTCTGTCTCCATCCTGAAGATCAGATGTTCAGAGAGAAGCGGAAATAGACGATTACTCCAGGTGCGAACCATTCATGGACCTGTAATCAAACGAACATGCACAAGAAAATGAGAAAGGGTTGTATAAAATTACTGCACCTGAGGATGATATGCGAAGGATAATCGTGAAGCCAGCTGAAGTTGACTTCACAGAACAGGATGAAATGCAGCTCTTGTGACGTGCTACTTGCATTTGACTGCTGGACTCTTCCTTCTTCTCTTTGTCTGCTTTCTTTCTAGGCACCTTTCATTCAAACCTCTTACTCTCTCATATTCTCCGATGAATGATGTTGTCAAGATTTTGTTGGAGAACCGTTTCCATTTGGCGCTATTGATCACACCATAATAGCTACTCAAAGTTCAGGGTTTGGGTGGTTGTCATCTGGGTGACATGAGCAGACTATCGAATGTCTAGCTACGAAAGTTTTCCATCTGACTTATTACATAAAGAAGTTGAGGCACTCAGGTATAACCCAATCTCTTCTCATACAATTTAATAATCCATGTGTTTTGCCCATCATTCTTTATTGTTCTCCATTATTCTTCCCTGGGCTACTCAAAAAAGACCATATAATACTACGAAGAACATTGAGGGCTGTAAGTAGGGTCAGTGCTATCCCTTTGACTCAACTAACTGACACTGTTGTCAATAGGCATATGAATTCTTGTAAACAGCTAGCTAAAGTTATTTTGTCTGATAGTGAACATCCTCTTTATTCACATTTGTTTCCTTGTATCTCTTCGGGTAAGACCAGAAGAAATTTCATAAATATTTATGCTCGTACTACAAAATATAAAAATTCGACCGTACCATATTTGGCACGAGTATTGTGTGAAGAGACGAATATCAGAAAAGAACTTTTACAACTTTTAAATCACTAACTAAACTATAAAATGTAATGATGCATATTATTGCATGTGTGATTTGTTATATTATTTATTTATTATTCACTATGACCTAGAAATGGTGTATTTTGTTGGGGTTTTTAATTTTTCCTATTAACTATCAATATTTTTAAAATTTTATATATTTATATAATTATAAAAAGAGCTAAACCAATGCAATATGTAAAATGAAACGCTGAAAATTCCATGCTGTAAATTGTTATTGTTGTGGAATAAAGTGATTATTATTATTAGTCAGTCTATTCCATTTTAACAACCGCAACAGATTCCTAGCACTTCTAGACGATATCTCCTCATTTGTGTTCTAAGACTTCAGTGACATTGTCAGACAATGCATGCCGCCATTCTCACTGTCGCTGTCATCACAAGAAAACACTTCAGCTGACTAGCTTCTTAAGGGCTTTCACCAGTTGACGTCATTTGTGTATAGTGGAGACGATTTGTAGCTCAGCTGGATTGTTAACTATACGGCACAGAGAACACAACCACATGAAAAAGACTTTATTCGTCTATCTCATGTTTCTCTAGTTGCAAATTTCTGTGTTGACTGGGTTGTTCCATATATGGTGGGGATATTGATCTTACGCTCACTGACAATCAATACCCGATTTATCAGAACAGACTTGTATAATAATAGACCTGTCTAGTAATAAATGACAGTGCAAGTAATTTTGGCAGGAACAGAGCATTTCATGGACACAATATGAGCAACGGAGTGAGAACATCAGAAAGATCAACTTCAATTAGACTTGCTTTATCATCGAGAAGCACAAGTACGCATACAGAGATGAAAATATTATCAAAATACCTTCACTCAACCACATATTGATTCATAGAATCAATACGGTCCACTGGTAAAAGTCAGTATTTGAAAATATTACCAGATTTTCAGGTCTGTTGAGACAGAATAACCACATTATACTACTCAAAACCTCACAAACTCTACTGTCTGACAGACCGACAAACTTCAAATGATGTTTGTTAATTTTTATCACTGAGAAATATGTGGCATATTGAACGTGTCGCCTATCTGTTTTAATTAGATTTCATATTTTACAACCAACAAAGTTGTTAAGAGATGCCGACCATAGCCAATTTTACTCGATATTGTAATCAACTAATTCTATCGCGGGGATATGATGTACGTCTATTTTCAGGCTAATCAATGTACACCGGAATCATTCTGACTATTTCACGAGTCTTTTTGCAGATGGAGCTGCAAAGCACTTTAGTTTTGTCTCGATGGAAATAAAATTCTCAGGAATGATTAGATAGCTATCTGAGGAACATTGCGTTAATCACTGCTAATATATGCATGTAGGTGATATTTGGAGAACCGTGGCCAAAATTATCTCTATATGTCAAGAAACTGATGAAGTGTTTATTTCCATTCAATGGAACGTTCGAACTGCACTCAGATTTTGATGTTAATCAGGAAATATTGTGAGGATGTCTTGTGCACAACGGACAGCAACTGAATTTGCCACACAAATGCATTGCTTCTAATAATGGTCAAGGTTTGTTGTGCAGTTTCATAAAATCACAGCTGAAGTATTCTATCAGTCGACTTCTCACTGCCGCGAATTCCTATTGACTGAGGATTTATATCTGTAGCCAGATATTTTTTTTATTCCTTCACGTTCCCATTGGAACATAGGGCTTCAAGCTAGAGGCTTGAAATTTCTGTAGCAGTGTTTTATTTTACAGGATGAGGTTGCTAGCCTCATGCCCAACCTTTCCTCTTCACCAGCTTTTTCGTTTTGGCTTAGCGAGGTAAAGGAGTACGACGGCCGGGGATCGAACCCCGGACCATGTGCATGGTCAGCGAGCGTCCAAACCGGCATGCCATCGACGTCAGATATCCATCACAACAAAAGATGGTATGATGTCGATATATGGCGGCCGTTTTTTTTGACTCAATTAGATGCAAACGGCGTTATTCCTACTTTGATATAGATGACCAGCAGGAAGATGCTGTTTGAGAGAAGCGAGTACTCTATGATTTTCACTGCATGGATTCAAAGTATTCCACTCATTTTACTCAACAAAACTGATTATTGTTGGCTTGCGGTCATTTATGTGTGAGTGATACTTAACATGATCACGGCGATATTTTGCGGAACATATCTGAATCGTAGAGTAATCACACAACAAAAGAATTAGAATTAACTAAATCCGCACGGCTAACAATCTGCACTTCATATCTGGATATCCATCAATGTGTTGATCATGATGACAGATCCAAATCCCTAATTATACGGCAACAATTAATCAGGATATCTAAAAAAATTATGAATATACGGTGACAGTTGCATTTCGAATCTCACTGACGCATTCGATGGTTATATTTCGCTCCTGCATGCTTCACCCGTCATTCTGAATGGAGTAGTTCACAGTCATTCCGGTTTTTGACCGCAATGAATTAAAAAATCCACCGGTTGCGGATTATGGTGATTCAATAATGCTTCTTTAGGTGTTTAACTGGATACCAACTGCTGTTATGAGCCATTCGTAGATGATACAGCTGGAAACATTGTTGTCGGTAAACTGGCTGACATTTAACCAGACATTTTTATACTTTTGCGAATAACCCGCCATGTCGACCACATGTAAAGCAACTTTCTGTTGTTACACCCGTTTTCGACTAATTCAAACAAAATGTGGTGCATAGTATTATATCATGTGAATTGTATTCGCCTATGTAAAGTGTGCCTTCCCATATTATTCCATTACCTTTCCTTGTGTATATATCTAGTGTAAGTGAATAATTGTAGATATGCTTACTCCATCTATATATTACATGCCATGTTGATGTGGTCTGTAAACTGACGTCCCTCGTGTACATATACAGGATATACAAGTAGATTTATGAACATATGAATATATGAGTTGACTGTTTCGAAGTGATTTTCTTCGGTCAAAAATTGTGCTCTTCATAATTGACATTCAAACAAACGTCATGCACTTCTCGAAGAAGGTAAAGTAGAAATATCATGATGCATTGAATTGCGACTATGGAGTATTCAAATCTAGATGCTCAAGGTAAGTATAATGTCTGAGCTAACGTCTTTTTGATGAACATATAAGGCTTCTTAATATGGATTCCAACAGCCTCAGCAATATTTAGTAATTGAACTCTTAAAGCGAAATTGAGACTTGTTGCAATGCGGTAAATGAACCTGAAAGCCTGATGAACATGAATGTTGTGTTCTTTATCAATAAAAGGAGATAGAATGGCGCTACGAATAGATTATGTTGGTCCTTTACTTAACCACACAGGGTGATGTTTGGAAATTCGAAGAGAAACCCATGTTATTGTACGGTCCGTGTAACTGGCTACACAGGAGCAGTTAAATTGGTAGATACGCATGGAAGAGGCGAAATTAGGCAGTTTGTCTTCAACTCCTGAACGCAAAAGAGGAGTGGTTTTGAAGACACACCGTAATTCAGCAGCAGAGAATGCTTATTTAAATTGCATTTCCAAGGCACTGTGTTAGTAACTCGCTGATGTTGTCCCCAAGGAACTGAATTTGTAGGAATAAGGCAATTTGGGAAACTGGTACTTTGAGCTGCTTTGATTTTAGATTCATACTCTTATCCATAAACTTTCCTGGAGAACCATTTTCACTTAGCAACCGTTCAATATTATAAAGCTACTCATCAAGACATTCATTCAAGCAGATTTGTCTTGCTCAATGAAAGAAGCACGAAGCTGAAAAAATTAGTATAGTGACAAGTTGATGTAGGTTTTTTTATACACACTTCATCTTATTGTGCCATCCTCTTTTTTAGTCATAAGGACGTCTAGAGATGGAATACTAGAGTAGTAAAATTTATTGCAGGATGAACCTGATTTAATTTATCGAGGATGTTCTTTGCTTCCTCCTCAATTTTCGTAATCAAAAACGTTTCATCCATGTACAGACAATAGAATCTGAATTCATCAATAACAAACTGCAAAGGCCCATTTTCTAGTTTTGCAGTGAAAATATCGGTAAGAATGGGTCCTAGTGGTGACACCATTGCCTCACCGTCGATTTGTCTGTATAGTTCCTTATTAAATAAAAAGTGGACATTCATTGGGCATTTCAAGAGAAGCTCTTTGACGAAAGTTATAAGAATCCTAACATCTATGTTTCGTCTTATGAGTTCTTCGCACACCGGTGTAAATCAAACGGCTACGGAGTAAAAAAAATGACAGTCTGCTAGAAATTGCTGAACCGTTTCGATTTCTATCCAGCATGAAACCTTAACTCTTCTCCACTTCTTGCTCTCCAGTTATCTATTTATATATGCGGATAGCTGTTGCAGAATAATTCGTAATATTCTTGCTTGCTACTACTTGCTGTTAACAAGTAGTACAAGTCAGTAACGAAAAAGATTTTTTAGCAGGCGACTGCAGGCTTCTTTCAACAGCTGTCCTCACTGTCACCATAGTGAAGATAAAGCGTCGAGTAAGAAAGAATTATCAGCACAAAAACTTTCTTAGAGCAACGCAGAGATCGAGAAACTCTAGTTCGAAATATAGCCCGGAGATAATGGACATGGAATGGAAACACCCTGTGCAGACTGTTACGTGTCACTGCTCATGGAATCGACGAGTTGTGCTTGAGTAGGAGGATGGGCGGGAGCAGAATGTGTGAAGACGAGCTTGTTAGCCTTTCGGATTTTTTCATGAACTTTCACGCTATTTAGCTTTAATGGCAACACATTACAGAGCACTCCTGAAATGCAATGAGAGAAAGATATATTGGAATATAATGGATGTTGTTTCAAATGGAACAATTCAGAATCATACGCTGTACCGCGTGTGACAAATTTTAGATATTTTACGATTGAAATAGGCTGAAAATCCACTACTGTTTCTACATATTATCCATAGTGTGATCAATATTATTATTCACGTAAACAAGATATCATGGCATACTACTTACTTGAGATAAGTTGTATAAATTCAACAGCAATAAAACAACAACACATCTTTCAATAAGCTGACCGTCTATGAAAGTCTCTTGATAAGCTAAGCACACCTACATTTTAGGTGGAACTGCCGCCATATGTCTTCATATCTACTTCTCTTATTTCTGTGACTCCTATTTTCAGCTGACGAATAATGCAGCACAGATTTCGAAGTCCAAAGTACTGCGACTATCACTTGTAAATTCCAACACTACATGATCCACTGTGAAGTGCTTGTAAAGTCGTTAAACCTTCTCGAATACATCGACTCCAGAAGATGCCGGCGAATAAGAAGACATTGACTTGATACTTACGTCTAGAAAAAATCGGTTGTGTTTGCAGAACTAACGCACTTCACTAAAATGTAATTTGGGAGCAGTGATATCCAGTCGGTGTGAATCACCCCAGGCAAATGTTGGCTTAGGATCCTACTATTGAATATCTCTTCGATCTCCATTCAATAGGTTAGCAAAGATTCATTTATGTCAACTTCTTCTCTTAAACAACAAACACACAACACCTATAATTGGAGAAATTTGGATTTATTCAGTTACATAATTTATGCGGAGACCATTCTAACAACTGTAAATGTGGCGAATTACGGTGCAAACTAATACGCTTCACTCAAATATCAATAATCATTTCAGGTGTTCAAATTTTGGCTCTGATATATTTAGTTTTAGGAATAGAAAGACCTTCAATGAATTGAAGGCACTCATTGAATTAATAGTGCCTGAATGAGTACCACTGAAACACCCACTGTAAAATCCTGCAGAATATCTCGATGAAACAGCCTGGATGCTTCAATGAACACATTTCCTTCATTCTCTACAATGAACGAAAGACAGCTTGATACGTTCCCTCGTGAAATGTTTTAATTCACATCAACCTGAAAGTTAATCGATGCGCGGACACTGACATACCTCAGATTATTCGGACTTCAAACAACCCTCACTCAGTAGACAGCATAGACAGTACACTCACAAAATGGACACTGTAATGCATGACAATTTCAGCAGCGACAAGGTGAAGAAAGAAATCACTGAAGACTTTACCGAAGAATGAAGACAGGAATTGTAGAAGACCAAACTGATTGGAAGTTACAGTGTCATATTGAAGTGTGAATAAACAGAAATAAATTTGGAAATATGAAACGTGTTGCTTTTTGTTCACAGAAAGCAAACAGTCAATTGGTCACATTTTAGAGAAAAATACACGAACAGACTCTCACTCACGGGAATCGAAAGAAACCAATGTGAGCATATTGCATGAGGTTTTCAGAGATGTTCCACTATAGTTCAAAATTTTCAGGAATGTGTGTTGTCTATTATCAACTCTGAGAAATATCTATTTACAAATTCGTGTGGTATGCCCATTGCTGTTATATTTTGCGTGTGAGACCAATATACTTGTTAAGAAACATAGACGGTGGATATTCTCACGATATTTTGCTCAAGGTCGTGAACAGTTGCTTCCAATATTCCTTTCGGCAATGCAAAGAGTTTTAATTCAGATGGTCTCCTGTATATTGGTCCTCATCCTCAGAATCTCATAGGTCAGTTTGACAGTCATTCAGTTAGTAATTCAGCATTCCGAATCTTCGTGTGTTTGTAGTTTTCAAATGAGAACTGCTTGTTATGTACACGCACAATATGGAAGTGAAGTGTATATCACTAAAACAATCGGAATTTCATAGAATGTGTTCATGAACATCAGATCACCTGTCGTGCCTACACCACATATTTTTTTCAAAAAGAAGACTTTGAGTATTGCATATTAATGTGTTTGTTTCCTACATCGCATCACCTGGTTCCAAAAGGCTGTCGTACGTTCAGATGATGGCAGGTGAGATATGATAAAGCAGAATGAAGACTCTATAAATGAGAGTGGTGACTCCGAAATGTCACCTGGAATATCAACAGTCTACTACGGTCACTCAGAGGACTGTCATCATACTGACAACAGAAAAGAGAGAGTTCATGATGTAGAAATCATTGCGATCCTTAGTGATGACAGGAAGATTCAACTCAGACGGAAGGAAGAAGACTCATATGCATTTTCCGTTTCTGCATTCAACTCACAGGAACTTATGGGTCAGCATTTCTGTGTCTTCTAGTGAGACTTCAGGATCAGCGGAGGATGCTGGTCGCTTATAGATACCTTCGGCCTGATCAAACCAGAATCTATTTTGATTCGCCTTACTGTCGAATGAGTTTCTCTCTCAATCTCTCATTGGTTTCACTTGTGTGTATCTCAATCCTGAGAGCAAATTGATTATCTGCTATGGTGCACTGTGTTTTGTCATAGGTGAGGACAGATTCGTCTTTCGTAGAACTACAGTTGAAACACTAGTCCGATACAACGCTATACATCAAAATCATCTAAAGTACGTCACGATCCACTATCAGCTGTCACCTGTCTGTGATGCGTCACCCCTTGTCCTACTTCATGTCGCTTCTCACGATGGCTGAAAACGTTTACTTCTTCACCGCCTTCACATAGATCCAGTGATTTTTCACTCTTGTCTTCAAGATGATCTTGCAAAGATAGCGATTTCAAACACATCATGAGGTGTCTTGACAAGAATCACAACTCAATAAACAAAATCACAAAAACAGATGCTCTTCTTATGTCACACTATATCACATTTACTGAGAATGCGAAAACTAATTAGCACGAACGTGTCGCACACTCTTTTTTCTACGTTTTCCTCAAGTTTATTTATTATTATATTTACCTTTTCATATGTGAAAGAGACTATGAATTCAGGTCGCACATTCACCTGATTCTGTCTGAAATCACCAGATGAATTATTTGTATATTTGCGCTATGAGATTTCATCAGTGAACCACCTGATTTCTCTGAATCAGCGCAAAATGACAAGCAATCTGCATATCGAACCACGATTTTGATTTCCTCATTTGAGATTACGTTTCACTATGACAACAAAGTCATCGTCCAAATTTCACCTTATTTCTTGATCACTTTAGAGATATTATGATCATCAATGAAGGTGAGAGAAGACCACAAAAGCAACATCGTTTCATTTGACTATTCATTAGGAAATGCAAAATCTTTTTATATAATTCTGTAAACGGATAGTATTGAAGCTTAGTCTTGGATTGGCCTTCAGTAGGTGATTGACATTGGATTCCCTGTTGCTTTCAAATACGTCAGTCCTCCGTCATCATCGCAATTTGATGAGTCAATCGGTCAGTCAGACAGAACGTCATTCATTGCATCAGTCAGCTCACAGATTCTTCATATTTGTATTTGTAATGTTCAACTGAGAACTTCTTGTTACATACACTCACAATATGGAAGTGCAACACATAAAGCTAAATTGTTCCATCAGTTTTATTCTTCTTTAGGTTTCTCAGCGGAACATACGACTCCAAAATCACATCGTCGTATCTGGACACTTAGACTGTCATTGATTCCCCGCTGACTACTAATATTTATATGAAATGTATTTTCAGAGTATTTCCCGCCACGTGGAGCGACACCAATTAAACAACCTCCTTTTATCTGACATTTTAACGGTGCAATTCTTCTGAAAACAACATTCTATCCCGATGACTGTGGATAGTGTGTAGCTTCTCAGGCATATGTGCAATCGTCCATTCCGATGGATAACTAGACAATGCAGTGTGAAATACTCATGCATTACTACATCAGTGTACACTTTACTCGCTGGTCAAAATTATACGTTGAGTACTCCAGTCCGTTGTCATCACACTTCACACTGAATGAAAGCGAGTGCAATAATGTTTGATGCTGAAAGCGCTTTGGTATCACACTGAGAATAAGATTCATCAGCGATTATCCTGAACTTCACTCCTATAGCTAACAAAATTCAGTGTCGATTACGCACGTGAGTGTATGTGAACATTGTTCGATTGCTTCTCATTCATATGGATCATCGAAAGCTCAGCAATTGAAACGTGACAACTCGACATGTTTGTGAGTGTGCGTGTACTATCAAGTGGTAAATAGCTTCAAACTGAATCATTCTTCCAATTACGTCAGATATGTAAACAATGTCACTCCCACACGGTCTCAGACAGTCAATTTTTGTTGCACATGAGCTCAAAATAGATGGAAAACATTCACTAAACGAGTAACAATCGCATCATCCTCGTATAGTTCTCAGTGTTTGTCACCAGTAACTACCACATAATTCAGATGGTGTCATTCTAATTCACGAATAAATATTTGACCAATAGAAATACACCTTTCGATCTTATTGACAATTGGTGAGGATGGATGTGATTTGACTGGTGGAATTGGAATTGTGGACAGGTGTGCTGGTTGGTTTCACCAGTCTCCACTTCCCTGAATACACATACTCCCACACACATGTCGGATATATCTTTCCGTCTTCTTACACGTCAGCGTGAGTGTGTGGGTAGACTGATGGCTTCGAAAGTGTTATAAATACGCTGGTATGAAGACGATCATGTATGAGACAGTGTGACAATCAGTATCCAGAGAACTGAGAATGTAGTCGAAGTGTCTACGTTCCAGATTGGCCATCTGCGTCACCATCTTCCTTATCCAGTTGATCACAGTGTTCGCAGCCGTGGTACACGATGCTCTGCCAATTGACAAACGTGAGTAACTGAAGATCACTCAACTGAATAATTTTCTGAATAATAAGCATAAATTACTAATAACGATATAATTATTTTTCTTTAAGTATGAATTGATTTTGAAATGTCTTGTTGCTTTCGTTTCAACACTAGGTTATATGAGGATGATTCGATTGGGGAAATAGCCAACCAGCAACGTGGAGAACCACATCACCTGTATTTGTAGTGTATGTAGTGCAGTAGATTAACATTTCGATTCTGATCATTTTGTACAGTGTGATGTAATAATACACATTTTCATCTATTCTCTGTGTTCTACATACCGATTTATGCTCACTATTATTTGTATGAAAATTGGTGGATGTGGATATTGAGCGGGAAGATTGGATGACTGATTTCTCCTGAATTCTCGAAGCAGTGTGCCATAATGAGTGTGATTTGATATGTTTTAGATATGTCTGTCTATTTTACTGTGTGGAACCGACATAAGATCTCAAATTCCTACCTGTTGTAGGGCGTTTGTTGATTTATTAGAAGTCAATCTGCGTTATCTTCCTTTGCGTAACACAATCCCCTCTCAAATTATCTGAGTGATGATTCTGCTTAGTCAGCGCGAAATCCTATTACAGTGGGAGGAATCAGCAATCGTGTTTCGCATTCACCGTCTAGTGATTTCTCTTGACTGCTTGGCAGTAGCTCACTGTTTTTTTGTCTCATCGATAATGCCGTATTCACTTGTGCTTGCCTCCATACTGTCGTGTTAAACGTGAGACACATTGACGTGTATGAATGAATTTCAGTGTGTTTTTCTATAGATGACATTTCGGTGAAGCTCATATTTCTCACTGCCGTAATATTTCATATTGATTGCATCTCACACTAGTTATGAATGCGGCATCAAACTGTGTCTGACAAAATTCAGATGGCATAGCGTCATTGCAGTAAAGCTGAAATAAGCTGTGAAAATTCATGACAATCAGGTACAACTAGTATATGTGCCCGAATATATTTGAATCTGCCTAAGAATCGGAGATGATAAGGACGATGCTATGGAGGACGTCAATGTATTCGCTGTCTCACAAATATGTTCAATGATCATGTTGGAGGTGATGAGAATTAGTATACTTTTCCAAGTTGTGTAGGGAATATTGAGCGTGCAAAATTGAGACTGGACTGGCACTTTACTATTCTGACCACTGATGAGTGCATCATAGTGAATTCGATCACAGTAAAATTTCTTACGTATACTGATGTGTGTGTGGAAGTGGAAGCAAATGTCAACGCAGTAATGATGGAGTAAGTTGAGGTTATTTGCGTACAAGAGGACTGAATTCTTACAGTTGTGTTCCGCTAATGACCCTAGAGAATTCTCTTCCTAGTATTTTTCCATGCAAATCTTGCAAATGAGCATTGAAACCCAAGAGTATCCAGCATTTCTCTGATAACTCCCCACACCTCACCTGTCTCTAAAATGCAGTTTTATGTTATGTAGCGACGTTTCACACGAGGCCTCAATAACTCTGTGGAATGACGACACTGCTCATATCTCTATGCACAGCCAACACAGACACCTGTCAACAGTCAAAGAAATCGCTACTTCAGTGGATATTATTTATTCTCGTGTATGTTCCAACATAGAAGATTTAGAAGCCATTCGTGATAGTTTGGCTGTACATGGATGCATAACCTTTGTTTCGTGTATACGCTACTGAATAATTTCTAATGTACACATGGAGCAAATGAATTCCGTGAGAGAATTCCTCTTCATAAATTTGGACAGTTATAGACCAAACACTTGCACGGAATATAGTGGATCCCTTATATTTCATCGTTTCTCATTATGGATGAAAAATTTAGGGAGATTTCATAGTGCCAATTCATTCAAGTAGATGGATCATTCAGCTACCTCACTTCCTCTGATATCACGATAAGTTACTCATCCGAAGTTTCACGAAGAATTTCAACGCTTATTCTGGTTTCCGTGTCGGTCTATGGAATGCTTTCTCCTATTTCACCCTGCTCATTCCGTTAAAAATTCCTAATGTGGGAGAAATACCCAGATTGAACAGTTGAGTTTGTGATCTGAGAAGCTGAGGATGGAAGCTGGTTCGTAAGAAATGTCGGAAGAGATTTAAGTATTGTATGCAGAGTGTTCCTACTGAGTGTAACATTTGTATGCTCCTAACGAAAACAGACTAATTAGATTGAATCTATATTGTTCTGTAGCATTATTTCTTCTATCTCTCTCAGCAAACTGCATCTTCCCTGAATCTCTTGTTTTGTGCTTGACTCTAATTGTGATGTAAATATATCGTGGTTCCAAACACTCGTATTCCATCAGCAACATCTCATATACAGCACTAATTATTGTAAGCTGCCCACCAACATCGAAGTACTCTGATTATGGAAAAGCTTGTGGTAATTCATGCTTTCCAACTGCCGTCATCTTCTAATATCCATCACATGAATGATCCAATATCTGCGCTGCGTTGATGGTGTGAGTGCATTTCAAGCTGAATAAATGTACCTGGTTACTCGCCTACTTGATTATGAACTCGCTGTCAGATATAATTTTTCAGTAAACGTTTCACTCCAATTGATGACACTGAACCGGAAACCTTCCTTGATTTGTGTCAATGTTGCTAGTTTGCATTGCGGAATAGAAGTCAATATAGGCAGGGGAAAACGATCAACGCCCCCTGAATCTTCAATAATTCTGTTGATCGATGTGATCACGCAATGAAATATATATTTCAATCCAGCCTTGAATTCTGACAAATATAACAGCTTCGACCGTCTTTCTACATTAAAATTCTGTGCCACGTTTCCTCTCTGTCATCATATCTACTTCATTCATCGGGATGTCTTCTCCTGATGTCTACTCCAAATGCTATCCGAATATGAAATTTTGTAATATACTCTCTCCTGGATTACACCGAAACAGTATTCTACTTGAATGAGCCGTACGAAGTGTAGATATTTTGCGATTCAAATAGGGTGAAAATTCTGTGATGTGTCCACGCATAGTCCATAATACGATATTTATTACCAAAATCCATGGCGTACTACTCTCTAGTGACAGGTAGTATAAGTGTACAAAGATTGATTGAGCTGCACCTTGTCAAAAGTATCACGAACATTCGCAGTCTGATTTCTAATAAAATATAAAAGCGGTCTACTTCAATCTTAACACATCCACAGTCACTAGATGGAGACGCATCCTTCAAAAGCTGACCGTTTATCAAAGTCCCTAGATAAGTAGAGACCAGATACATCATGGTTGATGCTGCCTCTAGATGTCTTCATAAAACAAAAATTAATTCGAAGTCTATCTAACATATCAGAGGTCAGTTCCAGTTCACAGAACGATTGCCTGCATGACACACGTAATACCAACTATAACTCTATCTCTCCCCTATCTGTCAGGCATCAAGCTAGCGTACACCTCGAAAAGTAGTCGGAAAATTACAGCAAAATCCTTATAAATCTGCATACGCTTGGAGCGCTTCATCTTCAGAACTATCACTCCCTCATATCTCTCTTAATGTTATTTCGATTTTTCCATTCACGAACATCGTCACTGCTAAGTTTGTTTGCTTTGATGGTGTAAAATCTAAGAATAGTATTTCAAGAAATTCGTACTCATGTTAGTAAAAATCAACACATTCGACAGTTCAACAGCGTTGCAGGTAAAACATTGGGCTTCAAGAACGCAACTCCGTTTTACCTATTCTCACTCCTTTTACCTGGATTCAAGACTGCAAAACCTCTTTCGTCTCCAACGCGTATGATCACATCCACTTTGTGTATCAAGACCGTGGATGATTCCTCACCAGAGTTGCTTTCTGTTTTAGAGATGATGAACCTGAGATGATGCTTGGCGTGAATGGGAGAATAATTACGATCCAGTTCATGTGCTCACTGGAATCATTCTTAGTTGGCAGCATGACAATCTGACTCTTAATACAATCTGCGGGTTCATTTGATACCGCAGTAGTGTGCGTTCTCTTCGTTTGTTCTAGATTCCTAATGATGGATTACATGTGATTTTCCTAACTTTGAGGAATTGAAAATCATCTACATACTAAAATCGTATGATCTGCCTTCGTACTGGTGTCCAGTTGCAGTTATTTGTCTTCTGATGAGGCTTCTGGAGCAGCTGAAGTTGCTGTTAGCTTCCAATTTCCTTTGACCTGACGATCACTGGCTTTAATTTCCTTTCCCTCATTGTCGGATGAGTTTCTATCACTATCTAACACCTGATCCACTTGTGTTGATCTCAACTTGGATAGTAAACTGGTTATCGGATATCGTGATTTGATGTCTGTCATAGATGCAGACGAATTATTCTTCCGCAGAATTCTTGTTGATTTCTTAGCTCGACACACTGTAGATTGAACCCAGTTTATTCTTTCGTCATTCATCTTTCGACAGGTTTAACGTCTGCTTCACTCTGCCTCATACCATAAGAAATCGCCAGCTGTCGTCTATAATGGGTCAAACTTTTGTCTTACTTTTCTCAATTCTTAGGCTATTTAGGCAGTTTTCGTTCTGTACTTCCCTTACTTAGTCCCAGTAATTTTTCACTCATGTCTCCATGATGAAGTTGCTTAGAGTATCTGACGTCTTCTAGATGACTGTCACGAAACAGTGATATGTTGATTCATTTGTCAGTTTCTGTGTAGAAGACTTTCAACCAGATTCTCAATGTTCGTTCATCTTCCTCAATTCTCCATTTTCTCTTCACTTCCTCTTATACTCACATGAAATCTGCTTGATTTTTGGTGTATCAACTTGCGAAACACCTGTCACTGTGTAAATATCCTTGTGCTCTTACACGCTGCCGTCAATATCCAAAGTGGTGACAGGGGATAAGTCTGCAAATCAAACTATCTTCCAATTAGTCTCACTCATTAAGCAAATTGCGACATATCATGAGTTCTCTTCCTGCGTTTTCTGTTCCCAGCTTGCCATTCACATCACAGATTCAGCGAAAATATCAGCTGGCCGAAGAATCAGCGAACTGATAACAATAACCTCATGCATTTATTCCCCTTGATGAATTTGGAAGCTGACAACGTGTAGAATATATGTTAAAACGTTTCTGTACGCAAACCTCATAATTTATCTAGGCTATCAGCAGCTGATGAGAAGCCAACGAAATAAATGATGGTACTATATTATTCTGTACAAAACACTGTGATAACATAACATTTTGACAAGATATTCACAATTAATAAACAAAATCATGAAAATATCCCCTCTCGTAATCTCTAGAAAATAAAATTCACACTGAGAAAGCAAAGACTAATTAGCATGAACGTGTCGCACATTCTTTTTTCTACGTGTACCTGAAGTTTATTTATTATTAGCTTCACCCTTTTATATGTGAAAGAGAATGTGAAAGAATGTTGATGAATTCAGGCTGTACTCTCACGTTATTCTGTTTGGAGTCACTAAAGGACTACGAGATTTCATCAGTGAATAACGTGAAGTGACAGGCAATCGGCATATCGAACCAATATTTTGATGTTGTTTCCTGAGAATATCTTTCACTGTTGCCAAAAATTCATTTCACTTTTTCTCTCGGACCCCGTATGAAAATCTTCAGTTAAACGGACGAAATTCGTCTATATGAATTATTGAGTGAAGTAGTAACAAATTATTGGGCAGAATAATATCTTTTTCATATCACCCTCAGACTTATCGCTTCTTTGCATGATATCACTGAATGATTCCTATTTATCCGCTGTTTCCTCCTGAACATTTGTTTACTGACAACTTGTTGGTAAGTCACAACTCCTTGGTCTTTCTGATAATCGAATCTTAGGTCTTGGGATAAGGCATCCGTTGATATGCGTCTGAGGTGTGTTGGAAATGCTACTCGTGGTGGACTCTTGGCAACGAATCTGAAACTCATAGATGGACTGATTTCAAATTACTGTTGAATGTCGCAATCTTGTTTCGCTTATCGATTTCAGTAAATTTCCCTATTAAATTTCACGATAATGAAGTTTTTATCCCTTTCATGATCGTGATGTGCAGTTACTATTATGCATTTCTTATTTTGGACTAAATTACACACGAGAGGTATTCAATGTATGTGTCTAGGAGTTACAGAATATTTATATGAGGATTGATGATGGCATTCAGTTACGCAGGCTGAATAAAGTTGAGACGGAATTAATGTCCTCTGACTACCGCTGAAATGTCGTACAGAGCATGTTATTTTGCATTCTCATGCTTTCCACTTGCAGTTGAAACGATGTTGCCTACATAAGTGAGCAGCTTCACATTTCTCATAAAGGAGCTGTTTGCTGCTTTTGGCTGTTGTTGCAGTTGTTTAGATATTTTCATCACCTCTCACTTCTCTGCATTCGCTTGAGTTACCATCTCTACTGTGAGGTGCTTTCACTAACGCAATGGTTTCTGTCTGTTTCAATTCGAGTTTGTGTGCCATTAAGTAACATATAAGTCAACCACCATTTCCACAGCAACTTGAGTGATTTACATGCCACATGTGCGCCTGGATTCTTCCTTCCTACAGTCCTTCGTAAATGGTGTCAAGGCGGTTATCGTGTTATTTCACAACGGACACAATTGTAGGCTTCCTCGTAGTCAATGAATTTGAAGTAGCATTGCAATTTGATCCTCACATGATTCAACCTTCTTGAAACCAGCTTGAACCCGGTGGAGATTCGCAGGCAGAGGATCATTGAGTCATGTGGAAACGAGTTAGTGCTTTGCGTGGTGTGGACAGGATGAAAATTCCGAACCAGTTCTTGCATACGCTTCATTGATTTTCTTGCTCAGGTTGACGAAGTTGTCATCCTTCTGATCGATGAATACCTTACTTTGCTTATTAACAAAAACTGGGTAACACGCCTTTTCTGTTAACAATGGGGAAATGTTTATAAATTCAAAAATTAGTCATCATGAGAAGGAAGTCCAAAAAATATGTTACTTAGTTAAACAGAGGAATGTAGCAGATACACTCTCAGTAAATCAAATGACTTTCAAATGTTTCAAGGTATTCGGTGCAGTGACTTAGAAAAATTGTTCGAAAGTTGTTAATGATGCCGTATCCTTCATCAGCTGCACCAAGTAAGTCTATAGGAATAAAAAGTTTCAAGTATTTCTTCCCCCTTATATTGTGGCCAGAGTGGTACCCACTAGGTTAGAGAAAATTGGATAATGGCATTTTATTATGCCATTAAAAATCAGAGGTTCGACCAACCAGTTGCCTGAATCATTCGCCTTCGTCAATTGCTCTTCGATTTTAGGCAAATGTGTGTTTCCACACTCACACACTGCAAGCGATTCAAGGTGATGCGTAGAACATTCAGCACCAGATTCCATCACGTTCAACAGTAGCACCCAGAGTCCATGTCTTCGTCACCATCAGAGTGATGATTGGTATTTGTCAACTCATTAATTTCGAAAGACAGTTACAGCAAGAAAATTTTCTTATTGATGAAGTCATCAACTAGATGGCTGCACATTCGTATATTTATAATAAATGTGTGAGTAAGTTCCAGAATTATTTCCCGTCAGAGGTTAGATTAATAAAATTACTAACTGTAATAAACAGAAAATAGGTAGTGGTACTATTCTAGAAATATTTCTGGTCAAAGGGCAAATTAAAATCCTAATGTGTAATAATTAGGAACTTACAGGTAAAATACAAAATAGGATTATAATTACTGGAAAACTAGTCGGTTTTGAATATTAAGGGTTAGGCACAAAGTATTAACGAAGTGAATGTGAAGTTCGATTCCATAAAGATAAAATCAGTAAACATATATAATAATGCATATAGGGAAATAAGAAAGCTATATATGGCAGAAATTAACGGGTAGGTCTCGTCGGTGGTATAGCGGTTAGTACGCTCACCGACCATGCACATGGTCCGGGGTTCGAACCCCGGGCGATGCACTCCTTTACCTCCCTGAGCCAGAAATAATGCTGGTAAAGAGGAAAGGCTGGGCGTGAGGCTGTAAAATAAACTCTACAACAGAAACTTCAAGTCACTAGCTTGAAGCCCTGCGTTCCACTGAAGAACGTGTAGGAGAAAAATGGAAAGGTTGGACAAGAAGGTAATAGGATAATCATTATTGGTGAGACTGACTTTTCATGATGGCCACGGTAGGGACAACGGTTGAATGTGTTTATTTAAAACAAAAAGGGTAGGATTTAGTTTTTGCGGATCGCCAGCACTTCAGGTATTCCAAGATGTTTTGATCTCACTCCCGTTGGTAGGTAGGGTTGAATTTTGTATATAGCTTTGAAAGACATTACAAATAGGTCTGAATGTCCGGAATTCACCAGATGTTCTCTTATCGAACTGTCAACTCCTTTGCGTCCTATCTTTTGCTAACCATGCTGGATAGTGTTCCCGCGCGCGTTTTACAAGTGGATGCATGGTACGACCACCGTACTCAACTCCACAAAAGTAAATGGACTTGTGTATGTATTTTGAAGTGACCCAATGCGACAGCTTGTCTTTCACATGCCTGATGATTAGTTCCTTGGATGAGAATGTAATTTGTCTGCATTCCTTTGTCATTGAATGCCAAGGAAATGAAACATTGACTTAGACTCAACTTTCAGGATGAAATTAATGTTTGTGTGTGCGTTATTGAAGATTTGAAGTGGATGTTTTAGATCACAATTCTCATCACAAATAATGAAAGTATCATCGAGGTATCTCTTGCAGAGATGAAGTTAGTCGATGGTTGATGATAAAGATTTCTTTTCTCGTCTGGCTAAAAAGCAGTCGACCAGGAAGGGTCCTAGGTGTGAACCCATTCCTCCAACATCTAATTGCCTGTACATCTCGTTGTTGAAACTATAGTATACGTCTAAGGTGAATCGTGATTACAGTTCTTTAAGGTAGTGGATCGGTATACCAATAAATATGTTATTAGAGTGGATATAATCAAGAGACAACATACGGTTTCAGTCAATGTAACGCTGGTGTAGATAGGAACGATATCCATGGAGATCATTTTCACGAATGTACAGCCTAGTTGATGAGTTCGCCAAAAAGAAAATTATCTTCGCTTCAATAGTCGTTTTAATAATTCTTAAGATCCAATGTTTAAATTCCGTCAATAATTTTAACAAAATAGTAACTATGTAACTGGTTAGCGTTTTGTGAGTAAGTGACTGCGTCTGCTTAGCAAATGCTTCTCCTATGAGATGTTCTTGCCGATTTCTGAAAAGGTTTCTCGATGATTACAATATCGTCAAATTTGTGGCCTGATCTCACAACACGGGTGATACGTTCCAAAGCTTTTCTAGTCCAAATGTAATTCACATTGGTTTATTCAAGACCCTATTGAGTTCATTTTGGTTAACATTGTTTCTTCTTGAGAGTATCAGATACTTATTGTGTCACATTTCAAGCATTTTATTCTAAAGATACAGAAAGTGAAGCCGAAAAAAATTGGCTGTTCACATGCAGGAGGTTGTTCCTAGTGTGTCCGATGTTTTAACGAGAAATCTGATGGTGCGTTTTCAAAATTGTATGACATATTCAATCGCGGTTGTATGATAGCTGTTGAGGTTGCGAGGTCAGAATACCTATGCTACCGAGTATATTACGGTCACTCATTTTACCAAAGAGAACATTTCCGCAGACAGTAATCTTCCCAATTTGGCTAATATTTCATATCTGTGTAAATAATATTCATTGGCTTACAGAGGATGTGCTTGTGAATGAAGACATGACTAACCGGCCGCCTCTGCACTGATGCCGTGTGATCTTCGCATATCCAAATTTTTGTTTGAGTATGATTTCCTCCTCAATGTAAACATATCGTATTATTACAATACATATTCTCCCTTTATCCTAGCGTCATCAATAGCATCACAGTAATTGATGATTCTAATCTTCTCAGTTACTTCAGTGAATTCAGATGAATTCCGACTCGCATACTGGTTGTACCTAATTGTCATGATATTTAACTGTTTCTTTTAGCATGGCTTGATTTACGCATGGTCGACTTATTGTTTTCATACAATCTGTGCTTCAACTTTCGTGACAATGATTTTCTGACTACGGTGAGATGCAATTAATGTGAAATTTTACAGCAGTGAGAAACACCTGATTCAGCGAAATATCATCTTTTGAACGATACACTGAATATTTAATCATACAAATCACTGTGTCTCAGGTTTTGCACAACAGTATGGGGGAAACGACAGGTCAATATGCCATTCGTTGGCCCTTTCCTACTCCGACCCTTGCTGTGTGCATCATAGTGAATTCGATCACATTGAAATTCCTTACGTGTACTGGTGTGTGTGTAAATGGAAGCGAATGTCAACATTTCTCATAGTCAATGCAGTAATGATGGAGTAAGTTACGGTAATTTCTGCAACAGTGGATTGAAGTTCTTAATAGGAGTCACAGGAATGACCATAGAGAATTCTGCTTAGAGTACTTGCCTGTTTTCAATTGTCCATTGTATAAAGGCTTGTCACGTATTCTTGACCTAAAACACACTAGTGGATTGGCGTTGATTTTCTGTCAATGATTCACTTCGAAATGCATGTAGGCAGTATTCCGTATTTATGTAAATGTCATAATATGATGAAATAGGTCCGAACACAGACTCTTTGCATTCCCTTCATTCTTTCTTTTCACAACATATTTTTTTAAAAACTATTTCATTACTATCTTCACACTTTCTTGTTCATTCACTGTTATTGTACACAACCTTGCTACTTTTATATATCGAAGCTTGCTGGTTTTCCATCAACCTTCTAAAAAGGGAATAACCTGTAGTGTACATTGAACCTTCGAACATTTGTTTGAACGGACTCACCTGACCTTTGGCACTTCTTCCTCTTTCGATTCGTGAAACTGGCCTCCAAAGCCTCAGGATGGTCGGGGGTGGGTGCCTTGCGCTGCGGGTTGGCCACCCCTCCGCACACCTCTTGAAATGCTCCCATATGACCGGGCGTCTTACATAGCCTCTCCTGAGGAAGTCCTACTCACTGCCTTCACGTGGCGGAGGTGTTTTTCACCAAATTGAGAGGGCGAAAGCGGATGCCCAGCGCTCTTCACCGGGTTGACTGTCCATTGGATGACAGTCTAGGGGAGATGGCTAAACCCTGATTCCAAACCTCCAACGACTGGCGTATGAAGCTCACTGGAGCTCACCGGCAGACGTATGGACAAAGGGCTTGTTGGATGTCCTGGATGTCTGGCCCCATTCAAAAAGGCGTATGAACCGAACTCCGGTCACCGGCTGCCAATGGATAGTGGACTCCCTACTCCACTCCTACTGCCTTGTAGGTCACACTTGGTTGTGTAAAGGCTAGAGCTGCACTCTCAAACAAAAGACCGAGCGATTTTGGGGACATCACTCGTACCAAATTCCCATGAAACTTCATGAACTCTCTTACCTTGTCGCAAAACCTTGCAACAGATCGCCGCGCCTGGGCAGCGATGATTCGAGATGTTCATGAAGCCGGCTCATCCTTCCGTAGGAGATAGCCGAAGTAAAGTAAAGTAAAGTAAGATTCGTGAGATTCTTATACGTCCTTGGTTCTCTCTCTCTCGTTGTGCTTTCCTCCAGCGCACTCTCCGAGCCTACCACAGTCATGACTGCAGATAAGTGTGTAACCTTATCTCTTATCAAATTTCACATCTCTTTTGTGTAAATACAATTCTGTTCCAGTCACACTTGCCATCTCAAGTCTTTTAACCTTGATTCTGTTCGTTAGTACTTGTACGTTAGGCAGATTACGATTAAGGTCATAAGTGGTGAAGAAGTTTTGTAAGAATGGTTATTTTAGGTCTAAGTTAAGCTAAGCCATCTCAAATGAATACTACTAAGATACCAACTAAAAAATCATGTGGATTCTTCGATGAACACATTTCCTTCATTCTCCCCATTCGATGAAAGACAGCTCCGAGACGTTGTCTCACGAAATGTTTCTATCCATCATAATCTCAAACTCAATCGAAATGCAGACACTGACATACCTCAGGTAATTCGAACCTGGAACAACCTCCACTGAGTGAACAGTATAGACAGTACACTCACGAAAATGGACACTGTAATGAATGACAATGTCAGCAATCACAAGATGAAGAAGGCATTCACTGAAGTCTGAAACGAAGAATGAAGATAAAATGTTCATAAGAGAGAAGTGAATGAGAGTTGAACTATCATCTCGAAGCTTCAACAAACAGATATGAACTCAGAAATATGAGACGTCTACCTCCACCGAAAGTGTTGTTTGATCACAGAAAGCAAACTGTCAAGTTGTCACTTTTTGAAGCAATATATGTGAACACACTCTCAGTCACGGTAGTCAAAAGAGAGTTTCTCTCACTATCTCACTTGTTTCACTTGCGTCTGTCTTAATCCGGATAGCGATCTGATCATCTGTTATGTGCAGACAGACTCCTCTTTCGTAGAACTAGAGTTGACCCACTAGTCTGATACATCGTGCAGATTCAATTTCTTCTACGGTGCGACACGATCCATTATCAGCTTTTCTACTGTCTGTGATGCGTCACCCATTGTCCTATTCCATCTCAGCTCTGCCGATGGCTGAAAACGTTTACTTCTACACTGCCTTCACATAGTTACAGTGATATTTGACTCATAATTCCACGAAGATCTTGCTTAAAGTCTCACACATCTACTCGATGACTGTCTCGAAGCAGTGATATGTTGCTTCATATGTCAGTTTCGTTGATTCTGTGAAGAATTTCTAAATGAATCTGAATAGTCGTTCGTCGGTCTCAATTCTCCATTTTCACTCCACCTTCATCAGAATCACATGAAGTCTGTCTGAGTTTCGGTGTATCCATCTTGCGAAACACATCCCACCGTGTGCATATCCTTGTTCTCGTAAGTGGTGGCCTCAATGAAGAAATCAGTGACTGTGAAGAATTTCGTGAATCAGTCTCATTTTCTACTCATCTCACTGAGTTGGCGATTTGCCACACGTCACCATTTCTCTACCTGTGTTTTCTGTTACCAGATTGGCACTCACATCACACACTCAGCGAAAGCAACAGCTGGCAGAGCAAGCAGCCAATCGATAACATTAATTTTGCTACAAGATATTCAACAACTCAATGAATAAAATCACGAAAATATCTGCTCTTCTTATGTCTCCGAGACCACATTCACTGAGAAAGTGAAAACTAATTAGCCTCAACGTGTCTCACATCCTTTTTCCTAAGTGTTCCTCAAGTTTATTCATTATTATATTTACCTCTTCGTATGCGAAAGAGACTATGAAAGAATGTTGATGAATTCAGGCTGTACTTTCACGTTATTGTCTCTGAAATCACGAGATGAATTATTTACATGTTTGGTGTATGAGACGTTATCAGTGAATGCCATCATTTCTACGAATCAGCGGCAAATGACAAGCAATCTGCATATCGAACCAATATGTTGATTTCCTTATTTGAGACTATGTTTCACTGTGACAACAAAGTACTCCTCTGTATTTCGTCATATTTCCCGATAATTATAGGGATATTAGCATCATTAATTATGAGAAACGAGTACAAAGAGAACACATATGTTTAGGCTGATTCCTCATGCAAACAGTGCTAATAGTCTATTGATGAGGACCGTATTATGAGTTGCTATTTGTAAAATCATTCTCATACACACTGTTACAAGATACAATGGAATGTATAGTAAGAAGTGATATCTGTTACCCAATAGTTTCTGAGTAGAAAATATGTCTTCAACAATACATATCCGCTATGTCCTACTTGGTGTTGTCAGATTCTTCTGGGCTGATGATTTCACCTACTACTCACAACGTCCTCTCCATGTCATTCGATGAGATAAAATCGGATTAAGCCATTGTAAGCCGCTGAGTTAAACACTTATTGTCACCTTCGGGAATAAACGTCATCTTAACGAACTCACTGGTTCATACGGTGCTTTCAGCATAGAAAGCACTGATATAGAGAATGATGCAAGCAAAAAATACGTTGAAATAATTCCATCCTCCATGCACTTCAGTTTGTCCTACCACATATATTTTTGACAGCAGTCCACAGCCTTCACGAAAGTCATGGATAGAAAACACTAAACATCAACAAACAGACTAAGCAAATCCAGGATTTCCGATAAGCATAGAGATGACAGAGGTGATGATATGGCTGAATCAACAACAATACCAACAACAGTCAGCATCAGACGCCATTAGTGCGAGAAATTCGAAGGTGGTCACTTCCCTTTCTAACTGAGTTAGCAGAAACTTTTCATTTACTGCCAAAATGGCCGATAGTGTGAAGGCTAAAACGGTTATTACGCTGAAATCATTATGTCAAGGGGCATCTTCCGAATCATTTCAAACACTTATGTCGAGTTACTACTCTGATATATTTGACATACATGGCACTTGCGTTGCAACTGGTGATTCAAGTCGACTGTAGGCTTTGACAGACCCACGGACTGTCAGAACTCCGAGTGTTGTTTTAAGTCGGATGGAAACTCCGATCGATGAATCGTAAGGAACAGCTGTGAGACGGCCTCATATGTCTATTTTTCCAATATATCGATATAGATCCCGAACTCAGCATAACTACGGAAATGTCCTCAATTAGGCAGTTGCTAGGGGAAATCATTCAGACAAACACTGCACGATTGCAATGCAATCTACGAGGAAAAAGAAAGACCTCAAGGATTTGTCTGAAATGTCCACCTTTCCTCAATTCATTAATAAAGGAAAGAAGTATCTTTGTGTCTGTTCACAGCTAAACTATCACGAATGGCTTCTAGGTCCTCTATGTTGGAACACACATGAAAATAAATCAGATAAACTCAAGTAACGATTGCTTTGACTGTCGACAGGTGTCTGTGTTGGCTGTGCACACAGATATGAGCAGTGTCATCATTACTCAGTGTAACTGAGGCCTCATATAAAACGTCGCTACACAACACTGCGTTATACAGACAAGTCTGGTGCGGGGAGTTATCAGAGAAATGCTGGATACTCTTGGATTTCAATGCGCATTTGTAGGATTAGCATGGACAAATACTCTGAAGAGAATTCTCTGGAGTCATTTGCGGAACACAACTGTAAGAATTGAATCCACTTGTACATAAACTACCCCAACTTACTCCATCATTACTGCATTGACATTTGCTTCCATGTCCACACACACCGGTACACGTATGGAAATTCACTGTGATCGAATTCACTATGATGCATGCAGCATTGGTCAGATTAGGAAAGGAACAAAGAACACTCTCCACAGTTGGTTGTTGTCCATTCTCCATTAATCAAATGGACTAGTGTACTTATGATCTGTAACTCTCCTGCAAATATGGTTGTTTCAAACACACAGGTGGTCAGGCTTCCAAATACCTGCATATGACCATCATTCCTATCAGTACGAATTCGTGATACAAACTAAGCAGGCCAAGATATGAAATGACTTCCCTGGTATAATTTCAAGTATTTGTGAATTGATACGTACTTCATTCGGCCTACGAGATCAACACCACTGGCCACAAGTTACGTCACTTTTGTGATTTGTGCTTTTATCTACTCAGGGTGAAGATCACCTAGTGGAGCACATCATATCGTCGTGAATTGTGACAGTAGATGATGGATAACACTATCTCGTATATTTACACACATATGAATTTGATGGCTTAGAGTACTATGTGGAACAGTTCATCATCATTCCTGATCACATAAACTGTTATTCTCTACTCACTGATCATTAACATGACTACATAACATGTTTGTGAGTGTGCGTGTACCATCGAGTCGACCACAGCTTCAAACTCAATCATTCTTCTAATCACGTCAGATATTTAAACAATGTCACTCCCACACAGTCTCAGACATTCATTTTGTGCTGCAGATGGGCTCAACTCAAATGAAAACAATCAGGAAACGAGTAACAATCCCATCATCCTCGTATAGTTTTCAGTGTGTGTCACCAGTTACTACTAAATAATTCAGATGGTGTCATTCTAATTCACGAATAAATATTTGACCAATGGAAATACACCATTCGATCTCATTGACAACTAGTGAAGATGGAGGTGATTTGACTGGCGGAATTGAAATTGTGGACAGGTGTGCTGACTGGTTTCATCAGTCTCCACTTCTCTAAATTCATACAACTACTCACATATCAGATATGTCTCTCCATCTTGTGACAGTTCCGCATGAGTTCGTCAGGGTGTGGATGCTTTGCAAAGTGGTATAAATACGGTGGAGTGAAGACGATCATGTATGACATTGTGACAATCAGTATCCAGAGAAGTGAGAATGCAGTTGAAGTGTCTACGATCAAGATTGGCCATCAGTGTCATCATCTCGCTTATCCAGTTGATCACAGTGTTCGCAGCTGTGTTACACGATTCCCTGCCAATTGACAAACGTGAGTAACTCAAGTTCATTCAAATAAATAACCGAATAATAAGGAAAACTTACTGATTACGATATGAATTTTTTGTGTATGAATTGCTCTGAATGTCTCTTGTTTCTTTCAATCCTACACTAGGTCAGTTGAGGATTCTTCGAACGGGGAGGTAGACAGCAACGTAGAGAATCACATCACCTGTATTTGTAGTGAATGTAGTGCAGTAGATTAACATTTCGATTCTGATCATTTTGTACAGTGTGATGTAATAATACACATTTTCATCTATTCACTTTGTTCTGCATAACCAGTTGTGCTCGTAATTATTTGTATGAAAATTGTTGGCTGTGGATATTCAGTGAGATGATGCAATGATGATATTGCCTCAACTCTTAAGCGAGGTTGGAATAACGAGTGTGATTCGACATGTTTCAGATTCGTCAGCTTTTTCTACTGTGTGGAATCGTCATAAGATTTCCAATACCTATTTTTTGTGGCACGTTAGAACATTTAATGGAAATAAATCTGACGTTTCATACTCTGCGTGGTATAGACCCACCTTCGATTGCTCCAATGATGAGTCTATTAATTCAACGCGAAATTTCGAATTAACTGGATTAATCAGTACTGGATTATTCGATTAGATCTCATGAGTCGCACTATCGGAGTCACAGTATATTGAGTTCTCTCGAATGTTTGACAGTATCTTCCTGCTTTCTGTTTCATCGAGAAAGCCGCATTTACTTGAAGTTTCCTCCCTAGTGCCATGCAAATAATGAGACACAGTGACTTGAAGGAATAAATATCAGTGAAATGTTCTAAGTATGATATTTCGCTGAAGCAGGTGTTTCTCACTGTTGTAATATTTCACATTAATTGTATCTCACCGTAGTCGGAAAATCATTGTCACGAATACGGAAGCACACATTGTATGAAAACAATGAGCTGGCTTCGCACGAAATCTAGCCGCGCTAATGGAGACAGTAAAACGTCATGACAATTAGGTGCAACTAGTATGCCAGTCGGAATCCATCTGAATTTTCTGAAGTATCTGAGAAGATTAGAATCTTTGAATATTCCCATTTATAATATTAGAACAAGACACATAAGCGAACAGTATTGTGGCTTTCAATTAGATCATCTTCAGGCTTTAATCTAATTTACATAGACTTATATATTAAATTTTAACCAATGACGGTGATTTTGGGAATCAAATAATAATTTTAATAATAATTTGGTAAATGTTTTGAACGAAATTAATAACGATGATCATAGTGATAACAAAATATTGATAATAAGGTTTATGCAGGTGATAAGATAATTATATGTCAATAGTTTACACACAATGATGTGCTTACTTATTGGTAATATTTCGAGCAAAATTACTACCCGTGTTCACACCACTTTTGTAATTGTTTTATTCGAACGCAGTGGCTCACTGACGAAACACTAACCATTTACATAGTTGATATTTGGTAAAATAAATGACGGAATTTACACATTGTATCTTAGGAATTATTAAAACAACTGTTGAAGCGAAGAAAATTTTCTCTTCGGTGAACTCATCAGCTAGTATGGACGGTCGTGAAAATGATCAACTTAGATATAGTCCCTCTCTTCACCAGCGTTCCATTGACTGGGACCGTATGTTTTCTTTCGACTATATTAAATCTTATAGCATCTTTATTGGTATACCGATCCATTACCTTAAAGAACTGTTACTACGATACACCTTCAACGTATACTATAGTTTCAACAACGAGATATACAGGCAAGTAGATGTAGCAGGAATGGGTTCTCTCCAAGGACCCTTCCTTAACGACTGCTTCATAGGCAGACAAGAAAACAATTCCTTATTATCAACCATCGACTACAAGAGATACGTCGATGACACTCTCATTATTTTTGATGAGAATTTCGATCTGAAATATCCACTTCAAATCTTCAATAACGCACACACAAACATCAATTTCATCCTGGAAGTTGAGTCTTACTCAATGTTTCATTTCCTTGGCATTCAAATACAAAGAAATGCAGACAACTCGCTAAGAAAATCCATACACAAAAAGCTCACATGTAATGGACAATTCATCAACTTTCAAAGCCGTGTGCCTCTAAGCAGAAAGAGAAACCTGAAAATACTCTCTTTTCGTGAGGAGCTGGAAGATTTGTGCTGAAGGGTCAATCGACAACGAATTACAAAATCTTCCAGGGACCTTGACTGAAAATGGATTCCCACTCAGATTCCCAGACAAGAGTCGAATACCATAAAAGTGCAAGTTGCCACCAAAAATATGTTGATACTGAACTTCGAATTTTATGGGGTACCGAGGCTGAAATTCTCCGTTGACGCTTTCGAAGTCTCACAGTAAAACATACTTCACCGCCAGCTTACAAATTACATTCTCATGCAAGAAACTAATCATCAAGCATGTGAAAGACAAGCTGTCGCATTGGGTCGCTTCAACATCCATACACAAGTTCCCTCACTCTTTTGGAGCTAAGTACATTGGCCGTACCATGCATCCACTTGTAAAACGCGCGCGGGAACACCATCCAGCATGATTAGCAAAAGGGAGGACGCAAAGTGGTATACAATTCGATAAGAGAACATCTGGTGAATTTTGGCCATTCAGACCCATTTTGTAATGTTTTTCAAAGCTGTATACAAAATCCGACGCTACCTACCAAAGGGAGTGAGATGGAAACCTCTCGGAATACCTGAAGCACTGGCGATCCAAAAAAACTAAATCCTACCCTTTGTGTCTAAAAGAAGAACGGTCAACCGTTGTCCCTACCGTGGCCATCATGAAAATTCAGTCTCATTAATAATTATTAGCCTATTACCTTTCTTGTTCAACCTTCCTATTTATTTCTGTCATATTTAGCTTTCTTTTTTCCTATCTGCATTATTAGGTATGATTACTGATTTTATCCTTATGGGTTCGCACCTGATAACCACCTCGTTAATACTACGTCTCTAAACCGTGATTATCCAAACCGTCGAATTTTCCAGTATTTGTAGTCCTCCTTTGTTTTTCTACCGTATCTTCCTGATAATTACACACTCAGATTGTAATTTAGCATTTGACCAGAAATATTTCTAGAATAGTACCACTAAATATCTTCTGTATATTACAGCTAATAATTTTATTAAACTGACCTGTGACGGGAAATAATTCTGCAGCTTTCTCACACATTTATTATAAATACACGAATGTGCAGCTATCTAGTTGATGACTTCGTCAATAAGAAAATTTTCTTCGCTGTAACCATCTTTAGAAATAAATGAATTGACAAATACTAATCACCACTCCGATAATGATGAAGCCATGCACTCCAAATGCTACTATGGAACATGATAGAATCTGGTGCTAAATGCTTTCCCTACACTACATTGACGCGATTGCGATATGTGAGCATGTAAACGCCAATTCACCTAAAATCGAGGAGCGATGACCTACACAAGGATATTCAGTTGGTTTCATCAAGCCGATCAGTGGAATCTCTACTTTCAAATGGCATAATCATATGCTGCAGTGTTAAATGCAGCGAAGAATTGCCGATATCCATGAGAATCCCTCAACTGTAACAGAAGATCTGAATAGAGAATTGCGAAGTGAATAAAGCACAGTAGATAAGAGACTGCAATCAAACCAGTAGGTTTCGAAGGTGATGCCATCGCAGGACTAGTCGACAGAAGATTGACTACCCTAATAGCCAGAGTGTTTGCATCAGAAGATGACGTTTCCGTGTATTGCAGCTCGTGTTTATCGCTGAAGTTGAATGTGACTAGGCACAGTTTCCATGTTGAATATGACTGTGTATAGTAATTTACATGTGTTAGTGATATCAGTCAGATTAGGAGAACAATGAAAATGATCCACTTTGCATTACCCTAGAAGATATCACTCAAGGCACAATATAACGGAGGGGAGGAATAACTTCAAAATTCTTATTTCCCTGGTCTTAGTTAGTGCAGCAGATGAAGGATACGGCTTCGATAACAACTTTTCTACAATTTTTCTAAGTCACTGCACCGAAGACCGTGAAACATTTGAAAGTCATTTGGTTTATTCAGAGTGTATCCGCAGCTCTCCTCTGTTTAACTAAGAAAGGTATTTTGTGGACTTCCTTCTCTTCATGACTAACATTTCAATTTATAAACGTTCCCTCATTGTTAACAGGAAAGACGTGTTCCTCACAGTTTGTTTTAACTACGCAAAGTAAAGTATCCACCGATCAGGAGCACGAAAACTTCATCAACCTGAAGAAGGAAATCATTGAAGCGTATGCAAGGACTATTTCAGAATCTTCGTCCTGTCCACATCATGCAAAATACTAACTCGTTTATACAAGATTCAAAGATTCTCTGTCTGCAAATCTCCACCGGATTCAAGCTAGATTCAGGAAATTTGAATCATGTGAGGATCAAATTGCAGTGCTACGCAACATCACAGGAAACAGAACATAACGCTAGACATCACTCTACCATAAATTTATCGACTACGAGGAAGCCTACGATTGTGTCGACTATGAAGTAACATGATAAAATCACTCAAGTTACTGTGGACATCGAGGTTGACTTATGTGTAATGTAGTGTCACACACACTCGAATAGCTACAGACGGAAACCAGTGAGTTGGTGAAAGCACCTCGCAGCGAAGACAGCAAATCAAGCGAATGCAGAGAAGTCAGAGGTGATGAAAATAAATAAACAAATGCAACAACAGTCACAAGCAGCAAACGCTTCCCTCACTTACGTAGGAAACATCGTTTCAACTGCAAGTGGAAAGCATGAGAATGCGAAATAATATGCTCCGTTCGAAATTTGAGCGGTAGTCCGAAAATTTTAATTCCCTCTCAACTTTATTCAGCCTGGGTAACTGTCAGTCATCATCAATCCTCATATAAATATTCTCTAACTCCTAGACGCACACATGGAATATTTCTCGTGTGTATTTGAAGCCGAAAGAGGAAATACATAATAGTAACCGCACATTAGGATCGTGAAGGGGATAAAGACCTATATCAGTGTGAAATCAATGGGGAAATTTATTGAAATCAATCAGCGAAACAAGATCAGGACATTCAACAGTAATCTGAAATCACTGCATCTGTGAGTTTCAGATTTGTCGCCACGAGTCCACCACGAGCAGCATTTCCAACACACCTCAGACGTATATCAATGAAGGCCTTCTCCCCAGACCTAGGATTCGATTATCAGAAAGACCAAGGAGTTACGACTTACCCTTCAAGTTGTCAGTAAACAAATACTAAGGAAGAAACAGCAAATAAGTCGGAATCATTCAGTGATATCACGCAAATAAGCGGTGAGTCTCAGAGTGATATGAAACGGATCGGGTGAATTATGAAAACACCTCATGGGCGATCATCCCGCCTGGTGAAATAGACTTCAGACACGACAGTGTTTCACTCGGAACGCGAGACAATAATAGTAACCACACGATTTATGAAAAATCGCCGAAATACATGGTGTGCACTTATTCCGCCTTTAGACCAATTTCTTCCCTTTAACTAAAGATTTTCACACAGGGACACAGACCGGGAGAAAAGGTGAAATTCAAAAGAGGAATTTTTGGTCACGGTGAAAGACAATCCCAGGTTACAACATCAAAACATTGGTTTGATATGTAGATTGCGTTGATTAACAGAAGCGATATGGTTCACTGATGAAATCTCATAGCGCAGACATAAAAATAAATCATCCGGTGATTTCAGACAGATTAACGTGAAAGTACAGCCTGAATTCATCGAAATTCTTCCATAGTCACTTTCGCATATGAAAAGGTGAAACAATTAATTACCATACTTGAGGAACACTTAGAAAAAAGTGTGACACGTTCATGCTAATTAGTTTTCGCTTTCTCAGTGTGAATCTTATTTTGTATAGATTACGAGAGGAAATATTTTCATGATTTTGTTCATTGTGTTGTGAATATCTTGTCTAATTGTAATGTCATCAGTTGGCTGATTCTTCGGCCAGCTGTTACTTTTGCTGAATCTGTGATGTGAATGCCAAACTGGAAACAGTAATCGCATGAAGAGAACTCATCATATGTCGTAATTTGCCCAATAAGTGAGACGAATTGAAGGAGAGATTGATTAGCAGACTTCTTCACCGTCACCCATTAGGTTAATGAGGGCAGCGTGTACGAGCACAAGGATATGGAAACAGTGACATTTATTGCGCAAGATGACACAGCGAAAATCAGGCAGATTTCTTGTGACCATAAGAGGAAGTGGAGAGAAAATTGAGAATTGAGGAAGATGAAAGAACCTTGAAAATCTGTTAGAAAGTCTTCTGCACAGAAATTGACAAATGAATCAACATTTCACTGCTTCGTGACAGTCATCGAGAAGACGTCGTAGACGCTAAGCAACGTCATCATGGAGACATGAGTGAAAAATTATTGGAACTAAGTAGGAGCAGTATAGAACGAAAACTGTCGAAATAGTTTAAGAAATGAGAAAATTAGGACAAATGTTGACCCATTACAGACAGCTGGCAGGTGCTAATGGAGCGAGGCAGAGTGAAGAAGACGTTAAACCTGTAGAAAGATGAATGAAGGAAAGTAGGTTCAATCTACAGCGTGTCGAGCTAAGAAATCAACAAGAATTCTACGGAAGAAAAATCTGTCTGCATCTATGACAGACATCAAATCAACAAACCTGATAACCAGTTTGCTATCCAGGTAGAGATCAACACAAGTGAAACAGGTGTAAGTCAGTGAGAGAAACTCACTCGACAGTGAAGCGAAATAAATTAAAGCCGAATTTCGTCATCTCAAAGGAAATCAGAAGCAACCGGCATCCTTCCCTATTTCAAAAGTCTCACCAGAAGACATAACTGCCACTGGACACCAGGACAAAGGGAGATCATGCGATTTTATTATATAGATGATATTCAATTCCTAGAAGGCAGGAAAGTCACATGTAATCCATCGTTAGGAATTCATAACAGACAAAGAGAACGTTCACTACTACGGTATCAAATGAACGAGCAGATTGTATTTTGAGTCAGCTTGTCATGCTGCCAACTAAGAGAAACTCCAGTAAACACATGAACTGGGTCGTAATTATGCTCCCGATCGCGCCAAGCATCGTCTCGGGTTGACCATCTCTTGGTATTGGTCCATAGATTCACAGCATTCATTTGAAGGAACGAATTGCAAATTTCGGACATTAGTATCCAACCAGTGACTACTTGAAGCGTGACCAGGTGCAAAATGTTCAGTGAGCTGCTGAAATTCATCAACACCTGTCTAAGCTTGACACCACAGATCCGCTGGCAGGAGAAGACAATAAAATAGAAAATCAATCTGGTGAGGAATCATCCACGGTCCTTATACACAAGGGGGATGCGATCATACAAGTTGAAGAAGAAACACTGTTGGCAGTCTTGTACTCAGGTAAAAGGACGGAGAAGAGGAGAGAAGTGAGTTGCGTTGTTGAAGCGCAATGTTTTACCTGTAACGCTATTGAACTGTCGAACGTTTTGTTTTGAAATACCGGGAGGACAAATCCCCTGAGATATTATTTGTAGATTTTACACCGTCAGAGCGAACAAACTAAGGAGTGAAGATATCTCTGAATAGAATAATCTGAATAATATTAGGTCACATAAAGGAAAGTGATAGTTCTGACCATAAAATTGTCGAAATATATGCAGAATAATGAGTATTTCGCAGTTATTTTCCTACTTTTTTTCCAAGTGTTGGCTAACTTGATGCCTGACAGATAGGAGAGAGGGCGAGTTATGCATAATATTATGTGTGTCATGCAGGCAATCATTCTGTGACCTGAATTTATTCTGCGATATGAAAGATAGACTTCGAATGAATTTTGTTATATGAAGACATCTAGAGGCAGCATCAGTCATGATGTACCTGGTCTCTACTTATCAAGAGACCTTGATAAGCGGTCAGGTTGTGAAGTACGCGTCTCCGAATAGTGACTGTGGATGTGTCAAGATTGGAGTGGACCACTTTTTTATCACATCAGAAATCAGACTGCGAAAGTTCATGACACTTTTGACAGGGTGCAGCTCATTCAATCTTTGTACACTCACAATACTTATCTCTAAAGTGTAGAACACTATGGATTTTGTTATTAATAATCGTATTATGAACTATGTATTGACACAGCACATCATTTTCACCCTCTTTGAATCGCAGAATATCTACACTTCGTACAGTGCATTCAAGTGAAATATTGTTTTGATGTAATTCAAAGACTTGGTTGGGAGAGTATAATACAATATTTCATATCCAGATACCATTTAGAGTAACAAAGGAGTAGACAACTAAATGAATGAAGTAGATATGATGACAGAGACGGGAAATGTCTCATATTTCTTTTACCGATTGCTCATTATTGAATTGCAAATATTGGACGTAAGTGATCGTGACATGGATTACTGTGACATGTCGATTACTGCTCATCTTTCAACCACGCCAATGACCAACTTTGACCTGAGTGCTTATCAGTAATATTCATAAGTTTACCTTAAAACAGAATTATGTGAGGTGATTCCTGTTCAACTGGAAATTTACAGGAATGAGAACGGTGACAGGAAGAGTATACTACAATATATCATATTCGGATATCATTTGGAGTAGACATCAAGAGTAGACATCCTGATGAATGAAGTAGATATGATGACAGAGAAGAAACGTGGCACAGAATTTTAATGTAGAAAGACATTCGAAGCTGTTATATTTGTCAGAATTCAAAGCTGGATTGAAATATATATTTCATTGCGTGATCACATCGACCAGCGGAAATATTGAAGATGCCTGCCTATATTGACTTCTATTCCGCAATGCAAACTAGCAATATTGTGACAGTAGATGACGGATTCCATTATCTCCTATATTTACACACATATGAATCCGATGACTTAGAGTACTATGTGACACAGTTCATCGTCATTGCTGATCACATAAACTGCAGTTCTTTACTCACTGACCGCTAATTTGTATGTGAACTGTATTTTCACAGTATTTTCCGTCATGCGGATCAACATGAATCGAACAATCTCCTGTTATCATCCTCTAGTCACACAGCAATTCTTCTGATCAATAAATTCAATCCTGATGACTGTGGAGAGTGTGCAGCCATTTAGGCACATGTGCAATCTTCCATTGTGATGAAAACTAGTAAATGCAGTGTGAAATGCTCATGCATTGCTGCTTCACGGTTTTCAATATGAAGTTATGATGTTCATGCTTGATAGTGAATACTATTACTGAAATAATATATCTAAGGCACGCGAATGTTTCCTTTCATTCTCCAGTCCAGTCTCAATTTCGCACTATCAATATTCTTAATCCTTGGATAAATTTACTCATTCTCATCACCTTCAAGATGATCATTGAACATATTTGTGAGACAGTGAATACATTGACGTCCTCGATAGCATCGTCTTAGTCATCTCAGATTGTTAAGAAACTTCAAATAGACTCGGGCTCCTAAAATAGTTGTACCTGATTGTCATGAATTTTCACAGCTTATTTCAGCTTGACTACAATGACGCTACGCCATCTGAATGTTTTCACACAAGGTGTGATATCGTATTCATTAAAGTTCTGTCGTGACTACAGTGAGATGCAAATTATGTGAAATATAACAGCACTGAGAAACATCTGCTTCACCGAAATATTGTCGACAGAACAACAGACTGAAATGCATTGATACATGTCAACGTGTCTCACGTTTCGCACGATGAGACACAACACAGTGAGCTACTGCCAAGCAGTCAAGAGAATTCAACATACAGGGAATGCGAAACACGAGTAGTGACTCCGCCTATTGCCCCAGGATTTCTCGTTGACTAAATAGAATCATCACACAAATAATTCGAGCGTAGATTGTAATACGCAAAGGAAGATAACGCAGATTGACTTCTAATAAATCAAATAACGCCCTACTACAGGTAGGAATTTGAGATCTTATTTCCGCTTCACACAGTAAAAGAGACAGACATGTCTAAACCATGCCAAATCACACTCATTATGACACCTTGCCACGAGAGTTGAGGAAAAATCAGTCATTCAATCATCCCGCTCAATATCCACATCCACCAATTTTCAGGCAAATAAAAGCGACCACAAAATGGTATATAGAACACAGAGAATAGATGAATATTTGTATTATTAAATCACAATGTACAAAATGATCATAATCAAAATGTTAATCTACTGAACTGCATACACTACAAATACAGGTGATGTGGTTCTCCACGTTGCTTGCTGGCTATTTCCCCAATCGAAGCATTCTCATATAACCTAGTGTTGAAACGAAAGCAACAAGAGATTTTAAAATCAATTCATACTTAAAGAAAAATAATTATATCGTTATTAGTAATTTATGCTTATTATTCAGAAAATTATTCAGTTGAGTGATCTTCAGTTACTCACGTTTGTCAATTGGCAGAGCATCGTGTACCACGGCTGCGAACACTGTGATCAACTGGATAAGGAAGATGATGACGCAGATGGCCAATCTAGATCGTAGACACTTCGACTGCATTCTCAGCTCTCTGGATACTGATTGTCACACTGTCTCGTACACGATCGTCTTCACCCCATCGTATTTATACCATTTTACAAGGCATCGAAGCATCCACACACTCATGCTCACGAGGCATAAAACGGAGACACATATCTGATATGTGTGTGGGTGTGTTTATTGAGAGAAGTGGACACTGGTGAAAACAATCAGCACACCTGTCCACAATTTCCATTCCACCAGTCAAATCACCTCCATCCTCACCAATTGTCAATGAGATCGATTGGTGTATTTCCATTGGTCATATATTTATTCGTGAATTAGAATGACACCATCTGAATTGTGTGGTACTTACTCGTGACACACACTGACATCTATACGAGGATGATGTGATTGTTACTCATTTGCTGAATGTTTTCACCTGAGTTGAGCCCATCTGAGACTGTGTGGGAGTGACATTGTTTAAATATCTGACAGGATTAGAAGAATGATTGAGTTTGAAGCTGTGGACGACTTGGTAGTACACGCACACTCACAAACACGTTTAGTACTCACGTTTTCATTGATGAGCACTCGATGTTCCATATGAATGAGAAGCAATTGAACAGTGTTCACATGCACTCACGTGCAAAATCGGTACTGAATTTTGTTAGTTATAGGAGTGAAGTTTGGTATAATTGTGGATGAATCATATAAAAATTAGTAGTCAGTGAGGAAACAATCACAGTCTAAGTGACCAGAGATGGTGATCTGATTTTGCAGTCGTATGTCCGATTCGAAAACCAATAGAACAGTGAAATTCATATAATAAATTACCGATAAGTACTGCACTTACATAATGCGAGTGTATGTAACAAGTAGTTATCAGTTGAACATTACAAATAAAAATACGAAGAATCCGAATGCTATCTGACTCATTGAATGATTTTCTGACTGACTGACTGGTAATCTTATCAGATTTCGATGATGACTGATTGACAGAGGACTGACTTATTTGAAAGCAACACTGATTCCAATGTCAATCACCGTCTGAAAGCCAACGCAAAATTAAGCTTCAGTTCTATCCATTTATTCAATAATATAAATGGCCGAATGAAACGATGTTGTTTTTGTGGTCTTTTCTCACCTTCATTGATGATCATTGTATCTCCACAGTGCTCATGCAATAAGCTGAAACTCAGACGATGACTTTGTTGTCATAGTGAAACATAATCTCAGATGAGAAAATCAAAACATTGGTTGGATATGCTGATTGATTGTCTTTGCGCAAATAAGTTTGTTTGCTGATGAAATCTCATAGCGCAGACAGACAAATAATTTGTCTATTGATTGCAGACAGATTAACGTGAAAGTACAGCCTGAAGTCATTAACATTCTTTCATAGTCTCTTTCACATATGAAAGGGTGAAGCTAATAAAAAGCGAACTTGAAGAACACGTAGAAAAAATTAATACGCGACACATTTAGGCTAATTAGTTTTCACTTGCTCAGTAAAACTGTTTTTGTAGACATAAGAAGAGCGGATATTTCCGTGACTTTATTCACTGAGTTGTGAATATCTTGTCAAAAATTATTGTTATCAGTTGACTGCTTGCTCTGCAAGCTGTTACTTTCGCTGAATGTGTGATGTGAGTGCCAAACTGAAAAGGAAACACTGGTGTGGAACTGACATCCTGACAGAATTCGCTCACTCAGTGAGATGAATAAGAAGGTAGATTGATTCGTGGAATACTCCACAGTCACTAATTTGATCACTGAGGGCATCGTGTACGAGCGCTAGGATATTCACACGGTGGCATGTGTTTCACAAGATGCAAACAACAAAACTCAGACAGATTTTAGGTGAATCTGAAGAAGGTGGAGTTAAAACAGAGAAGAGTTGAGGATGAACGAACATTCAGAAGCAGTTAGAAAGTCTTCACAGAAATACAGAAACTGACAAATGAAGCAAGAGGTCACAGCTTCGAGACAGTCATCGAGGAGATGTGGGAGACTCGAAGCAAGATCGTCGTGGAAACATGAGTGAAAAATCGCTGTAACTATGTGAAGTCAGTGCAGAAGTAAACTTCTTCAGCCATCGCAAGAACTGAGACGGCTCAAGTCAGTGAGTCTATGATTTTGGTATCATTTATGTCAACTGTATCTGACTGTGATAATTCTGCTAAGGTTATTTTTATTTTTGTTATCGCCGCCATTCCTGTTGTAAACTATTTTCCTTTTGATGGTGTTGTTATGATTGTTTTATTCCTTGTTTTCCTGATTTTCAAGGTCGCTTCTGTGTTAACTATATTTTACTATAACAGCCCACTTCTCAAGCGTGAGGCTAGCAACCCCACCCTGTAAACAAAGTCGCTACAGAAACTTCATTTAGATGAATCTGCTTAAGCCAAAAGAAAAAGTCTTTGTTGCGACATGGAACGTCCGCACCATGTACGAGACTGTCAAAGCTGTTCAGATTTCAAAGGAGATGAAAAGATACGGAATTCAAGTACTGGTGATATGTGAAAGCAGATGGAACTGAAAAGGACCCACCAAACTGTCAACAGGAAAGTCAATGATCTAATTCCATCACCAAGAAGACAACCACATGCACACCAACAGCGTGGCTATAATGATGTCACCAACGGCAACGAAGGCCCTGAAACAATTACCGCCAGATTCAACTCCAAAGGAAGGAAGGTGTCAATTATACAATGCTATGCACTGACAAACAACGCAGACCTCGAAGAGAAAGAAGAATTCTACAGATAACTACAGGCAACAATGGACAATACTCCTGTTGGCGACTTTAAAATACTAATGGGAGATATGAACTCCAAACTGTGACCAGACAACACAGGAAGGGAACTCATCATGCGTAGAGAAGCTCTTCGCGAGATGAATGAAAATGGAGAACTCTTCTTCGACTTCTGTGCCTTCAATGAACTAGTGACTAGTGGCAGCGTATACAAACACAAGGATATCAAGAAGGCTTCATCTGAATGCTGCTCAAGGAAGTGGCGACGCAGCCTACTGGGCAGATATCAGAAAGTGATAGTTCTGATAGTTGAAATTCTCTAAATGCCTACAGAATGATGAATATTTCCTTAATTATTTTTCGATCAATTTTCCAGGTGCAAGTTAGCTTGATGTCCGATAGATTGCAATCACAATTATTTTCGTGATATTCTTTTCAAAATTATTGATTTTGTAGTCACAGTTTACGACACATCCATTGTCGCTACTAAGTTAATACGCGTGAGCTTACCTCCACTCAAAGACTTTCCTGTTTACAGGTTATCAGCTGTATTTATTCATATATATATATAATAGGTCTGTTGTCTCCTACTTGCAATTGCTTATCACCTGGTTGAAGGCTGTGGATTTGGCTTCAGCCAGTGAGTATTGATGTTGGACAGATGACCTGCATAAACAGACTGGTCAATCGTCATACATTTTATCGACTTTGAAGTGAAGTTGACGGAAAAATTAGTGGTATTAGTAGTAGGGATCTGTAAAGTGAAGAAACACCTTCCTAAATAATACACTTTCATCTCCTTTGCACTGCTAACTGTAAAAACATTTTGATGTTATGTGGTATCTGGTGCTATTCATACGAAGGAGAATCATCCTGCCACTTCTAATATCACGGTAACAAACTCGCTAATGTTTTCTACCAACTTGATTTTCTGTATGTGTTTGTTTCTCAACTCTGTGTACCTCGTGTACTTCTCCAGAAGTCTCATGTAATTTCACACTCTCCTTAATTTGCGCTTGTATCCTCACTAAATCTCAACAAATAAAATATTAATCTAAATACATAACTTCAATGTCCTCATTCAACAACTCTAATACGGTAATTCATACAATCTACTATAGTTACGACGATTCATCACTTCTGTTACTACCTTCCTTCGTGAAATGCAAATTCGATGGTACAAGTGGAGGAAATGTATTTCATAAAATTATTCTGTTTTCAATTATTTGAACACAGACTGAACACACTTTGGTGCGGAACAATGTGTACGCATTACATTTCATCGTTTCTCATCATGTAGGAAAATTTAGAGAGACGTAACACTGACAGGTCGTTCAGGTTGGCGGATCATTCAGCTTCTTTACTTCCTATGATATCACGAGAGGCTACTCGTATGAAGTTCTATGAAGAATTTTAACGCTTATTCTGGTCACTGTATGGATCTATGGAAGGCTTTCTTCCCTTTTCTTTTTGCTCATTCTGTTAAAATTTCTCAATGTGTGAGAAATCCCCAGATGGAGCAGTTGAGTTCGCCGTCTACGCAACTGAGAATGGAAACTAGCTGATAAGAAATGTTGAAAGTGATTTAAGTATTGTGTGTACATCTTGCACGCTCAGATGAATATTCTCCCTCATGTTTCTCTCTATCGGATGCGTTGATCGGGTGCATTGATTTCAAATGGGAAAAAACTAAAATACCTGGACACTGATTTGTATATGAACTCAATGTCAGACATTATTTGTTAACAACTTTCCGTGATTTGTGTCTATATTGCAGAGAAATACGACCTACGTCTCTGCATCATCGATAGTTGTGCTTTTCCAATGAATACTTGATGAAACATATTACAATCCAGCTTTGGTTCTTTACAAATATGGCACCTTTGATCGCCTTTCTACATTTTTTGGATATTAGATTTCCGTAATAACTACGATGTGAATCAGTGCCATGTCGGCAGTTCAGTGATGAGTTCGGAGCATTCACATTCTGTGCCACTTTTATTTTCTCTGATTATATTGATTTCATTCATTGGGACGTCCTTTCCTTGTAACTTCAAATGCTATGCCAATATGAAATATCGTAATATACACTTTCTGTCAGCCTTCGCATTCCCGTAAATATGAAGTTGTCGTCGAATTGCCTCACATAATTCTTCTTTAAGTTAATTCTATGTATTTCAATGACAAGCACTCAGGTCAATGTTGGTCAGTGGCTTGGCTGAAAAATGAGCAGCGATTGACAAAACATAAATAAATGTCAATATCACTTACCTCCTGCGTGAAGGGTGCGATTCCACAGGATAACGAGTTCTATATTCAAATGACTGATTAGTTGTGACCATTTGTGTCTTTGACCTTGTGTGTGTAACCCTCAATCATATTGGTTGTAGGTGATAAATGTTCGCTGGGAAGCTGGGAATCGTGGCCAAGTGAAAGTACTTGCAAACCCGTATCTGGATGAAAGCTTATTCAGCCAACAACGTCAACAACGTCCTGAATTCGGTATCCTGTGCATTTCAGAGGTGTAACAAATGACATGACAGTTTCAAATTTCTAGTGAATTTCGATAAAAGGATTTACGTGAATGCCAGTCATCATAATGCAATTTGAATAGATTGCTGTAAAGTTGTCAGCCAGCATATCAGTGTCCTGATAACAATCGTGGTCGAATTCAATATTGAAACTGTGTCATCCTCTAATGGCGGTGAGCTGTAGTCAATGATAAACTGACAGTTGCTGAGGGAAATGCTTCATATCACCTGTGTCAATATTAGCGATCATTTTCATCAGATCTCATTAGTGGATATGCTATTCGTGGCATGATGGGTGAAAACCAGTTTCTGAGAGTAAGACAAGTCCTTATTTACATGAAGGAATATAATTATGAAGGGAGTGAGTAAGTGACAAGCTTGAGGATGCACACAGAAAGACTACGAAAGTTGTCTATGATAGCGGCTGGTCATCACACTTACGATCATCTGTGTTATGTTGACCAAATTGTTTTTCAAAGCGACTGAGATAGTATTGCGTAAGCGAAACATTACTTCATGGATAGTTCGTAACGTAGTTTAGATATATATATATATTCATGAATGATGACTTCGTTGTTTCTCAGGAGGAATGGATATGCTTCAACTTGGTGTGAATAACCTACTCTAGAAATTCCCATACATAGTAATCTTCCATCTCATGCAAGCGTGAAAACAAACCATATAAATTATAATACAGTGATTTTTATCTTTACCAATGAATGAAAAACACAACAATATTGTTCTGTCTACTGACGTTACGCTATTTATTGCTGTTGCTAATAGCTTTATCAAAGTAGTATTATTCTGGATTATTTCAATATTGTCACAATCGAATTTGAGACCTGATTCTTTAGCGTAGGGTGTAGACGAGCTCTGGCTAATGATTTTTCAAGCTTTCCAAGCTCAACTGGATTTCTTGGTGGTTGAACAGATGCTCTACGGTGTTCATTTCTTCTGATTTTCGTTTCTCTCGGGCGATGTCTGTCCAGTGTTAATCGTATCACATTCCAAACATTTTTTTCTTTATAGACACAATTAGATAAAGAATCTTTAAAGATTTGGTCTTGTCTGTGGACAAGGTTGCTTTGTGATGTGCATAGTGTTTTGACAAAAACTTTGATGTCGAGCTGATTGAATACACTTCTGATGTCGTCTTACGCCTCTGATCTATATGGATTGAGAGCTGTTGAGGTCAATGTTTTCGGAATACGCTTTCAGCCATATTTAATGTCAGTGTTGATTTTGTTGATAAAGTTCTTTGGGTAGTTGTTTTGCTTGAGAGTCTCAGTATTGTTTGTTGTTTCTTCTTCTTACTTCTTTTCATCCGTTATCAAAGAGTGTGTTTGTCTATGAAGATTTGAAACAACTGATACCTTTGCGCTGATGGAGTGTGATGATCCGAAGTCAAAGTATTTTTTGGAGTGGGTTTTCTTTCTGAATGTGGATATACTAAAACGTCAGTTTTCCCTCCTCTTAACTAGCCAGACAAGCTAGAAATGGTAGTTCACCAACGTCTGATTCTGCTTCTGAAGTAAAATGGATTCTGAGAGATATATAGTTTATTTTCTTAAGGAATGAACTGTGGAGATCTCATTTTAGCACTACAAAATTTCATCTACGTATATTAATCATATTGTAGGAGTGAGGCTGCTTGAGAAGATGTTATCTTCGAATCTATCCAAGAAAAGGTAAGTGAAAATTAGGGAAAATGGTGAACTAAAATCACTACGATTTGTCTGTCCATGTAATTTTCCTTCAAATGTAAGATGATCGCTTTCTAGACAGAATTTTAAGCTCGTAATTATTACACTGGTGTCCAGTGGACATCTTCGTGATAGCCTTATATCTCATTCTAGTAAACTGGAAATGATATCAAAACTTTCGGTGTTAGGGATACTAATATATATAATGAGTTATTATCACAGCTCACCAGAATGTCTTCTTTATCAATTTCTCGGTGTTATATTTGAGATTTGAAATCGTATGAATGCATAACAATAATTCGAGTGTCCTTTTGCGGTGGAATTAGTATCGGAAATAAGTATTTGGAGAGGTTGTATGTCGGTGAGTTGGTAAAGTCTACTACTGGTTCTAATGGAACTAGTGGTTTATGTATCTTCGGTTGACCGTAGAATCTTGAAGGTACATATTTTGGGTTTAGTTTAAACTTAAAGAGAGTTTATTAATTTTAGGTTTTTGTTATTTTGAAGGAATCTGTTCGTATTTAGTTTCAGTTCGAATGATCAAATCTTTAAGACTTTAATCGGAATAAACAATGTTTAAAATACAATAGAGCAAATAAAAGCAAAGCAAGCAGTTGGCCTGTTTAAAACCTCTGCTAACAAAACCGTCACTCACTGTATTGCATAATGCTTCACTCGGTTACTTTGCTTCGCTGTATCAACAAACTGTGACCTCCGGTGGCATCACTCACTTTCGTGAGTATTCCAGATCTCTAAAACGTGCTGGTTCACAAGTTTCTACTGAACTTCAGGATAAGAAAGCATAGTCGTGGGAAGCAGCGTATCCCAATACATGAGATGAACTGTTCTCGAGTGGTGTTTGCTGGTCACATATTATGCTACTGAAGGTTTTATAATTGACATTCAAACAATTGTCGTACATTTCTTGAACGAGGCAAAGCAGAGTTATCACCACAGTGCATTGGATTGCATTTCAGATGAGACGGCACGGTATCACACGTGATATACGTACTGGCGATTGTTATTTTATTCGAAGATATGGAGGCAGGCATAAATTTCAAGCAGCGAAATTCACTGAAAATTCTGCGCAGTCGAGAATACACTTTGTATCATCACAGTGGAGTAAATTCAATGTTCATATCGTCTGTGATATGAATTCCAGACGAAATCAAGGGAATTAGTTATGGAGAAAACGGGTTAAACTTACTACAAATTACTGAACCATCCGAGTTTTTATCCAGTATAATTTCTAAACTCTTCACGCCTTGCATTCCAGTCGTCGAATTGCATTTCTAAATCGCTGCGGGATAATTATCATTATTATTGTCAACACACACTCATACTACTAGTTGTTAACAAGTAGTATAAATCGGTGACGATATGCATTGTTGACAGGCAACTGCAGCCTCTTCCCAACAGCTGTGGATATGGGTCATTGTGTCGAGATTGGCAAATCCTTCAAAATATTAACCATACAAAGGACAGCGAATCTACTACGATTTCTTGAAGTAGTTGCAATCAAACGTCTCAGACGAAACTTATGCACACAGAAAGAGAGTGTAGTCAGTCTCTCACTCACTTGGTAACCGTATCATTTGCATAACACTGATTAGTCATACACATCTACTGCATGGGGTCATGGAGGGCGGCTGTTTGATAGAGCCTGCAGTAGACTGTCGTAAGGGTATTTGTGAAAATAAACACACCCTCTTCACACTTGTTAAATTGACACTCAACTACCACCTTTATTCTCACTCAATAGCAATTTTAACCTTGTCAAATTTCTATCTTTGTGCCGTTGAATACCACGTAATTTACAACTTTTAATTTTCACTTCTAAAGCCACTTCTGAGTAATTATATCAATTATGTCACCCCCTATTACTCAATAATAGACCACTATATATTTTTGTAAGTACAAATAGGACTGTACAGCCTCTGAAGATGATTTCGTCGATAAAGAAAATTTTCTTCGCTGAATCTGTCTTTTATTTTCTTCAAGAATGAGATACGTAAAACTCAGAAGACAGACATCGCTGCAAACATTTTCGCACATGATGAGAAACGATGAAATATAATTGATCCACATTGTTCTTTCCCTGTTGAGAAATTCATAAAGAAGAATTCTTGCATTGGATTCATTTACTCCACCTGTGCAATCGAACTTATACCGTTGCTTCTACACGAAACATGGTAGTAAGAGAAACGATGAGTCATCATTTGTATAATGGATAATATGAATCACCGTATTAAAGGATTTAATTTAGGCCATTGAAGTTACGTAATGGGATAAATATTTTATTGATTGGGATTTGATGAGGATAAACACGCAAACGAAGAAGAATTTGAAATTACGTGATAGCTCCAGAGAAGTGCAAGTGTTATACAGATTTGTGGAGCAAAGAGACAAAGGAAATCAAGGCGTCTCCTTCATCACAAGCATCAATTAAGTCCCCGGAATTAACAATTTTGAAGTAATTACTCCCTTATATCGTCGGCGGAGTAGTACATATTATGGTAATGAAAAGTGGATCATTCAACTTGTTCCCTTAATCTCACTTACATCACTAACACATGTGAATTCCTATACACATTCTTATTCACCATGGACACTGTGACTAGTCACATGCGACTTCACCGATAAACACGTGCCGCAATACATGGAAATGGACATCCATGATGCATATATCATTCTGGCTGTTAGGGTAGTCAATGTTCTGTCGACTATTCCTTCGACGGTATCACCTTCGAATCCGACTAGTTTACTGGAACCCACTTGTTCACTGAGCTTCACTTCGCAATTATCGATTTCCTTCTTCTGTAACAGTTGATGAATTCTCATGGATGTCGAATATTCTTCGCTGGATTTCACACTGCAGCATATAATTATGCCACTGCGAAGCAGCGATTCGACCAACCGGTTGTGTGTGACTGGATGAAACTTACTAAATGTTTCGCAGTAGTCAATTGCACCTAGATTCTTAATGGATGTGTGTTTTCACATTCAAATATCACAAGGGTCAGATTATTTCACATTCCATAGTAGCACCTGGATTGCATGTCTTCATTATTATTTGGACGGTGATCAGTATTTGTCGACTCAATTATTTCACAAACTCACCAACCAACTTATACTTATACTAATAACAACAAACAACATCAGTCGCCGTCACTGTGAGAAACAGAGAGTTCGTTGTATCCACTCCTTAATGGTATTAGCAGAACCCTTTCAACTAAAGACGACACGGACGATAATATAATAATAATAACGATAATGAAGGCCAGCAACGCTTATTACACTGAAATCGGTGTGTCAAGGAGCAGTATACGAATGATTTCAAACACTAATGTCGAATAAGTGCCCTAATATATTTGACATACATGACGCTAGCGTTACCACGAGAATTTCAAAACGGCTGCAGGTTTAGAAGGTGCATGCCTTCGCCTGCTGGTGGAGAACAAATAGTCAGAATACGGAGTAAAGCAAAAAATACTGCAAGCTATCACTCATCTGCCTAGAATCTGTGTCCAGCCACTATGCAGAAGGAAGTGACGATGGGCTGAACATACTTTGCGGACACTTCCACATGGAGTAGAATCCGAATGTGAAGTGACGAGTTAGATGTGTTGAGAAGACATGAAAAGGTTGATTTTATGCTTTTGCAAATATTTATGAGCAGCTGTGTGACCAGCTGAAGAAGATCAGTGACACCCAGCTCAATGAAGATGTGGCGATGTGACCCCTCATTGGATAAAATGATGGCAAATTAGACATTTCGTGGACTGAGCAATTTTCATCACGCAGGAGAAAAAAATGGTATGTGTTTATCGATCACGTGCCACCCACGTATATTGGTGACCCTGCGCAAAACAACATGTGGAATTAATGAGTAATTGTATCATACATGTGTTTGTATGCATAATGGTACAGGTCAAAGATATATATGATCTAAAGTCTTTCTTCATACCAGATGCTTGGAGGCAATCAGCAGTTAGTATTTCCTGACCTAGGTTTCGTGCAAGTTAACACTCGTCAGCGTGGCATAGCTGCAACACTCCAGGAATTCACGTCCTTTATGAGATTGAAAACCGCCACAATCATTGCTGCAGTCAGATTCGTCAATACTGAACCACTTATTGGAGCTCGCAATTGACCTACAGTAGGCCAGTATTGGAGACTTTGATTGGACATACTGGATTCTATCAGTCAAGTTTGCAATGTGGTCGCCAGTGTTGGTAGCTCGCCATCACGATGCACTATGAATTATTCATATTAAATGGTTGAAGGCAATCGCCAGGAAGCTCCTGTCCTAGTCATATTCTATTTCACATTTTGGATTTATTCTAATCTGGGAGACATTTCACCAGTAGAGAAGATAACTGTCTATACTGTGCTTGGCAAAACTACTAGTATTTCTGAAGTCAAAATTGAAACCACTTATTCACAGCTCTGAGTAAAATATCGTGAGAAAATCTATGCTAACCTCCTCATAATAACAAGCCTGGCCTCACACGCAGAATCTAATCAGAGTAAGCACATTACACGCCTTTGTAAGAGGATATTTCTCAGAGATGATAGAAGACAACACACATTCCTGAAACGTGTGATTTATAGTGAAATATCTCTAACATTCTCACGCAATATTCTCAGGTTATTCTTCTTCAATTCACGTGAGTGAGATGTGCTTTCAGATATTTTGCTTTTCAATTTGACCACCTAACAGTTTTCTTTCTGGGAAGAAACAACACTGGCTAGTTATTTCTTATTTGAGATTCTGGATTAATTCTCATCTAGGAGACATTTGGCCACTCAAAACGATGCCTGTCTACGCTGAATTTCACAAATTTTTATAGTATTTCCGGAATCAAAATAAGAACCAACTATTCCTAACTCTGAGTAAAATATCGTGAGAATATCTATCTTCTCTTACTGTAAACAAGAACAATCTTGGACTCACACGAGACACCTTATTAGAATGAAAAAACAGATATTTTTCAGAGTTGATAGAAGACAACACATATTCCTGAAACGTGTGATTTACAGTGAAGCATCTCTAGCAACCTAACGCAATATTCTGAGGTTATTCTTCTTCAGTTCACGTGAGCGAGTGTGTTCACATATTTTGCTGTACAATTTGCTTTCTGTGAGCGAACAACACGTCTCATATTTCCATGTTACCGTCTGTTTACTTGCGCTTGAAATGACAGTGCTATTCTCATTCGATTTGGTCTTACGTATTCTCCCCTCCTCATACTTCATATCTGCCTTCAGACGATGCCCACTCCACCTTGTGATTGCTGAAATTGTCATGTAGTACAGTGTTCGTTATCCTCAGTATAGTGTTTATGCTGTCTACTCACTGAGGATTGTTCCAAGTCTGCATAATCCCGGATATCTTAGATTCATGTCATGCTGGATCGATACATTTCCCAAGGGAACCTAACAAAGCTGCTTTTCAACCAAAAGAGAATGAACGGAATGTGTTCATTGAAGACTGGGTATTTCAGCAGTACATATTTGAGCACCTCAAGTGCAATGTGTCCAAATTCAGACGGTTTTCATCAGATTTTGAGATTCAGCTGTTACCCCAAGATAAGGTAAATGATATCGGGGTAAATAAAATACTCTGCAAGTTCCCAAATATCTTTATATTTACTTCTCATGCTAGCGTAATAAACGCTATATTATCCTAGAGGCAGACCAAAATCTATGGTGAGACATTCTAAATGCAGAGAAATGAATTTCTGAAGCCATTAACTGTTATGTCGACAATGACAGCAAATTCAGATAAAAATGATTATGTTCATACGTAGAGTAAGACAGCGTGTTGAATGTAATCACTCAGGGTGCAACAGTTCGCAACATGAGATCGGAATGGAATGGCGCACATCGATACAGGTGCACTCTGAAAAGTCATTCATCGAACTATCATCCTCAATTCAATTCTCAAACAATATCAGACGAATGAGGCATATTGGCGTAATGATCTGATTTCCTTTTTATTTTGGCAGAGGAAATTCAAGGCTGTTTGGCTGATAAAGTAGATATTGCCGCGATATCTTACTCAATATTGTGAGAGGCTGATTGCATTCTCGCCACCTGTTACGCTTTTAGTTTTGTGAAATTCGATGAACATCGGCTATATTTTCAAAATGTGTACCACATATCGAAAATGAGCATGTATCATGAAAAGTATCAGAGCATGACTTTTGAGCCAGTGAAATGTCTGATGGAACACAATGTTAGAAATCCACTACCTTACACCATCAACGCATGCATTAGCAGTGAGATTATGACAGCAGTTGTGGACAACGATCATCTTGCATGCGTTTCCCAGTGTTCATACTTATTCCGTTTATAGCAGCTTGCAATGCATTCATGACCATTATCTACTATCTTGCCGAAAATGCAGGAAAACATCGAAGACACAGTGAATTAAAAATCAATACATATCTGAGGAACAATCGCACAAGATTTCCACTCTGATTCCACTGTATCACTGAGACATGCTTACAATTCCTGGCATGAAGAATAACTGCAAGGATGTTAGTCAGGATAACCTGAAATCAATGACAATGAAAATGTCTGTGGAGCTCAGCGAAAATAATCCAAATTACACAAACGTCTTTAAATCATAAAACGTGCTCTCTCTATCATCATCAGCATATACCTGAAAGCAGTAAGAACAAGATTTCTATGTATTCGAGACATAATTTGTTTGATGAGAATCATCACCTAAGTGTAAATACAGATAACTGTGACATGGTGGCGTGTTTCATGAAAATATTCCAATTCCTGCCAATAAGAGACGAAGTTGGATAAATTCAGTGTATACGTTTGGATTCAATGTTGTTTTATTTTCCAAATTTCCTGAAACTTCAGCCGACACCTTTTAACTTGATGTTCTGCAAGAAATCAGCTTTCGAATATGTGGTTATTTAAGCAAAAGTACAAGAAGGCACAAAACTGAATTCAACCCAACGCATATGGAGAAAGAACATTTGAGTGATTGGAAAGACTTGGACTTTCAGAACGTCAAGTGATTTTATGTATCTGACCAAATCTAGATCGAAAATTCATCAAGTACAAGTATGAGATGAACTCATATGCCTAAAAAAATCAAGCTATCCACATGGGTCGTCATCCCGACGAAATTCATCTATTCAATTGCTAGGGAATGAAATTTTAATCATGACAGTAAGATGCAAATGGCATCTATGTGGAACAAGAAAGACGACAAGGATTTGTTGGAATTGTTCACACCTCTCATTTCATCAGTGTAGTGAGTAGCATCCTTGTGTCAATGCACAAACAGTCTATCACGAATGGCAGCAAGCTCCTCTGTACTGGAACATGCATGCAAATAAATTAGATCTAATCAAGTGACGATTGATGTGGCTGTTTCCTGATGTCTGTGTGTCTCGGTGTCTGCACAGACGCGATTGAGCAGTTTCGTCATTCCTCAGCATAATTGAGGCCTTAAACTAAACTTCGCTACACAACACAACACTGCATTGCACAGCTCATTCATCATTATATTTTGAAGCCTCGTGTGGTATGGGGAGTTATGAGGGAAATGTAGGATACTCTTTGAAATCAATATGGATTTGCGAAATTCGCATGTATATATACTGTGAGAAGAATCCTGTGAGTTCATTCTCGGGACAACACTGTAACAATTCAATCCGCTTCAACACAAATCGCCTCCACTTATCCCATAAATACGGCGTCGACGATGGTAAGTATTGACATCTATTTGCACACACACATACTGTGTTCGAATTTACTATGATACTCACAGCTGTTGTCAAATATGAAAAGTGGCAGAGGACACTCTTCACTGACGTTTGGTGTCCATTTTCCATTAATGAGATGAAATATATGTCTCATCTACCTGTAATACACTGCTGCATCCAAGGCAATCAACACATCGCCAGATGCATCTCGCATAGGTATTCCTCAACTTCAGAGAGGATATTGCTGTTCATTTCAAATTGGATTCTGTCACTAAACGACTGTGCACCATAGAACGGCTATGCACCATTCTGATCTCGACAGCTTCCTCGACCTAGATTATTACTACTAGGCAACTGCTTTGGTACACGCTCATCAGATAACCCAAGGATTGTGCGTTCAACCTATTGTCCGATTATGAGTGTTTGCTGTCAAAACGTTCCAAACACACGTCCATTGTAACTTGCTGTCTAAAATCGACTGACTTAATGTCAAATCTTTAGGAATTCCAGCTTGAAGTATAACAATCAGTTCTATTAATATATGTGTAAAACTTGGGCACTGTGATAGTAAGTAAATCCATATTAGTTTGTTTGTTAAATGTATCACACAGTGAAACAGTATCATTTACTGGATGACAAGGTTTCGAACAAAATTTATTGTTCATAATCATATCAATTGTGATCACACGACTTTGACACTTGAGTTTTATAGCTTTCTTTGTCTTCTCCTATTTGTCATAGGGTTGGTAGAATTTTCCAGATACCTGAGACAGGTGTTGAATCATTTCTCATTACACGTTTATGCAGTTGAGTCGATAAATAAAGGTTCTGTTATCAATCTCTCCCTCCACCCTGTGACATTAGATTTTAAAACTGTCATCCTGTCCCATCCTATTGTATGGTTGTATGTAACTGCATTTAGTGCTATAGCTGAATTATTCTCTAGATTTCTTATCTTGTTTGGGTCAACCAACCTAGATTTTACTAAGTTTTTATGTTCATCTAGTCCGACTGCCCCTGTTCTACTAGTTTGACATATGTATTTGACTTAGGATAAAAGTACCACTTGAGAACATAGTACTGGGAGTGCAGCTGTGCCTGACCTCCACATTATTTAAATTCCAAGAGAAATATACAAACAAACTGAGGAAGTTGATATGAGTTCACCAATATCCCCGGTTGTAGCAGATATATTCATGGATTGGTGGGAAAGCATAGCGATTGAAACGTTCACCCCAACCTAAATAGTATGGTGGAGGTATGTAGATGACACATTCACTGTACTTAAAACACAAGATATAGATAGATTTTTCAAACACATCAACTGGAAAGGTAGAGGCAATTCAATTCACTTATGAATTGGAAAATCAGGAAGGGGAGCTGCCAATTTTAGATGGCAACGTAAAAAAAGAAAGAATATGGGAAGTTAAACACTTGTGTTTAGAGGATACGCACGCATTCAAACAGATATTTAGCCTTCAGATTATCATGCGCAATTTTATCTACTGAGAGAGTGGAATGCAACCACACCAATGACTCTGAAACGCTCAGAGAACATTTTAGTAAAACCTGGCAAATAAAATTGTAGTCATAAACAAAATATGCCTAGTAAAGTGTCATCATATTGATTAGGATATCTGACAAGTTTCAGATCAGTTTAGGGATTTCTGAAGTTCAGGTTAGGCTGAGCACCCGTAAGGGTTACGTTAACCTAACGATGGCGACAATAGGGTTTGAGTTAGACTAGGGTTAGTCTGAGGATTTTTTCACGTTATGGTTAAGTTCGGGAAAGATTAGGGTTATTGTCAGGGTTAGATGATAAATAATCGCATGCACAGAATAAGTTTAAATAATTATCTTAAACACTTCAATCCATAAGTGGAAGATATTTTTGTCATTCGTCAGAGGAAAAATCCTCTGAAACAGTTTCATGTTTTTCAATTCATTATTGGCATAAATATACATGCGTTTCATAAGCACAAATCGCATTTTCAGCTTCCTGGTGCATAAAATAAAACTTTACAGTGAACTGACTGGCAGTACATTCGAACTACGTGATCATTAAAACTGGAAATAAATTACTTCGCTATTGTGATGCGTGATTTTATCACTGAGAGTGTTGAGCAGATAATGCAGTACACCCCGTCGCCATGATTTGTGACAGCAGATGACAGATTCCACCAGATTTAACGTATGATTCCAACTACTGACAGTAATGTGTGAAAGATGCCATCGGCATTTCTGATCATAAAAGTGGTAATATTTTTCCTCACTGATCACTGATTTTTATGTGAACTGTATTTTCATAGTATTCTTCGCCGTGCAGACCTACACAAAACAAACAAACTGCTTCAATCGACGTCTAGCAGTAGAAAAATTAGTGTGATCATTGCATTCAGTCCTGATGATAGTGAGGAGTGTGCAGCTATTAAAGCATATATTTATCAACATTCCACTCACAGAAACTCTCTGCCACATTTGTCAATATAAAGTCGAAACCAGCTGAACATCTGATTACAGACGACTTGTTGAAACGTACTGCTGCTGAGATGTTCACTTAATATATACAATTGACATTCAAAACTGTTATTTACAGAATACATGATGAGATCGTGATGGGATCTTCATTAAGCCCATTGCTAGCGGAATGCTTCACGGCAAACCCGAATAACAGGCCTACTCAAACCAAGTTTTGATAATTTTCAATTGTTTGCTGGATATATGAACGACATCTTTATTATCCGTATTGATGGCCACGATCCTAATAAGTTACTACAAATTTTCAACAACTGCCATTCAAGCTAAAACGTTCACTCTTGAAATTGAAAATGGTTCGAAAAATCATTCTTTTGATATTGACCTTTAAAGATTAGCGTGCATCGGTGGCATAGCGGTTAGGACGCTTGCAGACCATGCACACGGTCCTGGGTTCGAACCCCTGCCGACGCACTCCTTTACCTCGCTGAGCCAGAAATAATGCTGCAGATGAGGAAGCGTTGGGCATGAGGCTGGCAACTCCATCCTGTAAAATAAGCACTGCTACGGAAACTTCAAGCTTCTAGCTTGAAGCCCTATGTTTCACTGGGGAACGTGAAGGAAAAAAATTAAAAATAAATTTATAGAGGAGCCAACGGAACTATAAGAAGGTTCATCTATAGGAAACACACTTGGAAAGGATGACTCACGAGCGTACTCACCTTGGTCGCAATCAGCCTTACAAGAAAACTTATGAAGTCTACTGCTACTCATGTTCGATGCATCAGCAGTCCTGGTATACTGGAAGAAGAACGGCACTTCCTGAAAAAAATTTTCTTAAAAAATGGATACGCGCAAAGATTCATAGACAATAACATCAAACAGAAAATCCAAATCAAGAAACACCATCCATGTTAGAAGAGATATTTTGTATGAACCTCGTCTTCAATGGTGACCTAATCTGTGATATCCGTAAAATGATAATTTCAGATTCTGAAAGAAGAAAGTTCTTTGCGGCTACATTGAGTGTAGTGTTTACTAGTTGCTGACTGATCTACAGAAGCCCAAACGACAAGATCTCACAACTGACTACTTCTATGTTTTTCAGTTCACCTGTTGATGTGGAGCCAGGTACATCTGTTGTTCGCTATTCAGTGTGGCTGCAGAAAAGAATTAGTGGCCGTGAGAAGAGTGCAATAATCGAGCATTTCGTCACCACAGGTCATTCGACTTCAACAAACGCTTCCTGACTCGAAGTACTCTACAAAGTGAACAACAATCTGCTATAGACAACACGTTTCTGTCCTCTTTGCATTGCATTCATTTAAAAGAAGCAAAACTGTGCATTGAAAAAGGAAATTATTCAACAACTTCTACTATCACGGTAACAGCTCTGTGTTTCAGCTTCACATCGGCTTGTATCATTATTTTCTAACTAATTAAAACTCTCGCTTAATTCCTTATATTATTTCGTTTCCTTGTATACTGTGAGCACAACTCTTTCATCAAACTATTCATGTTATTATGTAAAACTTCTCTAACAATCGATCGTGACAACTCATCACTTCTGTGAATTCCCGCTTATATCAACAACAAATTCATCGGAACGCCGATTCTATAACCTAAAAACACCAAAAGCTAACAAATTGTATTTTCGTTTGACAAAGTCGATGTACACACATACAACACAACCATACATATTTGCAATTATACAGATAGACAAACGATTTCTCAAAAAGGTGGCTCGTTGTTCAACGCCTTGACCTATGTAGTATTAGTGTCTAACTGAATATTGCGATGAATATCTGATCAATGAAGTGTGAAATACTCATGCATTACTACATCACTGTACACACTTCGTACTCGTTGAATTGATTGGTCACGTACTACAATCCTCAGAGTATTTATCAGTTACTATCTACAACCGCCATGAACACATTTCCCATCAAATTAGACCACGGTACTTGAAGCGAAGATGATGATGAAAACGATAATGATGAATACAACTGGATATCACAATGGTTATTAGATTCCTCAAAAATTTCATTGAACTCCGCTTCAGTACTTTACGAATGTAAGCCTCAGTCTCGCAGGTGAGTGCATGTGAACATCGTTTGATTGTTTCTCATTCATATTAAGTACCAAATGCTCCTCCATGGAAACGTGACTACTCAACATGTTTGTGAGTGTAGTAGTACTTTCAAGTCGTCCACTGCTTCAAACTCAATCACTGTTCTAATCCTGTCAGATGTACAAACAACGCCATACACTCTACGACAGTTAGTGTTTCTTGCAAATGAGCTCAACAGCGATAGAAATATTCAAGAATTCAGTGGTAATCGTTTCATCCTCACTTAAATGTCAGCCTGCTACCATTTGAATGTTATAATCTCTGGTGTAAATTACTCTGCGCCTTCGATGTGTTGATCAGATTCGTCCTATGTTTGTTAGTCATCTTTATTCCACGATACAATATCATGCGCGTGTCACCATTGAGAGCTGAGGATATGTATAATAGAAGTATTTCATCAGATGAACTTTGCCACGATTTTTCAACTTAAGCATCAACATGCGATGGGCTGTAGGCGTAGTTCTGTGAGTCCTACAATTTTTTAAGGCTGATACATCGAAGCGCAGTCCATTGTACTTGGTGTGTTGTTTCGGACATATCTTCATGTTGTATATATTGATTTGGTATCACCTCTTATCTATCTGTTGGTTAATTTTGTTACTGTTGGACCTCTTTCCACTTTTACTTGCAACCTGAGATGGGTTCTAGGCTAGCTGCTGTTAGTCCTGTTTCAAGCGTAGCACGTTAAGGCAGAATCTACAAAATGTAATGTATTGATTGTACATAAATATTTATTCAGTAATCGAGTGGGTTTCGATTCAACTAGTTGTTGGTTAATTTTATAGATGTCGCATTATGTGATTCATGTTGTAGTGTTATTGCAATTACTTCTGAAGTCATTTCTAGTCTTCTACAATTGTGAACGAATCGAATGCTGTAAGAGTCATTGTACATGATTTGATACGCAATGGCGCGTTTGTGCCAGAGTGACATGAAGCAACAATTCACTGAATGACATGAAATCGTATTCTTTGATTGTTAAAATAAATATCCTGTACTAAGTCTATAAACAAATGTTTTACAAGAATGTATCATACTTTTATTCGTATTATTTCGTCTTCTTTCAGCTTGTACACGATCGAATCATTCGCACCTTCAAGTTGATCGTCAATGGTGACCAATACCAATCAACAAACGTTCAGTGTTCATAATCATTAACATTAGACATGCAAATCTCCGCTAAGAAAGGTCGTAATGGACTCCCCATGGCAACACCATCCATCTGCCGATTTTCGCACAAAGCTGAATTCGGTCATCTGTAGAACCTATTATGCAACCCAGTATGCTCTACTGCAAACCTCAAAAGTGCACAAGTGATTATGACACAACCCACACTATTCATCAATTTTCTTGTGTGTGTGGAAACACATACATGAGGAGGAGTAATCGTGCTTTACATGTGAAGGGGGAGAGCATATCCCGAGATGGTTTGAAAAACAAATGAATTATGGAAAACCAATAGACGCAGGTGTCAGACTACCAACTTCGTCTATAGCTGAACACCTAATCGAGATGAACCATAAAACTGATGTTTACTCGCCCTTCAAGGTCATCTATAAAAGTGGTCAGGGGCAATTATTGAAATATGCTGAGGCTATCGCTATTCATAAACTTCAGCCCGCTGTGGAATCAGAAACAGTGCATTATTACTCTTAACGGATCTTGGCAATCTTTATTTGAATGGATTACCACACGTTGTGTTGGTCATTCTTAAATCCTCTTCTTCTCACTTTGTTTAATTTAAATGCCCTTAGTTATATGTATATATATGTATGTATATCGACTTGACAAGTAAATGTGTCAAGAATCAGATTGTTCCAAATGTATAGCGCAAATACGTCACATTTTTCAGATAATCTCCGTCTTCCAGTAACGCTAACCAAATTTATAAAAGGGCAAATTGTTTGAAAATCTAGATCGTTTTGTTTTGTCACCCAGTGGAAAATACCAAGTTTTTCATATTATTCAATGAATGGTTATCATAATAAACTTGAACACTACGTTGGCCTTCTTTCAGTAAATGACATAAGAATGAGTGCTCCTTTAAAATGAGTCAGTCCTCTGTCAATCAGGAGAATCATCACTCAGATAACTTTTGGGGACGCTGTATCACGCAGGGTGTGTCAACTAAGACTGATTTCTGATAAATCAACTAACTCCTCACCACAGGTAGGTATTGGAGATCTTATTTCGGTTCCTCACAGTATAGATGGCTGTCGTATCTAAAACATGTCAAATCACAGTACTCAATAAGCCGCAATATCGAGATTCAAGGAAATAACAGTTATTGCACCATCTCGCTCAATATCCACATCCATCAATTTTCAAAGACATCGGAATGCAAAACACAGTAAATGGAAGAATATGTTTGTTATTACATCACACTGAACAAAATTATTACAATAAAAATGTTAATCTACTGCACTACATACACTACAAATACAGGTGATGCGATTCTCCTCCTCGCTGACTGTGCTCCCAATCAATGCAATCTTAAACGACCTATTTGTGAAATGAAAGTGAACAAAAGACATTGAAGGCACTGCATACACAACAAATTCATATCAGAAATATTGACTTATTCAGTTGAATTATCTTGAACTACTTACGTTTGTCAATTGGCACAGTGTCGTGTACCACAGCAGCAAACACTGTGATCAATTGGATAATGAAGATGACTACACCGATGGTCAATCTAGATCGTAGAAACTTTGACTGCATTCTCAGTTCTCTGTATACTGATTGTACACACTGTCATACACGATCATCTTCACTCCACAGTATTTATACTAAATGGCTAAGCACCAACCCACGCATTCATACTAATGTGTCATAAGATGGAGACACATATCTGACGTGAGTCTGAGTGTGTTTATTGAGAAACGTTCAGACTGGTGAAGCCAATCAGAACATCTGAGTACAATTTCAATTTCACCAGTAAAATCAACTCCATTATCACCAACTTTCAATGAGATTTCATTACGTGTTTCCATTGGTCAAACATTTTCTTTGTGAATTAGAATGACACCATCTGAATGATGCACAGCTAACGCAGAATGACGCTGTCATCTAAGCGAGGATGAAACCATTATCACTAAATTCTTGAATGTTTTGATCTCTCTTCAGCTCATCTGCAATAACCGCCAACTGTCTTAGACTAAGTGGCGTTGTTTGTACATCTGACATGAATAGAACACTGATTGATTTTGAAGTATGATCAGAAGTCGCGATTTAATTGAAGAGCATTTGATATTTCATACGAATGAAAATCAGTCAGACGATGTTTACGTACACTCACCTGCGAAATTGAGACTGACGTTCGTAAAGTACTGGAGTGACGTTCGAGGAAATTTTTGATGAATCCTATAATCATTGTGATATCCAGTCGTATTCAGCATCATGCTCATCATCATCATCGTTCTTCAAGTACCATAATCTAATTTGATGGGAAATGTGTTCATGGTGGTTGAAGATAGTAACTGATAAATACTCTGAGGATTGTAATACGTGATCGATCAATTCAACGAGTACGAAGTGTGTACAGTGATGTAGTAATGCATGAGTATTTCACATTTCATTGATTCGCTTTTCACTGCAATATTTGGTTGGACAATATTATTAGACTCAAGTGGAGGAGTTGAATAACTAGCTTCTTCTTGGGGAATTTATTGGTTTATCTGTATAATTGCAGATATATATATATATATGGTTGTTTTGTATGCATGTACGTTAACTTTGTCAAACGAATAAAGATTTAGTAAGCTTTTGGTGTGTTTAAGTTATTCAATTCGCGTTCAAATGGATTTGATGTTGATATAAGAGGGAAGTCACAAAAGTGATGAGTTGTCACGATCGACTGTTAGAGAAGTTTTACACAATAATATGAATAGTTTGATGAAAGAGTTGTGCTCACAGTGTACAAGGAAACAAAATAATATTATGAATTAGGCGAGAGTTTTAAGTAGTTAGAAAAACAGTGTTACAAGCCGAAGTTAAGTCAAAGCAACAGAGTTGTTATCATTTAGTTCTCCTAACTGAATATCTAGGGCTATCGCAACGCAAGAAGACGGAAACATATTGAATATAGCAGGGTGTTCATCACTTTGTACACTACTTTTAAGCAGGAGGCGTTTGTTGAGATCGAATGACCTGTGGTGACGAGATTATTTAACTCGTCTCACGGCCACAACTTCGTTTCTGCAGTCACGCTGGATAGTGAGCGACGTTTACCTCTTTTTGACAGGATGCGTGTCAAACGACATATGTACCTGGCTCCACAGCAACAGGTGAACTGATATATTAACATAGAAGTAGTCAAGTTCAAGATCTTTTCGTTAGGGCTTCTGCAGATCAGCGAGAAACTTGTGAACACTGCTCTCAATGTTGCCGCAATAAAGTTCCTCAAGAAGTCGAAATTCCCCTATTAAGAATATCACTGAGTGGATCACCTTTAAATTCGAGGTTCATACTAAGTATCTTTTTTGACACGAATGGCGTCCCTCGCTTTTGGATTTTCGGTTTGATATTTTTGTCTATGAATCTTGGTGGATATTCATCTTGTATGAAAATTTCTTTCAGGAAGTGTAGTTCTTCTTCCAGCGTATCACGGATGCAGATGCGTCATACATGAGTAGCAAGAGATCTGAATAGGTTTGTTTTAGGACTGATTGGCACCTAGCTGTATAATCTTGTGAGTTAGAATTTCCATGTGGGTTTCCTATAGATGAACTTTCTTAAAGTTTGGTCGCCTGTTCTTGAAAGGTCAAAATGAAGAAACGAAATTTTAGATCCGTTTTCAATTTGGAGAGTGAACTTTGTAGCTAAATGACAGCTGGTGAAAATTTGTAGTAACTTCTTAGGATTGTGACCTTCATCACAGATAATGCAGATGTCGTTTACATATCTAGCATACTATTGGAAATTATCACTACTTGATTTGAGTGGGCCGTTGTCGGGGTTCGCCATGAAGCAGTCCATTCGCAATAGGCCCAGTGGATATACCATTGCGATCTCATCATATATTCTGTAAATAACAGTGTTGAATGTGAATTGTGTATACTAAGTGAACATCTCAGCAGTAGTACGTTTCAACAAGTCGTCAGTAATCAGATGTTCAGTTGGATTTGTCTTTATATTGACGAATGTTGCAGACAGTTTCTGTGAGTGGAATGTCGATAACTATGTACTTGAATAGCTGTGCACATTCTTCACAGACATCAGGACTCAACGCAGTGATCAGGATAATTTCTCTGTGGCTAGATGTCAAGAAAAGCAGACTGATCAATTTTTATTGCTCCGCATTTTGGAAAATGTTGTGAAAATACAGTTCATATAAAAATCAGTGGTCTTTGAGTAAACAATCACAGTCTACTTCATCAGGAATGACGATTACCTCGTTCACACTGGTTAGATTCATATGTGTGTACATATTGGCGCTAGTGGAATATGTCATCCCTAGTCACAAAACACGACGATGAGGTGTACTGCGTTATACACTCAGCAACCTCAGTGGGTAAAATCACACACATATAAAGTTGTAATAATTTACGGCCAGTTGTAATGGTCACGTCGTTCGAATGAGCTACCTATCAATTCATAAATACTTGAGAGTATATCAGGCAAGTCATTTCAATTATTGGTCAATGGAACTTCAATTAGGAATTCGTATTGATAAGAATAATTGTCATGCGCAGGTATTTAGCAGCATGACGATCTGTGTGGTTTAAACAGCCACACAACCTGTCGAGTTATAAATGATGAACGCGGTAGTCCATTTTTGTACTGAAGAATGAACAGCAAACCTCATTGAAGCGTGTTCCATGGCACTTTCTTCCTCTGACCATCGCTGTATGTATCAGAATTAATTCGATCACAGTGAGATTCCATGGGTGACTACTACTACTGCATTGTGTCTTCGAAATGTTTGTGAATATTCTGCAGGATGATAGATAATGGTCATCAATGGATTGTGAGTGAAATGGAATTTTGCAATTCCGCTGCTATACCCAGAATAAGTGTGAAGACTGAGAGATACATTCGAGAAGACTGTTGTCCACAACCGTTTTCATAATCTCAGTGCTATTTCATACGTTGCTAATGTGAGAAGTGGATTTCTAGCATTGTGTTCCTTCAGAAATCATACGTTGACCCTATTAGCGATAAAGCCACATTGTCGATGTGCGATACACATTCGGATAATATGGTGCATTCTCCTCAACGTTCACAATACGAGAAGCGTAAGAGATAGCAATAGGGCCTCTCACTATTTTTGGTAAAGTATCGCAGAAATATCTATTGTTTCTCTATTACACTGCTTGACGACAATTACAGAAATATTCCTCATTCTTTTTATATTTTTGTGAGACTAGAATTGGCGATGACAGTTCCAAGTAATTCTGTTCAGAGTACACTTGTTTCGATTCCACGTTGCAAACGTTTGCACTCTGACTGAATACATTCAACACGATCTCTTACTCTTCGTATCAACAGTATGATACTTATTTGAATTTGTTGTCACTATCGAGAGAATAATTAATTTGGCGGGAAATGTCAGTCATCAGTTCATTTCTGTGCAGATAAAATATCGACAACTAAGTTATAATCACAAGATAATTGTTTTCGAAATCTCTAGTAGAGGATGGTATAACCGAAAATTGTTCACTCATTTGGCAGCACTCATGAAGTCAAGTACTCAAGTGGATTCACATTGACCTTCTTCTATGGATAAACTTCAGAATACGTGTTCATATTGTACTCAGTATTTTGTAGTAAAGTGAATCTAACAATCGGATGGAATCCGTCTGTATACGGACTCATTGCATTCGCAGTGCTCAATTGAGTACTACTGAAATACACACTGTGAAATGATAGATGATAACTAAATGAATCACTCTGGATTCTTCAATGAACACACTTCGTTCATTCTCCCATTGGATGATAGGAAGCTCTGCTAGCTTTCCTCATGAAATGTTTCAATCCATCATAACTTGAAAAGCATTTCAAGCGTAGAATCCCGGAAATCCGGGAGTATACGGACTTGGAACCGCCCACACAGAGGAGAGCACATAGATTCTATACTAAGAAATCGGATGCTGTGAAATAAATAAATGTGTAAACATAGAGCACTGCGGTAGTTAGTGATTCCATATTAGTTCGTTATAAGATGTATCACATAGTGCAACTGTATTATTTACTGAATGACGTTTCAGACAAAATTGTTTGTGCATAATCATATCAATCATAATCACACGACTTCAAAAATTGAGTTTTATAGATTTCTTTCTTCTCTCCCAATTGTCGTAGTAGTAGTAGAATATTCCAGATATCTGAGATAGGTGTTGAATCATTCCAATTAAACGTTTGTGTAGTTGTTTCGATGAATGAAGTTTCCGCTATCAATCTCTTCCTCAATTTACCCTGTTACATTTAGGTTTTATAACAGTCATCCTTTCCAATCCTATTGTATACCTGTGTTGGCTGTAATTGGATGTAATGGAAAAGCTAAATTATTCTGCAGTTTTCTCATCTTATTCGGGTCAACTGATATGGATTTTGCCAGGTTTTGCTACTCGGCTATTGCGACTGCCCCTCGTCTACTACTTTGACAAAAGTATTTGACGTGAAAATCATTGCAGGTAGAGGATAAAATAAACTAAACTGTTTTCTTTAATGGACTGCATTCCACAGGATGCTTAAACTGGCAAATCTTGTTTCTAATTGAGTTTGTGAGATTCAGTGCCAGCCACGTTTCTTCCTGCCAGCATTATTAAGAGTTCTTCGTAAGGTTTCCGAGGATCCGTCCGTTTGACATGCGAGTCATCATAAATGCAACTGTTGTTGTTATTGCCATTATTATTATTATTATTAGCATCACTTTCACTGTTCTCATCAATTTTATTTTTACATTTCCCTACATACTTCCTGACTAATTTATCAGGGTAATTATTAAGTTTCAAACATTCTTTCATATGCCTCACTATCTGTCTTAGATTCACCTTGGTACTACTTAGTTTTTGTGCTTTACTGCTTAAACATTTCACCAATCTTATTTGCACTGACATAGGATGGGATGATAGGAAACACATGACAAAGAAAGCGGAAAAGGACTACTCACTATCCTTAAACTAGTAGCCACTTTATTTGTATACGACTACAATTAAAGGGCGGTATACTAAGTGAGACCATTACGGCAAATTAAGAAAATCAGTTCAAATAACTTTCAATGCTGTCGAAATACACGTAATATTCTCTACACTACCGATGGTGATATCTCGACTGAAAGATGAATACCTAGACTGGCCACTTCAAATTGCCTCTTTCAATTCAACTGCACTTGTGGAGCGAGTTATATTGGCCGTCGCTCTAGGAACTTGATGGTTTGTGCTCGAGAGCATTACCCATTATTCCTAAATAAAAGTGTAGTGAAAACCATTAACAGTTCTATATTGGACCATCTGGTGTAAACAGGCCATACAGCCAGCGTGGAAGAATCCTTCTCTATCATCTACCAGGTGTCAAATAAATTACCAAAAACATCGAAGCCCCGCATGCTTCAAATAGCAGAGGATATCCTGATTCGCCTGAAACAACCACTGGTTTGTGCGCAAAAGAAGCCAGTCCAGCCACTTCTAATATCCTGGCCTGCCTTTCGTAGAGACTTTAAATTCATGAGTTTGTATTATTATCTTTCCTAATATTTCTCACATTTAAATGTTGTTATGCTGATGCTTTTTAGCAGTAATCTATCAATATAATTGATGCAATGTTATTTCAACACTGATGTTGTTCATAATATTAGTTCGTTCATTCAGTTAAATGTATATATATATAAATGTATATATAACTGATGATGAAGTTATCGAAAAGAGTACTATCTGTTCAGTATCCATTATTCGGAAAACTCTAATGGTCATTTTTAATCAGTCAATTCACAATCAGTTCGGAATTGTGGGTTTCCTGTTTCGCTACAGTGTAACATTGGAAGCTCCTCTCCCTGATCGTGTTAATTGAATCAACTGCACAAACATGTATTTAGAATGATTTGTCACCTGTTCCAGATATCTGTAAAATTCTACTTCACCAACGACGACAAATGGGAGAGAAGAAACAAATCTATAAAAACTCGATTTCCGAAGTCGCGTGATTATAACAGATATGATTATGAATGATAAATTGTGTTTGAAACAAACAGCATTGTTCGATTGTGAGATATTTCTAGGAAACAAACAAATATGAGACACTGTAATATGACAATGTCAGATGTACAAGATGAAGGAAGCATTCACTGAAGACAGTAATGAGGAATGAGGAAAGTGACTAAACTAAGACCGAATTGAATGTGAATTTCAGTGTCATCTTGAAGCGTCACCAAACAGACGGAAACACGGAAATATGAGACGCGTTGTTCGCTCACAGAGAGCAAACTGTCACTTGGTCAAATTGTAAAGCAAAATATGTGAACACACTCTCACTCACGTGAATTGAAGGAGAATAACCCGAGCAGATTGCGTGAGATTGTTAGAGATATTTTACTGTAAATCACACGTTTCAGGAATGTGTGTCGTCTTCAGTCAACTCTGAGAAATATCTGTTTACGAATGAATGTGGTGTTTCAGTTCTAATAAGATTCTGCGTGTGAGGTGAAGCTTGTTATTATGAGGAGGCTATGTAAGATTTTCTCACGATATTTTACTCAGACTTGTGAATAGTTGGTTTCAATTTTGATTTCAGAAATACCAGTAGTTTTGCTAAGCACAGTGTCGACAGCCATCATCTCTACTGGTGGGATGTCTCTCAGATTAGAATTATTCCAGAATGTGAAATAGAATATGCATAGGGCAGAGGCTTCCTGACGATTGCATTCAACCATATAATATGAATATCTCGTAGTGCATCGTGATGGCGAGCTACCAACACTGGCGGCCACAATTCAACCTTGACTGATAGAATCCAGTGTGTCCAATCAAAGTGTCTGATAATGGCCTACTGTAGATCAATTGCGAGCTCGAATAAGTGGTTCAGTATTGATGAATCTGACTGCAGCAATGATTGTGGTGGTTTGAAATCTCATAATGGACATGAGTTCCTAGAGTGTTGCAGCTATGCCGAGCTGATGAGTGTTAGCTAGGGTGAAACTCAGGTGAGGAAATGCTTCCTGCTGATTGCCTCCAAGCATCTAGTATGAAGATAGTAATTAAATTATATATAGTTCTTTGACCTGCACTATTATGCGTACAAACACATGTATCATACACACACTCACTAATTCCACATTTTGATTTGCGTGAGGTTGGCAATATACGTTGTGACACGTGATGGAGAAACACATACAAATTTCGTCTGCTGTGTGATGAAGGTTGCTCAATCCACGAAATGTTCACACTTGCCATCAGTTTATCCATTTTGATGTAGCAGTTGAACAATGCGGTCACATCGCTTTATCTCCATTGAGCTGGGTGTCACTGATCTTCTTCATCTGGTCACATGGTTGCTCATTATTATGTGCAAACACATAAAGTCATCGTGTTTATGTCTCCCTAACACATCTAACTCATCAATTCGCATTCGGATTCTACTCCTTGTGGATTTCTCCACAAAGTATGTTCAGCCTATTCTCACTTCCTTCTGCATAGTGGCTAGACCCCGATTCGAGGCATATTCGTGGTAGCTTGAAATATTGTTTGCCCACGAAGCCTGTGGCCTGGGGTGCAATCCCCAGCCCAAACTCTCCTTTACCTGGCTAATCGAGTAACAAGACTGGTAAATAGGGAATGTTAGGCATGAGACTAGCAACCCTATAGTGCAATAAAAGTCATCACTGATGTAGAAAATTCAGGCCTCTAGCTTGAAGCCCTATGTTCCACTGGGAATGTGAAGCAATAGAAGAAATTAGATGTTTATGCGTGCCACGTTCACTCGACGCGGTGCTGGCTAGGTGAGTGCGGGAGATCACCTCTTTCACAGATGTCCTGGTAACTGCGATGAGTGATTTTACTGTTATAGTGGTTATTCATGTTGTTGTTTTATATGGTTGGTTATATCCATCACCTCTGTCTCCGCAATGTTCACTTGAACTCTTCTATTTACTAATTCTTCCGCCAGCTGTCAGTTTTCACTGAATCTGTGATGTAAATGCAGACGGGGAAGAGAAAACTCAGAAAAAGAGCCAGCTATATGTTGAACTTCACTCACGATGAACAAGAAAACAGAGTGTCTCGCCTTTTTATACACCATCAGTGATTTGGCTATTGAAGGCAGATTGTCCTAGCACAGGTATATGCACACAGTGACATGGGTCTCGACAGATCGACACACAGAAACTCAGACAGACTTGCTGTCATTCTGAAGGAATTTGAGAACATATCGCGAATAGAGTTAGATGTGCAAAATTTCATAATGCGGACTGGGTTATTTCCATGAATGCTCAACTAGAGACAGGCTTGAAGTCATTCAGGATAGAGTGAATGTGCTGGCTGATATGAAGAGATGTGTGAGAATTTCCGACAAATCCTTGGTGTCTTTCCTCGTGCTCTTAAGTGCCATTGCGATTTCACCGTAATAATCTGAATGGCACTCCGTAGCAATGACGAAATATTTGATCTGCTAGTGGTATGATTGAAAGACAAACAATTTCGTCTCGATCTTTACTGAGAGAGTAGTGTAGCAGTATAGAGTATAAAGTCCTCTCAGAAATTATCCTCCTTGTTCATACGCAAGAAATAATGAATGCATGAGAATGAAGAGCGTAACAACCTCGTCGTGTTTTGTGACACCAGACAGTGCACACTAGAGCCTCTAATATCCACACACACACACATGACTCCGATCAGTCAGAGGACATTGAGAAAGATTTCATTATCCCTCCTGTGAAGGTTAACTGTGAATAAATCCTGTCAGAATATTCACGTTCATATGAAGAGCAGAGTCATTGATAAATCATGTTTCACTCTGTGGAGCAACACAAATCATCAGCGACTAATATGCTGGTCTCCAGTTGCAAATAAAGTACTCCGCTCAGTTTCTTCGGTCCAAACGTCGGTGGAACGCACACAGCTATTCAGGAATATGTGTATTCCAACATCGCAATGAATAGCTAACTAGTCAACGAAGTGTGAAATTTCCATGCATTACTACATCATTGCACGCCTTCTCTACGGGTCGAATTCATCGGTCACGCACTCCAGTCGTCAGTGAACACATGTGACATTGAATGAGATCACAGCACCTAGGGTGAACACAATGAAGTTGACGTATGTGATTGATTATCATGATGGATATGAGTTGTATTAGAAATAATCCTGAACTGCACTCATATAGTCTGCACACGTCAGTACAAATTTTCAATGCAAACTCATGTAAACACTGTTTGATTGTTTCTCATTCATATGAAAGCCTCTCAGATAGATTCAGAACGACATACTGACTGTACCTTAAATCATGAAGTTGCACCGCCTCTTTCAGCTTGCCTATAGTGAGGCTATGCCACTTCATCGTTTCGGGACAAAGCTGGATGCCACATTCATTGTAATGTTATTCTGACTGAGAGATTGCTCCAGCAATTTGATATCTCGCTTCGATTTCACACAGCACAACATATCCAAAACAATCGAAAGCACACTTGTCACTGATACGCTTCGGTGAGAGTCAAGTACATGACTACTTCTGTATCATACCATTCAATATTCACTTCCTTGATTTGTCAATCGAATATCAGTCAGCGGAAAACGGTGTTAAAAACAAAGTGAATAGAAGAATACGTTTATTATCATATCAAACAATACAAAGCATTCATATTCAATATCCACATCTATCGGACTGCACACAATGGCAACACAGTTGTTGTGAATCTCAGCTTCGCTGACTACCGCCCATATCGAAACGGGTCCCTTGAACCTAGTGGTAAAATTGAAGACACAAAAGACATTGAAAGCACTTCATGCACATCAAATTCATATCATAAATTCTTAGTCAGTTAAATGATCTTGAGTTACTCACGTTTGTCAGTTGGCAGGGCAGTGTCGTGTACCACAGCAGCAAACACTTTGATCAATTGGATGACGAAGATGACGACACCGATGGCCAAACTAGATCGTAGACACTTCGACTGCATTCTTAGTTCTCTGTATACTGATTGCCACAAAATGTGATACACTATCATCTTCACTCCACCGTATTTATACTGTTTTGCTAAGCACTCACCCACGCAAACTTGCTGACATGTCACATGAGACAGAGAGACACATATGATACGCATGTGTGTATTGAGAGGACTAGAGACTAGTGAAGCCAATCAGAACAGCTGTGCTGCTTCAATCACACCAGTCAACCATCCTCACTTCACACGAATTGCAAGTGAGACCGCAAGAATTACTACAATTAGTCAGCAGAAATCATCGTGATTCACAAAGACGGCATCTGAAATATCTGGTAGTTAGTGGCGACACACGAGAGTTGAGTGCATTTGTGGTTCAGACCGTGTGTCGATACTTTTGTGAATATCCCCACGTGTCGACCACGCGTAACGCAGCCTTCAGTGATTACGCGCGTTTTCAACGAATACAAACAATAAAGGTGCCTAGAACTACATCATCTGAAGTGTACCTACTGACATTATTCCAACTCCCAGTATGTTTCAAATATTAGTGAACCGAATTGTTATTAAGAAATAGTACTGGTAGGTTTGATGGTCATTTTCGCGCATTCAGATTCTGACCATATATGTGTTTGGAACAACCACATTTCCACCGAGGCGCGAATCTCGAACTCGAAGTCCCTTCTGAATAATGCAGAATGGACCATAACCACTAGTGAACTGCGATCTAATGCCTCATGCCGAACCTTTCCTTTTTATCAGTCTCTTTACTGGCTTAGAGAGTAAAAGGAGTGTATGCGCTGGGGATCGAACCTCAGGTCACTGGCGTGGTGGGCAAGCATTCTACCACTGAGCCACCGACGAAAAGATACAGTAGCCGGCTAGAATCAGGAAAGCTTTGGAGACTGTATGATGAACAGCTGAAGAAATTAGATCTCTTCACACTTAGTTGAAATCGGTAGTTTTCTCAATCATGACAGAAGTGGCTCACCTGTGCCTGCCTGACTTATTTTGTGTAGGAGAAGATCATGATGAACTGTGTAAAATACTTCTTAAAGTCTAGAAAGGCCATATGGATTGGAATATTCAAATCCTATCATGGTGTCAAATCGTTCCAAACTGATAACAGGTTTTGTCAATGGAAGTGGAGACTGCAGGTTTAGACAGCGCATGCTCTCGCTTCCTGTTGGAGGACAAATAGACAGAATACGGGGCGAAGTGAAAAATATTGTAAGCTACCAAGAATCTGCCTCGAATCGAGGTCCAGTCACTATGCAGAAGGAATTGAGAATAGGCTGAACATACTTTGTGCAGACATCCACATCCAGGAGAATCCAAATATGAAGTGACGTTTTAGATATGTTAGGGAGATAAGGAAACGTTGATTTTACGTGTTTACGAATATTTATGAGCAGCTGTGTGACCAGCAGTAGAAGATCAGTGACATCCAGCTCAACGGAGCTGTGTAAATGTGACCACATTGTCCAACGGATATGTCGAAATGGATAAAGTAATGGCAAGTGTGAACATTTCGTCGAATGAGCAATTTTCATCACGCAGGAAAAAAATTTGTATGTGTTTCTCAATCACGTGTCACAACGTATATTGGCGACCTCGCGCAAATCAACATGTGGAGTTAGTGAGTAAGTGTATCAGACATGTGTTTGCACGCACAATGGTGCAGGTAAGAGAAATATATAATCTAAAGTCTTTCTTCAAACCAGATGCTTGAAGGAAATCACCAGGAAGCATTTCCTGACCTAGGTTTCGTGATAGTTAACACTCGTCAGCGCGGCATAGCTGCAACACTCCAGGAACGCATGTCCATTTTGAGATTTCAAACTGCCACAATCATTGCTGCAGTCAGATTCGTCAATACTGAACCACTTGTTGGAGCTCGCAAATGATCTACAGTAGGCCAGTATTGGAGACTTTCATTGGACACACTGGATTCTATCAGTCAAGTTTGCATAGTGGCCGCCAGTGTTGGTAGCTCGTCATCACGTTGTACTATGAATTATTCGCATTATATGGTTGAAGGCAATCGTCAGGGAGCCTCTGTCGTAGGCATATTCTATTTCACATTCTGGAATAATTCTCATCTTGGAGACATTTCACCAGTAGAGATGATGACTGTTGACACTGTGCTTAGCAAAACTACTAGTATTTCTGAAATAAAAATTGAAACCAAATATTCACAGCTCTGCGTAAAATATCGTGAGAAAATCTATGCTAACCTCCTCATAATGACAAGCCTTGCCTCACACGAGACATCTAATCAGAATAGAAACACCACATGCATTTGTAAACAGATATTTCTCAGAGATGATAGAAGACAACACACATTACTGAGACGTGTGATTTACAGTGAAACATTTCGAACAATCTCACGCAATATTATCAGCTTATTGTCCTTCGATTCACGTGAGTGAGAGTGTGTTCACATATTTTGCTTTGCAATTTGACCACTTGACAGTTTGCTCTCTGTGAGCGAACAATGCGTCTCATATTTCCGTGTTTCCGTCTGTTTGCTGACGCTTCAAGATGACAATGAAATTCACATTCAATTCGGTCTTAATTAGTCACCATCCTCATTCCTCATTTCTGTCTTCAGAGAATGTTTCCTTCATCTTGTAATCGCTTATATTGTTATATTACAGTGTCTCATATTTGTTTGTTTATAAGATATATCACACAATGAAACAATGCTGTTTGTTTCAAACCTACGATTTTTTGCATAATGATATCAATCATAACCACAAGTATACAGAAATTGCGATTTATAGATTTCTTTCATCTCTCCCACTTGTCATAGGAGTAGTAGAATTTTCCAGATATCTGGCACAAGTGTTGAATCATTTCAATTACACGTTTGGGCAGTTGATTCGATAAACACAGTCAGGAAGAGGAGCTTCGAATTTTAGACTGTAGTGAAAAAAAAAAGAATGTAGGAATTTAAACACTACTGTTTCCAGGAATTCCACACATTCCAACTGACCATAAATTGACTGATTAAAAATGACCATTAAAATTTTTAGAAGAATGGATACTGAACAGATAGAACTCTTTTCGATAACTTCATCATCAGGCTCTACATTTGCATATACATTATAGTGAATGAATGAATTAGTGTTATGAACAACATCAATATTGAAATAACATCGAATCAATTATATTGATAGATTACTGCTCAATAACATCAACATTACAATAATTTAAATTTGAGAAAAATTAGGAAAGATAATAACACCAACTCATGAATTCACAGTCTCTACTGAAGGCTGGCTAGGGTATAAGTAGAAGTAACTGGACTGACTTCTTCTGCGCACTTAGCACTTGTTGTTTCCAGCGAATTAGGATAGACTCTGATATTTGGAGCAGGTGGTGTTTCGTTGTTTTTGGTAATTTATTTGCCACCCGGTAAATGATAGAGAAGGATTCTTCAATGCTAGCTAGCTTTGTGACCAGCTTAGAGCTGATGGTTCAATATCGAACTGCTGATGGTTTTGATTATACCTTTATTTAGAAATACTGGGAGATGTTCGTGAGCACGAAAAATCAAGTTCCTAGAGTAACGGCCAACATAACTCGCTCCACAAGCGCAGTGGAATTGGTAGGTACAATTTGAAGTGTCTAGTCTAGGTATTCATCTTTCAGTCGTCACCAACGGTCGTGCAGAGAATCAGACGTGTAGTTCGACAGCATTAAAAGATCTTCGAAATGATTTCCTTTATTTCTTCTTAATGAACTCACTTAGTATATCGCCCCTAAACTGTAGTCCTAAATAAAGTGGCTACTTGTTTACTTTCTCAAGTGTTTCATATCATCCCCTCCTATATCAGTAAAAATAGGATTGCAATAAAGCTGAGTAGTATCAAGGAGAATCTAAGACAGGAAATGAAGCATAAAAGAGAAGCTTTGAAACTTAATAATTACCCTGATAAAGTAATCAGGAAGTATGTTAGGAAATTCAAAAATTAAACTGATGATGATAGCAGTGAAAGTGATGCTAATAATAATAATATTGGCAATAACAACATTAGTAGCATTAATGATGACATGAATGTCAAACATGCGCTGGATAATGACAAAGCCGACAATAAGGATTCCAAATCACCAGGAGTAATTCCGTACAAAGACGGATCCTCGGAAACCTTACGAAGAATTCTTAATAATGCTGGCAGGAATAAAAGTGGTTGGCATTGAAACCTACAAACGCAATTAAAAACAAGATTTGCCAGTTCAAGCATCCTGTGGAATGCAGTCTATTAAAGAAAACAGTTTAGTTTTACCGATCCTCTGCCTGCAATGATTATCAGGTCAAATAGTTTCGTCAGAATAGTAGACCAAGAGAAGTCACAATAGCCGAGCAAGAAAACCTGGCAAAATCAAGATCAGTTGACACGAATTAGATAAGAAATCTAGAGAACACATGCAAATGCACCAAACACAGGTATACAATAGGATAGGATAGGATGACAGTTATAAAATCTAAATGTAACAGGGTAAATTGAAGAACATTTTGATAATGGAAGATTCGTTTGTCGAAACAACTGCACAAAGGTGTAATAAGAATGATTCAATACCTGTTATAGGTATCTGGAAAATTCTGCTACTCGTAAGGCAAATAGGAGAGGAGAAAGAAATCTACAGAACTCAATTTTCGAAGTCGTGTGACTATAGTTGATATGATTATGCTCAAAAAGTTGAGTTCGAAACGTCATCCAGTAAATAATACTGTTTCATTATGTGATACATCTTATAAACAAACTAATATGGAATTACTATCACAGTGCTCATGTTTTACACACACATTTATTTCACAGTGTCCGTTTGGGATATAGTGTCTATGCTCTCAACACGGTGTGGGTTGTTGCAAGTTCGTATACTCCCCGGTGTCTCAGAATTTACGCTTCGAATGCGTTTCAGATTATGATGGATTGAAACATTTCCCCAAGAGGACCTATCAAAGCTGCCCTTCATTCAAAAGAAAATGAACGAAATGTGTTCATTAAAGAATCCAGATTGATTTATCGAGACATTCGGTATCATTTCACATTGTGTATTTCAGTAGTACTCAATTGAGCAATGCGAGTGCACTGAGCCCGTATTCAGACGGATTTCATCCGATTATGAGATTCAACTCATTACAAACTACTGAAAATATACCAACACGTATTGCGAAGTGAATCACTAAAAGAAGTTCAATGTCAAACAACTTGCAGGTTTGACTTCAACGTTGTTATGAAATGAGTGAAATCGGATTCTGTGATTTCATCCTTTAATAGAGATTTCGAAAACATTTATGTGGTGTATAAAACTGGGGTGCTGACATTTCATTTTCAAAGCAATGAACTGACGACTGAAATTTCTGAAGCCATTAAGAATTCTATCGACAATGACAGCAAAATTAGAAAAGTATCAACAAGTTGATACGAGGAGTAAGAGATCGTGTTGAATGTGCTCAATCAGAGTGCAAAAGTTTGGAACATGAGAATAGAATTCTGCACATCGAAACAGGTGCACTCTGAGCAGTCCTACATCGAACTGTCATCTTCAATTCTAGTCTCAAATAATATCACACTAATGAGGCATATTTCCGTAATTATCGGCTTTCCCTTATTTATGTAGAGGAAACTGAGGGGTGTCAGACAGACACGCTAGTAGAATGCTTCCAAATTCGCACGACTTAGACGATAATGTAAAGGACAGAAACGGTTATTACGTGTGTCAAGGAGCAAACTCATGTTCAGTCACTGATCTCATATATTTGACATACATGGTGCACGCACTGTCACTAGCATTTTGAATAGGCTGTATGCTTCGATAGTACCCTATTCCGCTTGATGGTGGAGGTCAAATTGTCAGAATGTGGAGTCAAGCAACAAGTAATGGAAGCAGACATGCAGCAGACACAAAGTTTCCTTTGCAAATCTGCAGAAGGAAGTGAGGGTAAGCTGAACATACTTTGCGGACACTTCCATATGGAGTAGAGCCCAAATGTGAAGCAACGAGTTATACGTGAAAGGGCGTCATGAACACGTTGCTTTCAGGAGTAGACAAATAGTTATGGGTAGTCATGAGATCAGCTGGAGATGTTGAGTGACACCTAGTTTAGTGAAGATGTTGGGATACGACACTACCCTCCAATCGATATTTCAAGAATGGATACAATGAAAAGAAATAAAAACATTTCGTGAAATAAGCATTTCTCATCATGTTCAAAGAGAAATTTATATGTGTTTCTCAATCACACGTCACCAGCGTATATTGCTGACATCGCGCAAATCAACATGTGAAATTAATGAATAAGTTTATCATACATTTGTTTGTACGCACAATGATGCAGGTCAGAGACATCTTCCGCAAACAGCTGACTAGCTTCACAAGATATAATTTGAAGTCCTTCTTGATATAAGATGGTTGAAAGCAAGAAGCATTTGCTGACCCAGGTTTCGAGCTATTTAACACTGGTCAGCAAGGCATATTTGCAACACTGAAGGAAATAATTTTTTTCTCAGATTAGAAACTGCGTCAACCAGTGCTTCAGTCAGAGTCGTTACCATCTAGCCATCTTTTAGGTGTCGCAATTGTCCACCTGTAGGACAGTATTGGATACTTGATTGGACATTATTCAGTAAATAGTGTTATGAGTCTAGTCCTCCCTTTCGTACAAACTGAATTCTATCAATCACGTTTGCATTGTGGCCACGATTATAGATAGCTCAGAATCAGTGCACATTGAATTAGTGCTATTAGATGAGGGAAGAAGAACGCCAGGAGGCCTTTGGTCTAGGTATTTTCTATTTAAGATTCTGGATTAAAGCTCATCTGGGAGACATTTCGCCACTCAGTATGTTGCCTGTCTACGCTGAATTTCACAAATTTAATAGTATTTCAGATGTCAAAATAAGAACCAACTATTCCTTATTATTATTATTATTATTATTGTATCATTTAATTCGTACAGGAACATAGGGCTTCACAACTATTCCTAACTCTGAGTAAAATATCGTGAGAATATGTATCTTCTCTTATTCTAAGCAAGAACAATCTTGGCCTCTCATGTAGAATTTAATTAGAATGGAAACACCACACGCATTTCCAAACAGATATTTCTCAGAGATGATAGAAGACAACACACATTACTGAGACGTGTGATTTACAGTGAAACATTTCGAATAACCTCACGCAATATTCTCAGGTTATTCTCCTTCAATTCACGTGAGAGAGAGAGAGAGTGTGTTCACATCTTTTACTTTACAATTTGACCACCTGGTAGTTTTATTTTGTGAACCTAAGACACGTCTCATACGATGAAAATAAAATGTCAATATTTTATATTAGAACAAGACATATAAGCGAACAATATTGTTTTCAATTAGATCTTCTTCAGGCTTTACTCTAATTTACATAGATTTATATATAAAATTTTAACCAATGACGGTGATTTTGGGAATCAAATAATAATCTTAATAGTCTTAATAATCATAATAATAATAATAATGTGGTAAATGTTTTGAAAATAGTTAATAACGATGATTATAATGATAACAAAATATTGATAATAAGGCTTATGCAGATGATAAGAATAACAAAGATAGTATATGTATATAAGTGTATAAATAAATTGGGTCAAATCTTAAAAGGTGAAGTGGAACGATAATCAGAGTTTAAATAAATATTATAAAAGTACAAAGGAGGTGGAAAATAAGAAAGGGTGGGAGGGTTTTGAATACAGTTCACCTAGGCCAAGGGAGAGACAAAGGTAGAACAAACTTCTTTTGTATGCAAAGACTAGGATTGTTCTCTCGAATTCCCATAGCTTCGGCTAGGTGTAAAAGACGGTTTCTGATTCCATTAGAAAGACTCGATGGAATACGATAGATAACTTTGAAAGCACTATTTTTGTCCACTTGGTGACCACTATCAATCAAATGAGCCAAAATAGAACTTCGTATGGATTTTATTTGACCTTTTCCGAACCATGAAGGAAGATGCTCATTAATGCGTTTGTTCAGCTGTCTAGTCGTTCGCCCTATATAGCTTTCTCCACAGGAGCAACTAAATTTATAGATACACATTGAAGTGGCACAACTCGGTAGCTTATCTTTCACTTGAGCAATCAAAATTGGTCGGCTGGAAAATGACAAACAAAGGGTGGCGGCAGTATAAGTCCGTTTTATCGCTCTCGATAATCTCTGATGTAAGACTTCACTAGCCACGTCCCCATTAAATTGAAGTTTCATGAACAGTTCTTTCTTTTTAACTGTTGTCAGTTTTTCTTTGTTGTACCTGGTATTCATGTGTCTCCTAACAAATCTACTAGGAAAACCCATTTGGACCAGCGTATTTTGAATGTATCCTAGCTCATTTTCTAGGGAATCATCTGTACAGATACGTCTTGCTCTATTCGTAAGGCATCTGACCAAATTGATTTTATATCGAATTGGTACAAAACTGAGGAAATGTGTATATTGTCCTACAGATGTAGGTTTTCTATAGACATCTCTCTTGAGTGAACCATCCTCTCTTCTGCTCAATTGGACGTCAAGGAAATGTAATCCACCATCATGTTCTTCTTCACAAGTGAAGATGAGCGATGGATGTGCATCATTAAACTTTTTTAACATTTCATTCTTGTCAGTTTTCACATCAAGAATAATGAACGTATCATCAACATAACGAAAATAAGAATCAGTTTCCTCTATTACTTGTCTCAATGGACCATTTTCAATCTTGGCTAGAAAGAAATCTGCCAAAATTGGCCCCAATGGAGAACCCATGGCAATACCGTCGATTTGCCTGTAGTAAAGGTTGTTGAATAAGAAGTGTACATTCATAGTACATTTTTATATGCAGAGAAATAAACTGGCGATTGAAGTTTCCCAAATCCTTAACTGTTCTCTCGATTATCAGAGCGAATTCACATAATCAACAGGATTCGATAAAGAACGGAAGACGAAATTTGCAGTATAAAATGATATCATTCTATTTCACAGGTTCTCATCAGCTGCAGACACCTACCTGAAATTACAATGATAATAACATACTTTATTGTTTGAGTGGTAGTAGAGAAGAGATACTATAAAATTGACGCATCCAAAAACGAATGAAAGCATTACAATTTTTAGTTTAAGTTATCATCATCAATTTATACACTTTCAAAGTTGAAAAGAGGGGGGATGGGTAAGACAGAAAACAGAAAAATTGATTAACAGAAACAGTGTTAGCTTGTAGGTTCACATAGCAACTCCAAAAAACAAAGGCGGTTACAGTTTATGAGATTAAGATTTGTTCAGTGAGTTGAGATCACTGAATTAGATGACTAATTATTGTAATCAAAAACAAAATTCAGTTACCAATGGAGTGAGAGATTAATCACACTCTCTTTCTATACGCATAAGTTTGGTTTTAATCGTTTGATTGCGATCGCTTCGGCAAATCGTAGTAAATTTGCTGTCCTTTGTCTATTAAATATTTTGAAGGACTTAGAAATCTCTAAGAGATGTCCGGTATCAACAATATGTCTGGTAATTGCACTCTGAGAATATTTGCTTCCTTTCAGGCATAGATTTCTTGGAATATGTTCAAAAAACCGGGCAGAAGCCCTTCTTTCTGTCCTTCCAATGTACTCGCTCCTGCAAGTGCACGTAAATTCATAAACGCAGTTGGAGGTGACATCAAACAAATCTTAATCTCATAAACTGTAACCGCCTTTGTTTTTTGGAGTTGCTATGTGAACCTACAAGCTAACACTGTTTCTGTTAATCAATTTTTCTGTTTTCTGTTTTACCCATCTCCCCTCTTTTCAACTTTGAAAGTGTATAAATTGATGATGATAACTTAAACTAAAAATTGTAATGCTTTCATTCGTTTTTGGATGCGTCAATTTTATAGTATCTCTTCTCTACTACCACTCAAACATAAAAGTATGTTATTATCATTGTAATTTCAGGTAGGTGTCTGCAGCTGATGAGAACCTGTGAAATAGAATGATATCATTTTATACTGCAAATTTCGTCTTCCTATCTTTATCAAAATTTATCAAGGGAACCACTTGTTTGAAAATCAACAGGTTGATGAATGCAATCATTCATCGTAAATCATATTGCAACATGAGATTGGAATGGCGTAAATCGATACACGTGCACTACGAACAATCGTACATCGAACTTTTATCCGATATTCCAGTCTCGAACAATATCAGACGAATGAGTTGGTATTAGATGGTTGTAAGCAATCGGCAGGAAGCCTTGGACCTAGGTTTCGTGCTAGTTGGCAACCTTGAAGGAACTGATGTCCCTTCTGAGATTCAAACCCGCGTCACCCAGTGCTGCAGTCAGAGACGTTACCAGTGAGCTATTCAGGCTCGCGACTGACCTCCTGTAGGACTGTGTTGGATATTTTTGATTGCACACTAGTCAGTAACTAGTGTAATGTATCTAGTCCTATCTTCGGTGCAGACTGAATTCTATCAGTCATGTTTGCAGTGTGGCGAGCCTGTCGCGAGCCTGAATAGCTCAGTGGTGACGTCTCTGACTGCAGCACTGGGTGACGCGGGTTCGAATCTCAGAAGGCACATCAGTTCCTTCAAGGTTGCAGATACGCCTTGCTGATGAGTGCCAACTAGCACGAAACCTAGGTCCAAGGCTTCCTGCCGATTGCCTCCAACCATCTAATACCAACAATTCACAGTGCACCGTAATGGCGAGTCACCTAGCATGGTGGCCACATTGCAAACATGACTGATAGAATTCAGTCTGCAGCGAAGATAGGACTAGACACATTGCACTAGTTACTGACTAGTGTGCAATCAAAAATATCAGACGAATGAGGCATACTGTAGTAATGATCGGCTTCCTCCTTATTGAGGAATCTGAAATTCAACGGTGTGGGAGTGATACAGTAGACTTTTTCGCGAAAGTTTACTCAATAATGTGAGAGGCTGATTGCATTCTTGCCACATATTGTGCTTCTAGCTTTGTGAAATTTGTTGAGCATGCGCTATATTTACGAAAAGTGTATCTCATATCGATTTGTGAGGCGCTGTAATTTTTAATGGAATACAATGTTATAGATCCACTACTCATCAGAAACGCATGAATTAGCAGTGTGATTATGAAAGCGGTTGTGGACAACAGTCATCTCGCATCCGTCCCTCTGTATTCACACTTATTCGGTTTATAGCAGCAGAATCGCAGAATTCCATTTCACTCGCAATGTATTAACCACCACTATCCATTATCTTGCCGAATATTCAGCAAACTTCGAAGACACAATGCAGTAGTAATCCGCACATACCTGAGGCTACATTTTGCAGAATTTCCACTCTGATTCCACTGCATCAATGAGGCATGCCAATAGATGCTGGCATGAAGAACAAGTGTGAGGATGTCAGTCTGGATAACTTGAAATCAGTACATGTAAAAAACTCAGTGCAGCTCAACAGAAACGTCTTTATATCATGAAACGTTTTCTTTCGTTCTCTCACCAGCATGTACCTGAAAGTGATGAGAACACGATTTGTGCATTAGAGACACAATCTATCATTTCAGTGTAACTACGGAAAACTGTCATACGGTGGCCTGTTCCATGAAAATATTCACACTCCTGACAAACAGTGAGATGTCAATGTCATCTACGAAGGAGAAGAATGACGCCGAGGATTTGTCAGAAATATCCACACCTCTCATGTCGTTGATGGAGTAAGAAGTATCCTTGTGTTGATGTTCAGTCAATCTACCACAAATAGTGTCAAGCTCTTCTGTATTCGAGCATACATGCACACAATTAATATCTAGTCAAGTGGCGATTTATGTGGCTGTTGACTGATATCTGTGTGTCTCGGTGTCTGCACAGGCGTGTGAGCATTTTAGTCATTCCTCAGAGTAATTGAGGCCCTAAGCGGAACTTCGTCACACAATACAACACAACACTGCATTGCACAGACACATTCATTGCTCGATTTTGGAGGCTCGTGTGGTATGAGGAGTTATGAGAGAAATGCAGGTTACTCTCTGGATTAAATCCATATCTGTGGAATTTGTATGGATAAATACTTTGAGAATCATTCTCTAGATTCATTGTGAAACAGCGCTGTTGGAATTCAGTCCACTTGTACACAAATTGCCTCAACTTACGTCATCATAACTGCGTGGATGATTACGATAAATATCGACATCTGCTTCCATATAGGCACACAGGCACACGTTAGGAATCTCGCTGTGATCGAAATCACTAGAATTTCGTTCACCAGTATTCAGTGATGAAAAGGTGGCACAGATCACTCCTCACCGACCGACTGCCGTTTTCATGATATACAACTCTCTTGCGAATATGGTTGTTTCAGAAACACAGTTCGTCAGGCTGATATATTTTTGTATATGACCATCATTCTTATAATTTGGAATTCTTAATAACAGTCTAGCTGGCTAATATATGAAATGACTGGCCTGTTATACCTTCAAGTATTTGTGAATTGATAGGTAGTTCATTCGAACTTCGTGATCACCACAATTGGCTATAAATGAATTTGCATTTGTGACGTGTAGTTTTATCCACTGAGTGTGCTGACTGAGTGATGCCGTGTGGCAGTAGACGACAGATTCCACGTGCCCCAAAATTTACACACACATGAATTGGAGCACTTAGAGTACTGTGTGAAAGAGTTCATCGTCTTACCCGGGCACCTAGACTGTGATTGTTTCCTCACTAACCATTAATTCTTATCTGAACTTTATTTTCACAGTATTTTCCGCCATGTGGAGCGAAAAAATCAAACAACCTCCTTATATCGGAATCTAGTCACAGAGAAGTTATTCTGATCTTTACATTCAGTCTTGATGACTGTGGAGAGTGTGCACCTATCCAGGCATATGTACAATCGACTATTGTAATGAATATCTAGTCGATGAAGTATGGAATGCTCATGCAGTACTGTATCACTGTACACATCACTACACTTGTCGAAATTATCAGTCATGCACTTCAATCGTCATATGAGACACCTGTCATAAATGCGATGTCCGGATTTGAGTCGGAAGATATGCTGTTCATGCATGATATTGAATATCATTATTTGAATAAAGTGCATTAGTATGTGTGCACATCAACGTTTCCTTTCATTTGCCAGTTCAATGTCAATTTTGTATGCTGAAACATGCGAATTAGTATTGTCTTCTTAGATGTCCTCCTTACAAGAAAACCAGATGGTTGCATAAATAGAAAATTCGTATAGGAAAAGTGCGTAGACATGAAAAATATACACATTTTCACAACATCGTTCGTCTCAAGTACAAAATAAATTTAGCTTAGACCTTCAGCCACAGTAATATAAGAATAAAACTTGGGCAACGTGGTAGAGTGTAATTCCATTATGGGTTAATTTTTATTTTGATAGAGTCTCACAGTGTTATACAGGAATATTTACTGATGACGTTTCGAGCACAATTTATTGCTCTTCATAATCATATCAAGGTAATCACACGACTTCCTAAATTCATTTATATAGTTCCATTGATTTTCACTTGGTTTGATTGGTAGTAATATTTTTTTCATATTTCGGGTATGAGTGATGAATCATTCCTATTGCATGTGTTGGGTGTAGATTCGATGAACAGGGATTCAGTAATCAGTTACAAAAGAACTAACTGCGGATCCTGAACTCAATCATAGGACAAAGCTGTTCATTGAAGAAATTATTTTAGGGATTCAGCTATGCCTCACATCTACTATATTTAAATTCCAAGGCAAAATATATAGACAAACTGAAGGTGTGGCAATGGGATCACCAATATCCCCTATCGTAGCAGATATATTTATGGATAGCTGGGAAAATATGGCAATTAATACGTAAAATCCTACTCCAAAAATATGGTGGAGATATATGGATGACACTTTCACAGTGTTAAAAACAGAGCATATCTCTAGCTTCTTGACACACATAAACTCACTAGTGGAGGGAATAAAATTCACATTTGAAACCGAAAATGAGCAAGGAGAATTAGCTATGTTAGATTGTAAAATAAAACGAATAGAAGAAGGCAAACTACACACTAGTGTTTATAGAAAGCCAACGCATTCTAATAGATATTTAGACTTTAATTCATCTCATCCTTTAATTGTTAAGGCAGGCTTAGTTAAGTGTTTAACAAACCGAGCCATAGCACTAATTAGCACAAAAAAAGACTTAAATGATGAAATAAAACAGATAGAAGAGGCGTTGGTTTTCAATAACTATCCTCTAAAATTCATTAGGAAGATTGAAAAACGCCAAAGGAAAAATAAAAAGAATTGTGAAACTAGTAATAATAACATAAATAAGAAAGAATATAAGTCATCTACAGTTATGCCATATAAAGAGGGGACATCTGAGACCTTACGTAGGATTCTAAATAAGCAGGAATTAGGGTGGCATTTAAACCTATAAATTCACTCAGGACAAGCTCTGTAGGTTAAAGGACCCAGTGGACCCAATTAGACAAAATAATATAATTTACAAAATACCCTGCAATGACTGTGAGGTCAACTAAATAGGTCAAACTAATAGGTCGAACGGGGTAGTCAGATTGTCAGAACATAAAAATTTAGCTAAGGTAAGAATGGTTAACCCAGAGAAGATAAGTAATTTAGAAAAAAGCTCGGCAATTGCAATGCATGCATTAACACACAACCACACAATAGGGTGGGAGAGGGTTAAAATTCTAGAAAGTAATCTAGGTAGTTGGAGAGAGAGGTTGATTACTGAATCTTTGTTCATCGAATCTACACCCAACACATGCAATAGGAATGAATCATCACTCATACCCGAAATATGGAAAATAATACTACCAATCAAATCAAGTGAAAAACAATGGAACTATATAAATGAATTTAGGAAGTCGTGTGATTACCTTGATATGATTATGAAGAGCAATAAATTGTGCTCGAAACGTCATCAGTAAATATTCCTGTATAACACTGCGAGACTCTATCAAAATAAAAATTAACCCATAATGGAACTTCAGCCACAGTGTTAGAGCTGTGTCCTCAGAAGAAGAAATTGAAGATGGATTAAGCATTGAATATGATAGCTTTATTGAAAGTAGCAATCTAGACAAATTTATCAAAAAACACATGACAAAGTAAGCGGAAATGGCCTACTCACTATCTGTAAACAAGTAGCCACTTTAATATACTACTACAATTTAAGGGCGATATACTGAGTGAGACCATTATGAAGAAATTAAGAAAATCAATTCGAAGAACTCTCAATGCTGGCGAAATACATGTTTTATTCTCCACACGACAGATAGTGCTACCTAGACTGAAAGATGAATACCTAGACTAGCCACATCAAATTGTATCTGCCAATTCAACTACGCCTGCCGTTGCTCTAGGAACTTGATTTTTTGTGCTTGAGAACATCTCGCAGTATTCCTAAATAAAGATGTAGTGAAAACCATCAACAGTTCAATATTGGACCATCTGGTCCAAATTGGACACAAAGCTAGCTATCATTGAAGAATCCTTCTCTGTCATCTACCGGATGGCAAATAAATTACGAAAAACATCGAAGCACCACATTCTTCAAACAGCAGAGGCTATTGCAATTCGCCTGAAACAACCAGTGCTTTGTGTTCAAAAGAAGCTGGTCCGGCCATCAGTAGAGACTACAAATTCATGAGTTTGTATCATTATCTTTCCTAAATTTTCTGACATTCTATTTATTGTTATGTTGATGCTATCAAACTGCGTTTCATTGATATTATTAACTATTACTGATAAGAATATTTAAACAGAATCATTGTTGTTCTTAACACTTATTCACTCACTTTAATGTATATAAAACTGTAGAAACTGACGATGAAGTTATCGACAATTCTATTCTTTGTTCAGTATCCATTCTTGTGAAAATATAATTTCATTATTTTACACTCATTCGAAATCTTCACAAATTCTCCTCACTTCAGCCATGATGATTCAACATATTTGTGAGAAATTGAAAATATCGGCGTCACCGACACCATCACAGTTAGTCATCATTCTAATCATCTCAGATTCTTAAGAAAATTTAGATAGATTCGGACTCATATTCAAGTTTCACCTAATTGTCATGAAGTAGTTTCACCGCTTATTTCAGCTTGGCTACATTGATGCCAGAATATCCGAAGGTTTTCAGACAGAGTGTGATACCACATTCATCACAGTGTTGTTCCGACTACGCTGATATACAACTGATGTGAAATATCACAGCAGTGAGAAACACGCGCCGTTCAGCGAAATATCATCTACAGAATGATACACTGAAATTCATTCACACACATCACTTTGTCTCATGAATCGCTCAGCAGTATGGAGGCAACGACAAGTGAATTTGGCATTGTCGTTGAGAAACAAATCACATAAAGCTACTGTCAAGCAGTCAAGAGAATTCAATATACGGTGATTGTGATAATGAGACACATGAGGTTTCACTGAAGAATGGAGTACAGATTGCTTCTGTTACACCGAGATTTCCCGTTGATTCAGCAGAATCATCACTCAGACAATTTCAGGCAAGCCTATATCACGCATTGAACGACAACTAAGATTAATAAAAATGAAATCTAATCCGTAATGGAGTTATACTCTATCACAGAGCCCAAGTTGTATACTTATATTGACAACTAAGATTGATCTCTAATAAATCTACTGACGTCGCACAACAAGAAGGTATTGCAGATCTTATGTCGGTTCCACACAGCGAAAATGTGTGACATATCCAGAACACGTCGCAAGAAACTCGCCACAGGGACGCGGTATCGAGAGTTTCGCCATCTCACTCAATATCCACATCCACCATTCTTCAAACAAATACTAGCCAGCAGACATCGATATGCAAAAAAACACAGTGAATAGAAGAATATGTTTATTATTACATCACACTGCACAAAATTATTACAATGAAAACGTTAATTTACTGCACTACATACGCTACAAATACAGCTGATGCGATTGTCAGCCTCGATGAATGTGCTCCCAATCAATGCAATCTCAAACGACCTATTGGTGAAATGAAAGTGAACAAAAAACATTGAAGGCATTTAATACACAACAGATTCATATCAGAAATATTTAGTTAATTAGTTGAATTATCTTGAATTACTCACGTTTGTCAATTGGCGCAGTGTCGTGTACCACAGCAGCAAACACTGTGATAAAGTGGATGATGAAGATGACGACACCGATGGTCAATCTAGATCGTAGTAAATTCGACTGCATTCTCAGTTGTCTGTATACTAATTGTCACACTGTCATACACGATCATCTTCACTACACCGTATTTATACTAAATCGCTAAGCGCCCACCCACGCATTCATGCTAATGTGTCATAAGAGAGACAAATCTGCTTTGTGAATTATCATGACATATTCGGAATGATGGGGTATCTACTGGCGACACATGCTGACATCCAAGTGAGGATGTTCTGAATATGACGCGTCTTTCGACTGTTTTGATCTCTGTTGAGCGTATCTGCAGTTCACATTGTGTGTCAATATTCGAGCAGCGGTAGTCGATGAGTGATTCATTAACGCAGATTGACTAGGAAAGATCCCCATGATATCTGCTAATTGAGTGCTTGGTGAGGAAGTCATATACAAGTCTTATTCGTTTCTGCTGGCCACACGCTTCCAATAAATGTGATAATAATAAATTAATGTGTGCATGCATTCTTTGCAATATATGTACTGAGATTGTAAATGTAATTCTCGCACATGATTGTTGGTTTAAAACCTTCTGATAATATATCGGAAGTTATTTGCTGTGTAGTTGATTTGGGTGTCAAAGCCACGAATATTTTGTTCGATGTGAATAAATAACTCATGGAGGAATACTTGAAAATAGACTCATGCGTCCTGATGAAAACAGTCAGTCTGCGAAATTCAGTGTCATTTAGCTATGGAAATTTCAAACATTGTCGCAATACTACTTATAATTTCATCAGCAATTTTCTTCTCTCTGGTAATTTGTAGGCCCTATACATCTGGTGTTCTGCTAAGTTCAATTAGTGTTCAGGTGAAGCATGAATGCCCATCTACTCATTCTGTGTGTATCGATCAAATGAAAACTTCTAATTCACAGGTAATTAGCATGTTGTACATGAGCATTATTCAGTGACTTATAAAACACAAGATATAATACTCTCTCTGTGAATTAGTACATTTATGAAAGTACTCTTCACTTGAACTGGTTTTCATCAATCATGATATAGAGCATTGTTGGAGACAGAGATAATTTGGGAGTGGAGAAATAGAATGATACTTTGAAATATGTGTGGCCTGTAGAGAATCATACACGTATAAACTGAACTGTTTGCTTTCCATGTACGCAGTGTGTTCTGTGGTATGAGAAATGCGCCTTGATAGCAGATTTTCATTTTATGATTTTGTGTGTGATGATATGATGAATTTTTAATTTATCTACAGAATAGTATATTCTTACAGATGCGTTATTGTGCAGTCATTTATTTGTGAAGTGGTGAGTGAGTTTCGCAGGAAAGTAGGCTGGGAACATCAGACAGATCCCGGTCAGTGATCATCTAACTTAATAATTGAAATAAAAGAAGTAGTATAATATTTAGTTATGCCTCACGTCTGTTGTCTTGAAATTCGATGGCGGAATATTTACTTAAACAGTAGGGGTAGCAATGGGTGTTAAAATATTCAGCCATTCTCCAAAGATTTTGTGGAGATATGTGGATGACACTTTCACACTGTTAGATACAGAGCATATCTCTGGTTTCCTCATGCATATATACTCATTAGAAGATGGAGCAAAAGTCTCATTTGAAAGGGAAAATGAACAAGGAAAGCTAACTATTTTGTTATACTATGAAATAAAACGAACAGAAGAAGATGAACTGTATACAAATATAAATCATGTTTTAGGCCATATTCAATGTGGGACAGTATGTTTCTATCTGAACACACAGATGTGGTTAACTGAGGTGAAGTTGCACTCCCTCAGTATGAGAAAGACTATAGGAAGTACATAGAATAAATCTACTGGATCCGTTAACATCAACACTGGTGTTCTGTAGCATTTCCCTAACTACTGCAGACATGCGTATCTGTCTAACCAACAATTCGTGGAACCATGATGGATGATGTTTGCGTCTTGAAGTGTTCCTTTTGGAAAAAAATATCTGATTTAGTCTATCCCATCGCAACAACTTCAGCTATGTGTAGGAGACGTAAGTGAACTCTACGTGATAACGACCTCAGAATTTGGTATGCAACCTTGAAAGCTATGTTGGCCTCGATGAGACATCCAGTATCGACTAAGTGTGACAGGATCAATCTTTTTATGCACTTAATTACTCTCTTGCTGAACAAAGCTTGTTGAGGTTCTCAAACCTATAGACGAACCTGCGTAATCGTGCGCCCCATATAACTACAACCTCAGGAACAGATGAAACGGTTTAGGCATGAAGAAGTGCTAAGGTTCCGTGAAACAACTGGGAGTTGCTGGGTGAACACTGGACGGCTACTATTTCACAATATTTCGTAATCGACTTCAGCCTCACACGTTTGTCACACAAATTATATTTAATCTGACACCACAAAACTAATCTGTTACTCTAGGTTAAAAATATATCCGACACATTATTGGCCATTATTGTAACGACAACAAATATTCTATTTTATAATTGTAAGAACCTGAGGAGGAAAAATTAATGAAGAGAAGATTCGTCGTTCAGATTGACTTCTAATTTATAATATGGGAATATTTCAGACTATTAAAATGCAATCCATCATATCAATATGCAGTTTTCACAGGTTTCTTTCCCCATATTGAACTTTGAAATGAAGAGCCATACCTGGTACTTTAGAAGCATCTCTGCAAGCTCCTATTCACCTACAGTTTGAATAATAATTGCACTGCAATCACATTGAAATAATAAATGACACTATCAAACTACTCACAAGTAGTATGAATACGTACTGTGATTTCAGACTGTACAGTTTCATAGGCCTCTTGGAATGCGTGCGTTGATCTGATTTATTTTTAATTTATTCACTGATAAATAGTTGAAAATACTTCACATATATGCGTGAGAATAATTCGACATCTTCAAAGACATGATCACGATAGAAAAATACATTTATTTGAAATTTTGATTGGCCCTCAATATATTTTAATCTTATCAATCATCATCAGGGGAAGCCATGACATTTTGAAATATAGCCATTATTCTACAGCACTCTCCTACAGACAGTTTCATCCAATGTGATTTCAGTTAATGTGGGATGAAAATGATAGTCAACGTTGCTGTGATTTCAATTGTTTCAGTCAATCGCTACATTATAAATAAATTCACATTGGGTGAAAAATACACATTTCAAGATGAATTAAAACTGTCACATCTTCTTTCCTCATTCCACTAAGGGGGTATTGATTGAAATACACTCAGAGGAAATAACAACATTATTCTCAAGTCTGTTAGCTACATTCACTTGCTCTTTTGAGACTTTTGGAAGCCTTGAGAATTCTATTGTGAGAATGTAGGAGTGCATTATTCCTCTGAAGTCAGGTATGCTGAAGCGTAATAGTGAAGCTGATCATCCTATCTGCAATCCATGAAATTCCTTGTTTTTAGTCTGACATCTAATGAAAGATTGTATTGTCAAATTATTTTTATAAGCTACATTTACCTTTAAATCTTCGTGTTCTAATCATCAAATGTGTCCTAAATGGCTTCAATCTTATTTATATGATTTCAATAATTTAATAATTTTCATTGTAGCATTAGGAACAGAAAATTCAGCGAAGAGATTCTCCTCGACAACGAATTCATTAACAAGCTGTACAATCGTATACACATGGCTTTTAAGAAATTATATCCGGTGAGGGAATCAGGTCAAAGGTGTGAATACACGAAATAATAATAACAGTAGTAGTATGAAATGCAATTAAAATATTTGTGATTCTAATCATTGTCCGAACTGGTCATTGACTCAATTCCAATGAAAACTTTCTTCATGAAGGTGGAATTAATAGGTGACCAAGCTTCAGATACGCTCAAAAACCATCTCTCTAAAGCAGTAAGACGTTCTTTGCAGCAAAATTACAAATGACGTTCACCAGCCGCAAGTTGATTTCTATCTCGTTAAAAGGAAAGCTCCCCCATCTGGCCGCCTCCGTGTACATCTATCAGTTCACATGCTCTTGTGGAGCAAGGTACATTGGCCGTAGCCAGGTGACACAATCCACACTGATAGGAGAACATATTCCGGCTGCATGGTTTTACAAGGGAGAAAGGAAGTGTGTGCGAATCTCTATTCTAGAACACCTGATTAACGTCTGTCACTCTGTCAACCCTGACCATGATTTTAAGATCAAATATAGAATCCATGCTAATTTCCTGCGTTTTCTTCGTTACAAACTTCTAAAGACAACTGAGGCCTTGGCAATTCATGACTTTAAGCCAGACCTTTGTGTACAAAAGAAATGTGAACAATCCCTAATTCTGCCTTGGCCGTAGAGGGATAGACATTTATTTATTTATGTATTTTTTTATTTAGTGAATCTCTGTGCCTTTCCCTTATAATTACGATTATTATTATTATCATTATTATTAGTAGTAGTATTATTATTACTTTTACTATTCTCACTCTGAATTGTTTCCACTTGTCTCACTGGTCATTCCAAACCCAAAATCATTAATTTTTATTTTTTTAATTGTACAATATTGAATTCTATCCTACCAAGTTTGACACCATATAATGTAACATTTTATATTGGCCTACTAATCCTATAATTATTTAACCCTTTCCAACATGTATACATCTCATGTATTATTCTGTAATTGACATTGTTTCGCTATTTGACATTCAACAATGATAATAATCACATATATTTTAATTGCATTTCATACTGCTATTATTATTTCATGTATTCACACCTTTGACCTAATTCCCTCACCGGATATAATTTCTTAAAAACCATATGTGTATATACGATTGTACAGCTTGATAATGAATTCGTTGTCGAAGAGAGTCTCTTCGCTGAATATTGTGCTCTTATTTATATTAGAATAGTTTCGTCCACAATGGAACTTCAATCTTATTTAGTAATGAACGGTTGTCATTGGTGCATCATCTTTGCAAACACGAAAAAAGGTATCGTCAGACGCTTGTTAACTAAATGAGAGACACTTTGAATTATATCCCTAACTTACCAATTTTAAAATACTCAGGAGTCTGATACGCAAAATTGCTCATTTTACTGACATCTAAATACTGTCAACAGAAGTTGCCGACGAATTGCGATGGCTTATTCAAGATGTCTCACCAGGAAATCGACACATCGCATAGCTTCATAGTGAATAATGCAGTGTAATTTTTTGTTTTTTACGAGATAAGTTTGCTAATGCCGCAGTTTTATTTTGAAATCTACAAGATTGAGAATAGTGTGATATCATATTTTGAAAATGTTTCATTAAAATCACTGCAGCTTCAGTCTCATAAGGTACATTTTGAATAGATCATTATTATTATTCCCCTGGGTTCCAAATTGAACATGGTGCTTCAACAACAGATGTCTACGTTGTTCTACTACCTGATGTCCTCTTTATCTGCACTTATAATCATCCATAATCTCTCATCTTCTTCTCGCATAATCTTCTGCAGATCACTCTTAGAAGACGCACTCGCATTTCCCCATTGAGAGTCCACTTGAGTGATCACCTGACGCGTGATGTCTCTCGATGGTTTCCTCAAAGTATGCTCGATCCATCTCCATTGTTTGCTACTTATTTGTTGAACAATAGGACCTTGGGGATTTTGTCCTCATAGTTTCTTGTTGCTAATTCTTTCTGACCGGCCTTTTGATCTTCAATATGGAACCAACGAAGATGGCAGTCAGTGATAAAAGTCATTAACTGGTTCAAATTACTTTTTGTGACACGCCGATCAAGTTTCTAATCCATATGGAAGATCAAACCGGCCCCACATTTGTGCTGAAAATTCGAATATTGTTGTTTATGCTGAACGGCAGCAGATTTCCAAATTGGTTTCAGGTTTTGGCTTGCTTTGACATCTTAATCCATTCCGTGTGCTTCTGGTTGAATCTGTGTTTCCAAAATAAGTGAAGGGAGTTACCACTGTCAATTCCTTCCGATTGGTTATAACTGATGCGGTTTCTTTTGCTGTTAGTTGGTTCGTTGGCTTTTTTCATCAACTCCGTCTTCTCTACATTCACCTGAAGTCCTATATTCTCTGCCAGCCTCTTCAACCAGTTTGTTGCTTTTCGCCTGTAAGTCTTCGATGTTGTGTGATATTAAACATATATCATCTGAGATATCCAGATCTTCTAGAGTCTCCTTATCGATCAAACCTACTTCTGTCTCTTTGCCCCCAGCAGTCTCTTGGATGATCGAGTCCACCACATCCAGGTATATCACTAATGATAATTGACAGCCTACCCCCACTCATGTATTCATTACGAAGTTTTCTCTGAGCTCTCCGTTGTGAATCATTTGAGGTGTGTCATTTTCATATATCTGATGAATGAAGTTGAAAAAGAGTTGGGCTCAGCCAAGCGTCAGTAGCATGTTTGCAATCATGATTTCGCGTTCGTAGAAAGATCTTTGTCCTCTGGCAGTTCTGTGTGCTACTGGTGATATTTCTGGGCAAGGTGTAGGTAACGGTCGATTCAAGAGTCCTCTGAAGTGATCAGCACATTGTTTGATTGGTTTATCCTTCTTGGTTATCAGCCTTCCCTCGAACATCTTTCATTGGCATCATCATCTGGGTTGATTTCTTCTGGGACAGAGACCTGGTGTCTACTGTTATAGTTTTCTTTGATCTCTTTTACCTGTTGCCTTCCTACCTCTTCTGGTTCAGTTGACGGCCAGTGTATGGTTTGTCTTTCCTAGCACTCTTCTTCACTTCTTCATTCAGTGCAGTGAGCACTGAACTCAGCTTCTCCTTGTGTTTTGCATCTTTTCATTGAGTCATCCCTTTCACTATTCCCCTCTTCTCTCTCCAGTCAGCTTCCCGGTATCCGTTGACAGCCATTCCTTGTCTTGTCCCTTCTTTCCTTCAAGAACAGTTGTACACGTTTCTTTGAAGAACACCTGCAGAGGGTTGGTTACAATGTTCTTCTACTTAGGTTCACACATCAATATCACCTAGTGTCTCCGACTTTGATCTGCAGTGATGGTATGCCCTGTAGTTTCATCCTTCAGTTTCAGAATGTCAAACTTGAATTACAGTGGCCTGCTTCATTTGTTTTTAAAGATTTCAGCTTCACCTTGAAAGCTCTTAGAATTAGGGTTTTATCTGAGTCCACTTCTGCTTCCCCTATCAAATTAGTGTCTCTCAGGTTGCGTTACCACTTTCTCAAGCAGTACTTAGACGAGTTCTGTGTGGTCTGTGGTGTGTCTGTCAGGCTACATCCATGTTGCTTTGAGAATATCCCTGTGTTTTACACGCTCTCTCCAATCATTAAATCGTTGAAAGAGCAGGATTCTGCGAATAGTTCTCCGTTCTCATTCATTCCTTCGAGACACAGCCTCTCGACCCATGTTGAGTTCTCTTCCTGTATTATCTGTTCTTAGTTAAGCAGGCATTTATATCATTCATAAGAATTTGAATGTTGTCATATGAGATGTTGTCCTTTACTGTTTACAGTTGTCCGTAAAAATCTCTCTTCTCATTTCTTTGGCTGACTGGGCAGTCTTCCCATCAACATACAGTTCACGGACATTCCACGTCTCAGTGCTTATGTCTGCTTCCAACAAAAGAAGACACCTAGGCTGACTGGCTGCTTGAGATTTTCATCAGCCCCCGCCATTTCGTCTCTACAATCCTAGTCGTGAATGTTTGCTTTTTATATTTTTGTGGTGCTTTGAAGCTTCACTAGAGGTTGGATTGATTTTTCGTTGTAGAGTCTCTGGCCCTTTGCTTAATCCTCTATCTGATCTCGAATTTGCGACCTCCTATAAAACTAGTGAGCCAGTCAACTAGACGAGGTTATGTCAGATTCATTTGCGTGCTTTTCAATCCTCAGTCAGATTTCTAAGCTATCATACAAAGAGCAATTAGTTCACTCAGTGTAATAACAGCAATAGCTTTCTTCTACACAATACATTTACAGAGTTTGCTTTAATTTCAAAGTGGTTAACTGCACAGTAATGTCTCTTGGCCTATGATTCTCAATTGAAACAACCATCTACAGTGCGTCGAATGATGCCATGCTGTTAAATCTGAGGAATAAGAAAGTCATTTACGATGTATATTTTTGCTGCTGCATGAATGTGCAACACCAGACTGCACAGTGATCACAAATAATCATGAGTACGTTTGTCAATACACAAACAGAATGATTGCATAACAATTAAAAAAATGAAGATGCATTGTATACGACGGAAATCTGGGTAGCCTGGTTCTTCACGCAGGCTGCATATCTTGATTTGTGTATAAAATGGTGAATGCTATGCAAAAAATGAAAGAAATTACTAATATCCAATTACCACTAGTAATTAACTCACCTTATCAAAAATTAGATTACTTCTAAATGCTTTGCTTACACTATTGAGTAATTTGCATTTCAAGAGGGCTACTGGTCAGTTTGTGCTTGGTTGTTGATTAACCACTGAAACTTTTCAAACACCCACTCAAACCTCTGATGAAGAAACAGTTTATTTCACGAAATTTCTAGTTAGAAATATAAAGTTGGAAAATGTAAATTGTTACTTGAATAAAGCAAGAACTACAGTTTTAGCAGAATAAAATGGTACCATCTTTTATATCCTTGCCTTCTTGTCAGCTGCTTACAAGGCATAGACATTATTAAATGTATCTACGAAAACAATTTCAACATACTTGCACAGAGATCATTGTAAACAAAAATCAATCGATCAGTATACGCATACACTAATAATATATACATATATATATGCAATATTAAACACTACTCTGAACAATAATAATCATACAAAATGGAAACTTTTCAGCATCTCCCATTTGGATGAAAAAATTTCCAGTTACCAATGCAAAGAAAGACTGATAACTGCTTCTTTCTGAACGCATAAATCAGGTTTCAGGCGCTTGATGGAAATTGCTTCAGCAAACTTAAGGAGAATTAAGCTCTTTTGCTTATTGATAATTTTGAACAACTTTTCGACGTCCACCTCATGACACGCGTAGAAGAGATGCCTGGCGATGGCACTGTTTAAAGCATTTGTTCCCTTTAGACGTCAGCTTTTTGGTACATGTTCAGAAAATCGTAGATATGCCCTTCTTTCTGTTCTTCCAATGTTACTGCTCCCCAAGGCAACATATAAATTTGTATAAACAGTTGAAATTAACATGAGAAGGATATCTATCGATTTTTGATTGCATCGAAGAGCAAGTTATTCGATAAACGGGAACGAGCTTAGCTGCAGGATTGTTATTGCTGGAATCCGTTGTAAAGTGTACAACAATCGAGTGAACTAAAACATTGAAACTTGAGACTTTCTGTAATCCAGTGAAGGTAAGGTAGACATTTTTAGCGTACACCTCTATGCTTGACAAACAGTGCCATATTGGTCCGGATTTCCGCCAACCAGCTACACAAACCAACAACCAGTGAAGTTAGAATGCATGGAAAATCAGTAGGGTAGACGGTGTGTAGCTAAGTCAACTGGGTACTACATTAGTTGTTAGAAATCTGTATTCATCCGAAAACATGGTCTAAATTCACATTGTCTAAAAATCAACACCCCGTCTATTGTTAACTCTCCCCTTGTATCTCATCTGCTGGAACTAGAGGTCAGTACAAAAGTTTATATACTCAGACTACCAAATATAGTAACTCGATGGTACCATATTTGGCACGTATTCTTTACTATAGAAACAAGGCTAAACCTTAGACGTATGAATTACTATGTTATTAGCATAAAAGTCGGTTCTTTTATTATATCCATTCGAGAATCTATGGTGACACTATCGCAAATAACTGACAATCTCAGCTTCTAACATTATTATATTCAAAAATGTTTGGTTATTTATGATTTCACTGTGACTAAAAATACCAAAGTGCGTCGGTAGCATAGCGGTTAGGACACTCGCCTACCATGCACATGATCCGAGGTCCGATCCCCAGCTAACGCACTTCTTTAATTCGCTAAGCCAGAAATAACGCTGGTAAAGAGGAAAGGTTAGGCATGAGGCTAGCAATCCCATCCTGTAAAAATTCAAAATGCTACAGAAACTTCAAGCCTGTAGCTTGAATACCTATGTTCCACTGGGAACGTGAAGGAATAAAACATTAAAAAAATTTTAAAAAATACCAAAGAAGAACTGCATTGAATAATCCAGTAGTAATATATTTACACTTTTAAAAAAATATTATTGGATGAAACTAGGTGCAATATTGAAAGAAATACTGCAAATTCCTAACAATATCACTGAAGTCTTTACGAATAATTCTGATTGATTGCGTGTCGTGTTGTCACTTGATTCTCGCTGATGATACTATTTGATTTTGATTCATATTTCTTTGTTTTTCAGCTGAATTCATCAAGGACGCATCGTGGGTTTGCCATTTAACTTAAAAGTATAGTGAGACATGAAAGTGAGAAACCATTTGATTTTTCGACTGATTCGATGACTAAATTTCCTGTATGCAAGGTAATTCCTCCACTACAAAGTATAAAATTCACTCGAACAATCTTTAAACATTACACGCTCTCAGTAAATTGCATTCAAATCAGCCTCTAATGTCGGATAAACAGTACAATAAAAGTACACTTGTGTGGCACAAATTTGCAGTGAAGACATACATGAACACTTACTGATCTTTCATTACTCAACCTACACACACGCTTTCACCGCGGAACCATGATCTCCCAGTATTCCACAGGCACTTGGTTTCACATGTGGATTTCAGTTTTCAAGCTCGTCTCTGGAGAATCATTTGAGAAATATATTGTTCATAATCCGTAGGTAAGATATATATGCGTATCAAGCATTTTCTCATTTTAGCTGAATTGATTCCACAAACAATGTAAATGTCATCCACATAGATCAGATATAATTAGGTTCGTTCTACATGCCGTTGCCAAATATCAGCTTCTAAGCCGACCAAATATGGATGCTTGAAAAATGCTCCATAAGAGCTCCTCAATACAACAAAATGAACTTAACACAATGCACAATCGTGGAATTGAAAATATATATTCTTAGGACATACTCGTCTATAGAATATTCTGCAGTAGCGTTTTGTCGAAATTCGTTGAGTTCATTGAATCCTAAGTTTTACCCCACTTCCCTAAATTTTAAATTCGTAATGGCAAATAAATCGCTTCAAAATAATTTCAGTTTGCAACTGATGACGATAACAATTTAATTTGTGTACAGCACCTCACAAAAAAATGCCATGAATAGTATGGTTTGCGGTAAATGTGTCACAGATTTCGAAGTTTTTTTCCAGACCACTAAGCGTAAGCGAATGATAAATTCTAAACAAACTGACATCATGGCAATAGGCAGTTAACACCTCAGTCAATTCACATGATCAACGCAAATGTCTTTCCTCCAACACTAAAATTGTGTAGCGTCTCGAAGGTTGAGATAAACACGAAGAAGAAATAAGGGGATGGTTGATCGACATAAATGTGATGTGGATAGCAAGATACACCACGAGTGATATTTTGTTTTTGGATCAAAAATGTACGTGGGTGCGCCATTCACTGTTAATAACATAAGACAGAGATAATCTGAAAAGTGTTATTTGATATGTGATATTCAACAGCCTCAAAACATGTTCACTTTTCATTATATGTGTTCAGAAGTAGAAAATGGAAAAATCAGCAATATCAACAACAAAACTGGTGAATACAGGAGAATAAAGGGGAAAAATCATAAAATATTCATGACCACCTGTTTTACCCCACTTCTTAAACTGAACATGCTTTTTGCTGAACATCACTTTACAATCAATCAACTAACCACTAACCAACACTGCAGAACAAATCTTCCACTCTTAAGTTACTGAAAACCAGAAGGACTTACTGGAGTCTAGACGAAAAGAGGTGATCGATCGTGCGAGATGATGTGAACTGATACTCGCTGATGGTATTTCAAGACGTTGACTCATGTTTCTTTGTTCACCTCTGAATTTATCAAGTTTGCATGATGAGTCTGCAGTTTAACTCGACATTGTACTACGAAATGAAAATGACAAAACCTCTGATCCTTCGACGAATTTGAAGAATAAATCTACTATCTGCAAAGCAATTCACATATACTCCGAAGTATAAAATTTATTCGAACAATATTTTTCAGCACACGTTCGCAGTAAAATTCGTTTATTGTTTTATGTTTTACTCTTCAAATAAAGCAAATATCTCATTTTTACATTGCCAGTCAAATGTATTTTATGGTTGTCCTAAGAATATCGATAGAGTGAATGCGAGATTACTGGATGCATCTTTCTCTCTGGTTTACATTAGAATGTTTATCTTATGAAGAAGTGATGTCAGGCGACATATGACACATTTCACAATCTCCCTCTCAGCTGCCTAGTAATATTTCTAAAACAGAAGACGTTTAAACTACAGCATGAAAAATTAAATTTCTTGGCACAAACAGAAAAGATGAAATCGATTGGATAAAGACAGAAAACACCAACAGTTTTGTAGATGTATCTATTTACCAGCTTTCTAGTTCTCCAAAATATATTTTGCTTTTTGTTTTGAACGCATTGATCCATTTGCTTTTGTTTTAACTACAATGTTTTCATCTTTTTCTTGATCATGAAATGGTTTTTGTTTGTAGTTTAGATTTGTGTAAACAGTTCACAGATAAACAGTGACTTGTTGTGACAGGGTGTGCCATCACATGGGTCTTATATCGCCTGATATCACTCACATCATTGTTAAATACATTTTCTAATGCAAACTGAAAACAAAGGACGCAACCAGTAATCTCACATTTACTCTGTCAACATTCTTAGGATGACCATTGTAGACTCTTTGACTGAGAATAAAAACAATCATGAAGTATTTGCTTCATTTGGAGAGTAAAACATGAAAAGATAAACGTATTTCATTGTCAACGTGTAGCATTAAAAAAATATGTATTTTAAGTAAGTTTTATACTTCGGAGAATGTGAATGGCTTTGCAAATAGCAGATATATTCATCGAATTAGTCGAGAAATTAGAGGCTTTCTCACTTTCATTTCGTGCTACACTGTCGAAGTAAAAATGGTAGATCCACGATGCGCACTTGATGAAATCAACAGAAAAGCGGCGAAATATGAATCGATTTTACCTAGTATCATCCGTGAGAATCAGTTGAGAACACTCCACACAATCGATCAGATTTAGTCGTCAAGACTCCTGCAACTCCCTCTGGTTTTCCGTAACTTAAGCGTATTACTCTTATTCTCTTAAGTGTTGAATATTGAATAGCTGTGATTTATGTCAGTGTGATGTTCATCCAAAAGCACAGTCAGTTTGAGAACCAGGGGAAAACATGCGGTGAAGAATATCTATCCCATCGAGTTTCTAGATTATTAAGTAGAACTCAGAAATTCACCTCTTAAAAAATGGACATGTGGAATTCACCTTGCCATTACACAGGAATATTTATATTTGGGCGGACGGTCTGAAGTGACTCTTGAGTAGAATCCGGCGAATAAGCACCGAAGACACAGTTGATGGAGGAGAAAGAAAGCTGTCACAAACTCTGGTCGATAACAATTATGCACATAAGTTCATCAGGAGATATAAAGTAGTCAATGTATCACCAAGATCTACTCTCCAACTCGCCGCTAAGAAGGACGTGTATATCAAGCTACCCCATATGGGGCATCATAGCAGCTTGATAACTGGACAAGGACTGAACACTGCAACTAATATCATAATAATTGAGAATGTGAAGCCAATATATCTATCTAAGCTCTTCGAACATGCGAAAAAGATGTCACAATTTGAATGTACGTGTGGACACACATATATAGGGAGGACTCATCGATCTCTGCGAGTAAAAGCTGGCTTCACAGCATATTCCTTAATGGCTCAGAATAGCGAAACATATCATAGAGACATGACATAAAATTGACGTTAACACATATTTTAAACCTATCTGTAAGACGTGTTTAGGGCGTATCCTAAAGTTTGTGGAAGCTGTTTGCTTAAGTGATCTTCATTGTTATTGTGACCTTGACTATGTATGTTTTATCAGTTCTTAACTCTTTATTTATTTCATATATACACATTCCTATGAAAAGTCCGTGTGTGACCAGATTGTTCGAAATGTGTTGCGAAAATACATTATACGATTCAGATAAGGTACGTCTTCTTATTGCTTTCTCTAAATTCATAAAAGGAACTAATTGTTCTAAGTATATATTTCCACTTATAAATTGCATGAAATGAAACTAATAATTCGTCTAAGGTTTCCATGAATGTTGAAAACAGATCACTAAATGATCAGCAATATACATGGAAAACACACTGTATCATAATAGTCATGGAAGCATTTACGAATGATTTGAAATTCATTCGATTAGGTAAGGTATCGGTGGTTTTTTATCCTTCACATTTCCCAGTGGAACATAGGGCTTCAAGCTAGTGGCTTGAAGTTTCTGTAGCAGTGTTTATTTTACAGGATGGGGTTGCTAGCCTAATGCCCAACCTTTCCTCTTCAACAGCATTATTTCTGGCTTAGCGAGGTAAAGGAGTGCGTCGGCCGGCGTTCGAACCCCAGACCATGTTCATAGTCGGCAAGCGTCCTAACCGCTATGCCACCGACGCACGTGGTATTTGGATATTATTATGTAATTTGACTGCACACGTTAGATTCAATATCTTCTGAAATTAGACAGGTTTGGATCTGTATAGATAGGGTGCAGTAATGGAGCTTTGTAAGTGACAATGATTTTAAAATGAACCCAGCTACTAAACGTTTACAAATTCATAGGATTTGTTTATTTGGAGAATGCGAGTGTCTTTGTAAATAGCAGATTTATTCGTTGAATTACTTGAAATCACAGGGAAGGTATTATATGCAAATGTGGTGAATTCGACGATGACATCAATGCCATGAAGTTATATCAGTGGGAATCAGTTCACAAAACGCCATTTAATGGTCAGTGATTGCACGTGAAAGCTACAGGGACTTCCATATGTTGTAGTAGATTGATTTTCAAGTGTTGGTTAGTTGATAATTGATTAATTATTTTGTGAAAGCCATCACAGATCGAAGTCAGTTTGAGATTGAGTACAAAACGAAGGATGATGGATATCTGCCTGATGTGATCTACGATTATGTGACAGATCGCATCATTGTACTCATGTATTCCTTCGAGCCACATAGTTTAAACATTTCTATTCAACCGCTTATTAGGTTTCCATGCGTCCATGCATTTTAACTTCACTGAAGCTGGTCTTACGTGGCCAGCTGACTGAGTCTGTATATGAATGAGCAACTGTTTGTCTACCAAACCTGTAAATGTTTACAATACCTGCCTTACCTGTTTTGGATTAGTGAAAGGTTTTAGGGTTAATTTTTTGAAACAAGCAATAAAGGTGACTCTGAATCTACCATGGTAATACGTTTTACTTATAATTCTACCTCTTATTATTATTTTATTATTACTATTATTATTCTCATTATTATTATTATTGATTCATTTAAAACTATCCTTTATCAGTAGCATTATCTTAATCCACTTCAACACTATTATTATTATTGTTATATTATATTATTGTTATTATAACTATTACTATTGACATCCCTCTGGTTGCAATTCTTGTTAAATTCTCTAATGTCTAATTGTTTATCTAAGTGATGTAATTGAAGCGTAATGCAATTTATCTTAATTTTGATCTCCCATACTCTCTCTCCCTTTATCTAACTGCACATGACCTGGAAAAACATTCGCACCTGTCTTTCTGCATGACTAATTCAATGTAGTTTATTTACTTATCAGTCCTATATCTCCCAATGTAATTTCAAAACTATATATATCCGTGTATGTAAAGTATTCAGTCCTATATCTCCCAATGTAACTTCAAAAGTATATATCCGTGTATGTAGAGTATTCAGCTGACGAGTTCTACCGAAATTTGATGAATTCATTAAATCCTGCTTTATTAACCTTTATTGCTTGTTTTAATTTTTTGAGTTGATTCGATTTCATTATTGATAACTTATATTCTCCGTCAACATATTTTCACCTACATTTGGATGTAATTTGGAATTGATTACCAGAGTTAATTCTTTGTGTTCATTATTTATAAACATGTCCTTTCACTGTGTATCTCACATTCAACAGGATATTCCAACTCACATGTACAGACATGCTAACCTGGGATGGAGTAATTTTCTTTTTGCATTTCATGGAGTTTTAACAATGAAATCAGCTACAAAACCCTCACCCACATAGATGGGCGCATACTAAAGTCTTCTGAATCCGGAACTGGAAGGCCTTATCTTATATCCAGAAACACTGTACTGCTTTACTTATGCTTCATTCGAAATCCTTATCCTTCTTTCTGAATAAGACTCATTTCAAAGACGTATCAGTTAGCTGAGAGTTTCAGAATGAAAACTTTCCCATCAAAATATTTTCAAACAAAATGTTCAGATAATATTATTTATTATTAAATATTCTACCTGAGCGAACTCAATATTAATGATTACATCACGAATTTCTGGCTTCTCATGTTTCTAATAAATAGAAAAACGGTGAGGGAATCTTTAAATATGACTTTTATAAAACAAGCAAATCCCGTTCACTAGTGGCTACACAGTAAACTCATGTGTAAAGAGCTGAATGGAGTTCCTTGTCATATTTACAGACAGGTGATAAGCACTTGTTAGTTGATAGGAATACGACCTACTTACAGGTAAGTGTGACCACTATCTACAAAGAGTTGGAAGAGATTTCCATTTTCATTTGAAACTGAACTCCATACAATTTTCTCAGATCTGTTGCTTATGATATTGATATGTGGCTTGCATTCAACATGCACATATTTGAATCTAGGTGAAACTGTAGTGGATTCGTTGAAATGAAGATGGAGTAAAACTTTTTTTAAATCTTTCAAATACTAAATATGTTGCCTTATGTTTTCTCCATTTCTCCCACCAAACTTTATTCTGCAAACCCTGAATGAGGTTAACTTGCAGTATGAGACTTGTTTATTCCTTCCCAAAAGAGTTTGCATACTTACAAAACGTCTTTGTTTGTCATTTTCCAGTTGCCTACAAATTATGATTGCTCAAACGAAAGATAAGTTACCTAGCTGTACCACTTCTACGTGTATCTTTAAATTTCGTAGCTCCTATAAAGAGAGCTATATAGAGCGAACAACTAGACAGCTTAACAAACGTATAAGTGAGCATCTTCCTTCATCGTTCAGAAAAGGCCAAATCAAATGAATAAAAAGTTCTATTTTTCCTCATTTGATTCATGGCGGTCATCAAGTGCCTTGAAAGTTATCTAATACACTTCACTAAGCCTTTCGAACGGAATTCGTACCCACCTTTTACACATAGACGAAGCTATGGGAATTAATTCGAAAGAATAATCCAAGTCTGTGCATAGAGAAGAAGTCTGTTGTACCTTTGTCTCTCTCTTGGCCTACGAGTTTAATTCTGATCAAAAACCCTCCCACCCTTTCTTATGTTCTACTTCCTTCGTACTTTTATTGTATTTAATAATAATAATTTGCTTTATTCCAAAACAGTACATGTGATACAGAATGGAATTCTCAGCATTCTTACTACAGTATTGCATCCAGTTAGTACATTATCAATAAATAGAATTCTACATATATTAAGGAAACCACAGTTCATTATTACAACAACACATTGGCATGTCGGTAGCAAAGGTAAAGCAGAAACAGTATTTGAAGGTGTTAGAAAAGTGGGAGCTGTCTTATTAACTGGCGTAAGCGAGAGAAAGAAACAAAGTAGCAAATAATGGAAAAAAAGAAAGAAAGAGAAAAGGACAGGAAAGAAAGAAAATGTTGTACCTATTGATGATGTGAGTTGGAAAGACGAGATCCAGTTGTACTACTGATTATTTAATGAATTATAGGTGTTACGCTTAATGCTTTCTTTATCACACAGAGCACGAGCTAAGTAGGGTATGGTTAAGTTTTGTACTTGCTGGTGCAAGCATATAGTTTTCTATATAGGCTTCTGGTCCTACCTGATGAAATGCAAGGGGAGAGTTGTGAGTGAAGAGGGTGGTGTGAGTAAGTCATGTAGGAAGAAAGAAAAGAGAAGTTGGGGGAGTACAGCACCTTGGGGGTCTCCGGCTTCAGTGAGTAGAGCAGAGGATGATTTACCTTTGTATACGGTGTACTGCTTTCTGTTAGAGAAGTAGGAATGCAGCCAGTTAGTGACCCAGGACTCGGCTATTGTCAAAGAGAGCTTATTTAGCAGGAGACATCTAGGTACAGAGTCAAAAGCAGAAGTGAAGTCAAGAAACGTGCAGCGAACGTATTTGGCACCTTTATCTTATGTTCTACTTCCTTCGTACTTTTATGATGTTTATTATTTAAACTCTGATTATCTGTCAACTTCACTGTTAGTATTGCTTAACTTTTAAGATCTAACTTAATTTATTTATTGAATTGTCTACATATACACACATATTACTACCTTCGTTATTCTTTTTGTCGCCATCTGCATAGACCCTAGTTTTGTTATTTTCTTATCATTATAATCATTGTTAATAATGATTTTCGCAACATTCAACTTATTATTATTATCATTGTCTTTACTTGATACACAGAATCACCGACATTAGAGAACATTTTCATATACAAAGAGCTCTGTATATTACAGTGAAGCCTGAAGAAGATCTAATTGAAAACGCCTATTAATTGAAAATGTCTGTCAGAATACGTGTCTAGTACACACACATTTGTGTTTCTTCAACATGATTGGTAAATGTTAATGCATAGATACTCTGGTCACATTCAACAGAATAATTATGAATCAGTATAAATAGTCGTAAAAACAGCTCGTCTTCACATTTTATTTTCATTATTCGCATTATACAGTCATGAAAATATCATTGCTGCTTCTTTACTGCTTGTTCACGCTAATGATTAACACTGGAAATGCTGAAGGTAAGTCTTGTTTGCTTTTAATTTTAACGTCTGAATTAATACATATATAAAATTAGAAAAACTAACTTTATGAATGATTTTATTTAGTTTTATCACTGATCGTTACATATAAGAGGTTATTATTCCTGATGTTCATTGCACCAAGTGAAGATAAGCAAGACTAGAGTTTATTCTGTACGATGCGAGAATTTTACCGTGTGAATCCATTTACAAAGTTTTTGAAGGCAGATCTCATTTTGAATTGATTTTTGGGTTACTTCCGAAATCTTCAAGTGTTTTTCTCTAAGCCAACCTTCTGAATGTTAAATTTACTCTATGTTACACAGCGACAACCACATCTAGACTCGATGCATTTTATTCCAACATAGGAACAGGATCTGATCTCTTCAAGCTGTGAATTTGAAATGGATCCGGAAAACCACTCCTGAATTTAGATTTTAAAGTGTGAAATTGTCCTTGTCTTGTTGGACAGACACAGTAAGATGGTTTGGTGTACATCAACAACCATTATTCGCTTGATATTGTGTAATAATAGCATATTCAGCAAATTGCTGTCTTTGTTATATACACATTTGTATCCACTTCTAAAACACAACGGTTGCGATCCCTATTACCCTTTGGTGAACCCAAGCCCTTTTCGAATTTTTGGTTGACCACCTTTTAGATATTTTATGCATTCGTGAACAATAAATAGATTTAAGTGTAAGTTTGTAGGGATTTGATTGGTTACAAGATTTCATCATGAGCTGACATCAGTTAGAGAACCATTGGAAAACCTGGGAGTACTGGACAGCTGTTTCGTCCTAGTTTGTGACTCTTCAGCAGTACGCACCCACCGGGATTCGAACCCAGGACCTTCTGGTTACAAGGCGAGCTCGTATACCATTAGGCCACTGGGACCCGATCCAATGGTCCATGAATTCTAACTTCTGCCAATTCACGACATAGCGCGATCCCTAGCCAATGTCTTCGGCGAGTATTTGTCCTCACGCCCGACCTGCTGCACCCTACTGGTCACGACTTCTCACTAGAACCCCAGGTGACTACCCACCTGAATAGGGCAAGTCGCTAGTGAGCATCTCATTGATTTTCAAGTGTTGGTTTGTAGGGATTTGATTGGTTACAGGATTTGATCATGACCAGTAGGGTGCAGCAGGTCGGGCGTGAGGACAAATACTCGCCGAAGACATTGGCTAGGGATCGCGCTATGTCGTGAATTGGCAGAAGTTAGAATTCATGGACCATTGGATTGGGTCCCAGTGGCTTAATGGTATACGAGCTTGCCTTGTAACCAGTAGGTCCTGGGTTCGAATCCCGGTGGGTGCGTACTGCTGGAGAGTCTCAAACTAGGATGAAACAGCAGCTGTCCAGTATTCGAAGGTTTTCCAATGGTTCTCTAACTGATGTCAGCTCATGATGAAATCCTGTAAATAGATTTAAATTCATTGCGTTACGTACATGTAACATAACTAGGTATCATTCATTTGAAACATATCACACTTCATCTTCTATTTATCGGGATTTATGACACTGTAATGAAACAATAAAATGAGTTAAAAATAATCGACACTTTACTGAGGTGTTATCAATGGTCCTGATATAATATAAAATACCTTGTTTAGAGTATTTGGATGAAAAACTCAAGTCAGTATGCAGAATTATTGGAAAATACCTATCAGGGCGTTAGAGAGAAAATAACGAGAATCTTAGTAAATTCACCGTAGTGTCTCAATTTTAACATCTTAGGGAATGTAACATAAAGATCTTGGAGTCATGTTTTCATGAGTACACATTTCCAGGTATATGATACTACCAAGTTTATATTTCAAAACGAACATTCTAGAACATACAAAACAAGAAAAAATCATTGAGACGTGTTTAAGTCGAAGTTAAGTCGAGAAGATTACTGTTTAAAACGCATACCCATTCATAGCACAGACTTATATGAAGAAATTATATTAATTTGGTTAAAGTTGTGAAATGATATTAATAAATAAAATATCCCCATATTGAAATCAAAACAAGATTTTGAGCGAACAATTGTTTTCGATAACTTCTTCTTCAGGCTCTACAGTTATAAATCCATGAATAATAGGGTACATATGGCCAATAAAGGCAAATGAGAATAATATCAGAAACTGTATTGGGGTACATGTGTAAGTTGAGATGATAGTCCATTAGTTAGCATAATCAATCAAATGTATATAGGGTGTATAGTCAGAAAAAATGTGATGAAGTGTGAATGAACAATTGGGTGATATAGTGCTGTTTTATAGTCAATAGAATACAAGTGTCATTGGGGTGAGAGAAATGCGATAGACACAAAATACACACAAACACACATTAACAAAGAGGACACTGAATGTGAGGGCTGACCGATAATGTCTAATGATAAAATAAGGGGCCAAATAGTAAATTGTAATAAGATGTTACAGAGTTGGTAGGCTTAGTGTAAAATCACAAAGGTTGACAAAATTAAGGGTAACAATAAGGTGAAATAAACTGGGTGTAGAAATGGATAATAAAGACAGGATATCACAGAATGATAATAATGGTAATAATAATACGGAAAATTATGATCCTGGTGACCTTATAGTGGGCCAGGTTAGATAGAGAGAGTGAATAAGTTTCTTCTGTACACATAAGTCTGGTCTTTCTCTATTAATCTCTAAAGCCTCAGCTATGGCTAGGAGGCGTAATCGTATGCTTTTGGGGAGATTGTTTGGTACTCGATACACAACTGTAAATGACTCTTCTATTTTGATGCTGTGTTCGCTATCCACTAGATGAGCCAGAATTGCACTATTTAATGATTTGGTCGTTCTTTTTCCAAGCCAGAACGGAATATGTTCACGAGTGCGTAAAGATAAATTCCTTTGGGTACGACCTATATAACTAGCTCCACAGGAGCAGTTGAATTTATATACACACATTGATGTCGTCATTTTGGGTAATCTATCTTTAATGCACAGTGTCAATATCGGTTTGGTTGAGAAAGTGACATGCAGTTTTGCGGCACTGAAAGTTCTTTCAACTGCTCTCGTTAATCTACGGTTTAATATATCGCTGCATATATCGCCTTTGAATTGTAAATTTAAGTAAAGCTTTTTCTTACTTACTGTGTCTCGCTTAGTTTTTTGTGTAGTTTCATTGATATACTTCTTTACGAAGTTGGTAGGATAGTCGTTCTGTAGCAAGGCGTTTGTGAGATTTTTTATTTCATCTTCAATGCAGTCGTCGGTACATATGCGCCTAATTCTATGGCTAAGACAACGAATTAGGTTGCGCTTATATTGTATAGATATGAAGCTTTGGAAGTGGGTATATTGTCCATTCCAGGTACCTTTCCTATAGATGTTACGCTTTAAGGTACCGTCTGATGTTATGCTCTGTGTAAGACAATTCGAACAATATTCAGTTTTCAATTCAGTTTATATGAAAAAGTGGAAAAGTTGATTGATATAAACAAAATGCCAACAAATCAGAAACCAATTCCTTGTGATGAAATATCCCTGTAGAAATCTTTCATTAATTATCCTTCTAGTATATCTGAAAGACGTTAGGTTTACGTTATTGATAGAGTTCATTCAACTTTTGAAGGTGTACACTTCGATACATGAATGGAAATTTTATAGTAATTCAATTAGGATCATTCTTCTCTGATGTTTGTATGGCATGTATAGAATATCTTGCTTGTGATTCGGTCCATGTAGTGTCTTTCATGGAAGATGTGTTGAAGAATTAATTGATAGGCATACTCATCATGAATTCTAGCATGTCAACAATCTATAAGATCATATCGACCTTACATGTAAGAAAAATGGCTTTCTTTGCGCATACTTTTGAGTCTAAGAGGGGAAAGTGCGATAAAGCGATTGACTTATATAATTCCTATGTGGACATGCACTATCTCAATTTTCATTGTTATCCTCTCAAATACTCAAACGTATCTGCAGGCAGAATCAAAGTTTATCTCTTATTTCAAAGCATCAAGGAAGATGTGGTCAATCGCGTGAATCATCCACGACTGCGTTGACTATTATGTAATAATTTTCTATTTAGTGTCAGAGAAACTGATGTCATTATACAGACGATATAATGTTCACTAAAAGTGATGAAACCTAATACGACTTTTTAGTCTGTTTCGCGCCGAAGGTTGAATCAAGCTTGATGATGAGTCATCAACGATTAGGCGTGCAACCTCAAAGATCGCCGAACTATTCACCAAAGGTAAGGTTTTCTTGAAAGAAGTCGACATTTAACAACTTGATGTATAAGCAGTTCGCAACCGCCACTACGTCATGTCAGTGGGTTAAGCTTAATTGTTGCAGTTATATTTTAAGGTAAATTGTGAATATGAAATGCAAGCCAAACTTGGTATTTGAACTATGCTCTTGATGGTAATCATTTAAGAAAATTATACGCATGAAAACAACTTCTGATTTTGATAAATTTACAGATGATTGTGAGTAGTCTGTTTAATCTTTCATTTCAGTTTGTTTGTAGATAAATGTGTTACATATTTGTATTCAGAGTATTGGGTTTATTCACCATGTCATGCAAACTGTTTTACTTGATATATCCAAAAAATAGCTACCGTATTCACTTACACGTCACCACATCCTCGTTCACTGACACTGAAAACTGTCACTTGATTGATAAAGCTGTCCAATGATGCTCTTGTATGCAATATTAATTGAGATGAAGGAAAATGTCTGCTTGTCATGCATACTTTTTCACATCGGTAGAGGCAGTGTACATAAGACCAATTAGCCCAATCAGGATGCTCCATATTAGTTGAGTCATGAAATAATCCCCATCGCTCAACCGGAATGTTTCGCACTTTCTAATGATCACCCTCGTGTAAAGTATGGTATTTTTCAAACAGGTGGTAATTATTTAGATGAGGTTGATAAATAACAGGATGTCTTTGTCGAACAATCCAATAACAATTGTAGTTGTCACCGAAACATCTATTTGACGCAGACAATCTCGAAGAGGCATCAGCGGCAGGCGACAAATTTGAAGTAATCGGTTTTATCCAAAAACACTTTACTATCACTTTTTTCTTGCTTTCTTATACTTATGCTTTCATTCCTTCTAAGCTCTCTTAGGTTTTCTCTGTTTTTTGATTAGATAACAGACAATCTACTGAGTGTCTACTATTTTTTGACTGTTGTCAGCTGTCAACTACCGTAGTTTGAACCTAGCTGGTTCATTATCTGATGATGGAATTATGTCAGACAATTGCAAATACAAATTTCCAAACCGTACTGTGTATCTGTGTCTAACTGACTAACCTTACTATCATAATAACTAAATTTAGGACCTACAGGTACCACCTCCATTTGAAACCAGAAGAAATTGTGCACTGAAACAGATAGCAAAATGGGCTTCAAAATGAGTTGATTCATTCCACCGTATTAACCCTTAGGGCAAAATATAATATATATGCTCCCATATTGTCATGATAGGAAGCGATTCGATCCGTTCCTTGGCCTGTACGAGAGCAATTTAAAACCATTATCAAATGCCACATCAAAATTTTTCACAGATATACCTGTCTATCATTGTATTCAGAGCAAATAATTTATGTTTTAAGTTCAACAGCCTGAAGAAAATTTAATCGAAAGAATATTCTTTTGCACAGACTAGACTTTCGACTCGTCAGATGCGAATATTCCATAGCCTCGTGTCACTCATCTGAGTTGTGTTATAGAATACCCATTGGTGTCTTCGAATCACATCAAAATTAATTTACGCTCCCGATGATAATTGGGAAGAAAACATTCGAACATATCGTCTGCTACCTGGTACGTCATTTCTGACGCATTTTGACGCGTTTAGTATGAAATTCAATCTCATCAGCATAATAAACTCCCTAACATCAGTCGTAAATGGACACTAAAAAGAACCACCTGTTAAAAAAGGCTATTACTAATTCCATGACAGATTATCGATGCTGCAAATCACCTAGTGATGGGAGGGATATGAAATTTTATCCACTGAATGAGCTTGCAATAAATATTTGTAGCCAACTGTGACATTAAACTCATCATTCATTCGGTGTCACAATATCACACAGCATTAGAATCACCCTGTGACGATTGCAAAAATCATTTGGAATACTCATATATATATAACTTTCTAAATTTTTTTCAACATGAGTAACACTACAAGTAGAATTTCCAATATAAAACGAACCAAATGGATGAGAGTAAAAACAAACAGCCGCTAAAAAAAACACGATAGTTCTGTTCACAGTGTGAACAGGAAGAACGCATCCCAACAACAAGTTCCGCTTTTTTCAAGTGAGGCTGAATGAAGATAGTAAAATGATATCTAAATATTCATGAAACTTGGATCCACTTGTAAGTGATGTAGATGTTGAAGGTTTCTTGAGGCTTATTGATGGCATATTGATGGGCGAATTAACGTGAACTCCGAAACAGAATTGCACGTTTCCTAAAAAGAAATGTGTTCAGATCGAAACTTGACTTGTCATGTCATACTGTTCGAATATTGCTCTTGTGAGATATTTTAACATAATTTTAAGATTTTCTAACTGAAACGGAGAATACAAATAGTGTGAGTGCCGAATTTCAGAGTAGGCATACAGGAGGAAATTCTGCTTTTTTCTTGCGTCGTGTCTTTCATTTATTTCATACATTTTGTTCTCTTGATAAATTTCGATAGAGAAAGAAAGACCAGATTTGCAGTATAAAATGATATCATTCTATTTCACAGGTTCTCATCAGCTGCAAACTACCTGAAATTACAATGGTTATGATTAATAACATTTCATACTTCATTGTTTGAAAGGTAATACAGAAAGCATTATAAGATAAACGCATCCGGAATATAAGGATTAAAATCTTTTTTTGTAGTTTAAGTTACCATCAATTTATATGCTATCAAACTATGGAAAAAAGAAAGAAAAAAGGAGGGGTGAGAGAATACAGAAAACAGAAAAATCTAATAAACAGTGTCAACATAGCAACTCAACAAGGTCAAAGTTCATCAATTTGAAAACTTGCCTAGTGAGTTGAACTCACTAGTGTCTATGAGTAATCAGTGTAATGAAAGTGGTATGGTTACCAAGGGAGTGGATAAATACCCTGCTGATGTTACCTCCAACTGCATTTATAAATTTACGTGCATCTGCGGCAGCAAGTACATCGGAAGGACAGAAAGAAGGGCTTCTATCCGGTTTTCACAGCATATTCCAAGAAACTTATGCTTAAAAGGAAGCAAATATTTACAAAGTGCAATTACCAGACACCTTGTGGATACAGGCCATTTTGTTGAGATTTCCAAATCCTTCAAAATATTAAACATACAAAGGACAGTGAATCTACTACGATTTGCTGAAGCAATTGCAATCAAACGCCTCAGACCAAACTTATGCACACAGAAAGAGAGTGTAGTCAATCTCTCACTCCCTAGGTAACCATACCACTTTCATTACACTGATTACTCATAGACACTAGTGAGTTCAACTCACTAGGCAAGTTTTCAAATTGATGAACTTTGACCTTGTTGAGTTGCCATGTTGACACTGTTTATTAGATTTTTCTGTTTTCTGTATTCTCTCACCCCTCCTTTTTTCTTTCTTTTTTCCATAGTTTGATAGCATATAAATTGATGGTAACTTAAACTACAAAAAAAGATTTTAATCCTTATATTCCGGATGCGTTTATCTTATAATGCTTTCTGTATTACCTTTCAAACAATGAAGTATGAAATGTTATTAATTATAACCATTGTAATTTCAGGTAGTTTGCAGCTGATGAGAACCTGTGAAATAGAATGATATCATTTTATACTGCAAATCTGGTCTTTCTTTCTCTATCTTTCATTTATGTTTTTAAATTGAAATGTTCATTAATCTACATCGAACTGAATATCAAAAATTTCAATGCACATTTCGAGTACAAAATATGACTACAAAACATCCCATAAGATTGGGAATTCACTGGTATCTTCCTCCTTCGGAGAGTAGTTTTCTCATTAATCGAAATCGTCTGCAGTTCAGTTCACGAACGTAGCGTCATGGTTCATTAATGTGTATTTAAATCACATTTTTAAGAATGTTTTCTGACAAATTTGATGTTATCGTTAGGTGTCGCTTTGAATAACAGAATAGTGATTAATGTCGTCCTTGTAACACGGTTATTTCGAGTAATGCATAAATAAAAAAATTCCTGTAATTTATGGCTTCTGACGTTTACTTGAGTGCTTAAACAGATTATGTTCTTTTTAACAAAACTTCCTTGTAATAATTTCCCCATGCACACTTCTACAATCATATTAATCTTATTTCAGTTTGTGAATGTGAGTGACTGGGCAAATTCCATTGTTTACTAAATCAACTATTGGTGTTGCAATTTCGATCATGTTTTAATCAGACGACAGTTTTTAGGCATTCACGATTAACTGGTGAAGTGATCAAGGTACATCATGAAGTGGAGTTATAACATTGATTTCATGAAAAATGTGGTGGTCGCTCATCAGAAATCCTGAAAATGTGCAATGGTGAATAATTTTCACTGCTGTAACACCGAGGAATGAAAGTTGTGTGAGTGTTCAGTGTTGAAGTAATATGTATACTCATGAAAGAAATCAAAATGACAGGCAAAATATTTCAGAAGACAAGCGTTGAGCTGACTGCCGAATACCCTAAAATAATGCGGTGAAATTAGACAAGATAATGTATGCATTCTGATATATTCAACGCTTCTATGACTGGTTTTGATTCATATATGTGTAAAACTTGGACACTGTGGTAGTAAGTAATTCCATATTAGTTTGTTTATTATATATATCACACAATGAAACAGCATTATTTACTGGATGACACAGTTTCTAACAAAATTTATTGTTCATAATCATATCGATTGTAATCACACGACTTTGAAACTTGAGTTTTTCTAAAGTAAATAATACTGTTTCACTGTGTGATACATCTAATAAACAAACTAATATGGTTTTGATTCAGATATGATGGAGAAGATTTGTAGCTCAGATGGATGATTTTGATGTGGTTGTGTTCTCTGAGCTGGATAGTTAATTTGCAAAGCTTTCATCACCCTACTAGGTGACATCTTCAGTGCATACTTCAGTTTGTTGAAGTGAGCTTTCAGATTTCTCCACGAGTTTATTAATCATCTCTTCTGGTGACCTTTGACGTGATTGCTTGTTTTTGTGTATTTTCACACCTTCTAGGCTACTTGTATTGGAATTGACTGTTTCTTCGACTTGAACTTTGACCCTTTGTGTGTGAGGTTTCTTTCTTATCGGTTGATAAATTTTGTCTATCTCTATGTGTCTATTGATTGATGATTCACTGGAATGCCAAGCTTTTAAAAATTCTCTAGCATTCTTGTTGTTTCCTCTGTCTAATATTTGAACGTTGTCCCAGTCGAATTGATGTCCGTGGTTGTCTGTATGTATTGATATGGGGGAGTGAATGTCATGTCTTTTGACAGCTAGCTTATGTTCGTGGGTAAGAAAACGAAGCGGCCGTCCACTTTGGCCGATGAAGTGTTTTTCGCAGTTGTTACAATTTATTTTGTAGATGATGTTGGTTTTATCTTCTTTCGCTGTTGAGTCATTTGGTTGACATAAAACTGAGCGAAGTGATTTTATTGGTTTGTGTGCGACGTCAATTCCTCATCAAGGTTTGAAGAGTCTTGCAGTGATTTCTGAAATATCCTTTATATATGGCAGGGTGACTTTCTTTGTGCTTTCCTTGGGGGCTTTTCATGTGATAGGTTGGCTTGGTAGTATATGTCTTTTGATGAAATTCCGTGGATATCCATTCCTTCGAAAGACGTCCATGAGATATTTTTCTTCAATTTTCCTTAAGGTGGGAGTGCTGCAATGAGTCCTGGCCCTCATGAATAGTGTCTGTGTTGTTATTGGATTGTTGCTGGTTTTAATTCGTCATGCGATCCACCATCAAATCGACCATATCAATGGAAACCAACCATCGCATTTCTATTTTCTTTGACTGCGAATAAATCTCTGTGATATTTTGACGTAGGTTTAACTAGCTTCTTTTCCACAAATAGAGAAATGACGTGGTTTGCATTCAGATACATAATATAACTCACATATTGAGCGTACTTATTTTGATAACATTGAGTGGAGATGAGATTTTGAATGGTCACATGATTCATGTGTGTGCAGACATCTTTGATTATACTTTGTTCTAGAGATTTGATCGATTCTTGTATAATATTTTCAAGGATATCTTCAATGCAGCTCAATGTTCCTAGTTAACAAGATGCTGTGCTATCGAAATAGACAAACACACTTCCATTCTTCATGTACTGGCCAGTTTAGTTAATTTCGCCTTCAGTTATGGATAAGAGCTTTGCGATGAACCTTAGAAATTAATTTGGCCATAATTATCACGCATGTCAGTCATTTCAGGTGCGTCGGTACTTTTATTTAAAGGGAAATACTTTTTGCCAAGGTTCCTTGTAGAGTGCTAACTTTCTGGTCTTATGTTCATCTATTGACTAATTTTCAACTTATTCTCGAGATTTTTAGATTTCAAAAGTGAGCCAAAATGTGTTGATTAATTCATAAAAACAGCAATTCATGTGATTTGTCTGTTTGGATTTTTTTTTATCATAGCTTGATGCCACGCAGTACTTTTTCGTAGAAGTATGGAATTTTCAGCATGTGATATCGGTAGCACAAATTTAGCAGGCCGACCATTGATATCGTGTGTGCATCGCCAGGGGATCGAACTTTCGACCATGTGGATTGTAGGTGAGAGTCCTAACTGCTGTGCCACCGAAGCACATTCGTTAGGAAAGCAGACTTTGATATCAATATAGGTGCTGTTTACGTTAACTATGTTTCAACGAGTTTATTTCATAGCACCGGTACAGGTCCGAAGGATTCCATGTGGAACAGAGGGCCTAAGCAACTTATTTCATTCCAATCTGTCCGCAGGATAATGATTATTCGTACATGATACTCTCAGTGTCACCATTTCGGTGACCAACTTGTCCACTCAATTTCAATATATGCGTAAGACTTTTGCACTGTGGTAGTAAATAATATTTCCATATAAGCTTGTTTATTAGATGAATCACACAGACAGAGTGTGAAAGTCACATGCAGTGTTCTGTTGCACTTCATGGTATGGAGTAAGAGCGGCATAAGTGTGATTGAGAGTGTGCCGTATAAGTGTCTGTGAGTTAGGATATGTGTGGTTAAGCCTAAACATCTAATGAAGGACCACCAGATATTCACGTGTCTTCAAAGAATTCCTCTCCAGGCAATATTCTGCATCTTATCCAGCAAGGATGACGTAGAACAGCGGAAATATTTTCAAATACTCCACACTTGTACAGTCATTGGTATTCTTTCAAATATGTGCTATATATCAATGGTTTAAAGTTTGAAAATGACAATCCTCTTCCTATTGTTCAACGAAGGAACTGACAATCGAAATACAACCGTCAGAGCCATTCACACAAACATATTGTACTGTACAAAATTCGTTGCATTTATATCTTTTAATATAACGCAATATAAATTCACGTTTACATTTGACGTAAAAGAACACTGTAAGTAATAATTTAAAAATGATTAAACTTGCTGAATGTGCCTGATGAGAAAATGAAATCGATGGCATAAATCAATCCCTTGATAATTTATAGGATTGAAATTCCATGCTGGTATCATTTTGTTCATATAACTCTTGTTTCAAAATGCAAAATCACTTCAAATCATTGTACAACCTGTGTTACTGGTAGTCACAATCTCACCATTTCTCAGGGTGCCGAATATATACACCCATATGTATACATGTATGTTGCATAATGAGGTTATTTTTATTATACAGTGTGCACAAAAGTTAAAATAACGTTCAAAAAGGTGGGCACAGAAGCCTGCAATGGAATAAATTCCTCATATGTTGCAGCCCCGTGAATATCTTTCAGACATACGCACGAAATATACACATTTTGCGAGTGATTTTTACGGCAACCTTCCTGTGCTTCATTTCCATTAACTTGGATTCGATTTCTTCATGCTACTCGGAAACGATATGGTTCTTCTTGATCCCGTGCGGCTCGATTTGTTTGTCTTATTTCATTTCACCTTATCAGATTCTAACATCCTTCTCATTGAATTGAGACTGGTTCATCCATCTGGAAACTTTCCACCTAATAAATTCACATATTTACAATTCCGAATGTGTGGAATATACCTCCCATCAAAAAAACGCCCTCGTTTATTCGACTCTATGTTACCATTTATTTATTCACATTTCCGACCATTTCGGATTCCATATTCATCCATCAAATATCCTTACACAGCAATGTTTTCACTCACCGATAAATTTCGTTACACGTGACAAATGATCGCTACCCATTTAAAATTAAAATCACGCAGATGAAGAGCGGAATTTTTGCGAACAGCACCTTCTCCAGTGAAATAATTTTTTCATGACTCAGAGTGTATTTTATAATTTAGCTTTGTCAATTTGAGAAACAGTTTAACGTCTGACTAAGGCTTCACTTAGGCAGCAATGAGAAGCAGCATCAACTACCAGCATTTCAACACTTGTCGCTTGTCTTGTGTACCTGTATGCGTTAGTGAAGTCGCTTTATATGAGCACAATTAGCACAAGTGAGGATGATAAATGCTGACCGCTGTTTGATGATATATGATCACCGTGTGATTGATTTTTGTATGTCACTGGAAATCCTGTTGACAGTGTGGAAATGAGTGAAGCTTATCAGGTGCCAAATGATGCCGTATTCAAATTGGTGAAATAGACGGTTAGCAAGCTCACATCTGACATTGCAAGCACACCCGACGATTCGCTTCCACTTAATGTGGAACTATTTCGTAATCAGTAAGGAGGAGTAAGGAATGAAATATTGCAATAAGTGAACGTCAGTTAACTTTCTTATTTGATATGAGACAAAGTGCTTATCATTGTCGCTGTAGTTTAAGTGAAATAATCGACCAATATGTAATGATTTCTTGGCTTTTTAGCAGTCTGTCATGCTTCTCAAATTCTTCGTGACAGAAGGTCTAATTATCGATTGACAACGAAATTGGTGAAATGAACATAGGTAGAATAAATGGACTTGCGTGTTGACACTGGCAAATGTTTGATAATTTCAAATTGATGTGAGTATTAATCATGGCTGACTGCCCATCACGCCACAATATTTTTTTAATTTCCATATGAAATGTCAATTGACAGTATATTTGAAGAAATATAGTTTGTAATTTTCATTGTCTTTGTTATTTTTGTTTATTGGAGTGATGGACAGTAATTTTGAAATGATATGACTTAAAAGTTCGATTCATTTCTGTTTAAACTAAAGCCGTTCGCGTCATCTCCAATGTTTGTTTTTTTTGGCATAATTATTTATGCGAAATTATTCACTTTCATGTAACTAATTAACTCAATATTTGTTTACATGATTTAAAACGGATACGCATGCTAATTTAGATGACTTCAGTGAGTACAGATTCTCTACATTTTTCTGAGTTAAGTAATGTATACCAATATTCCGGGGACATATTTTGTTTTTGGTTGTAATCAGAGATACCTAAAGGACTGAGTGAGGTTTCAGTGCACTTGAGAAGCAAGTCCACAGTGTTTCCCGCTGTACTCAGCCTTACGCTGAAATTCAGATACTCACTGTGAGAATTAAAAGCAAACATTTGCTCTACAGATTTAAAAATAGAAAAAATCCCCATTTAGACATTAGGAAGATAAAAAAGATTTACTCTGACCACTTTATCTTAAGTCGCTTAATGCCTATTCCAGCTGAACATCCATTTATTCCTTAATTACTCCCAATTTTTCCAAAGCCATGACTGTACCATTCACTTGTTGTATTCATTTCTGTCTTGTTTATTTATTATCTTCTTCCCTGACGTGATGATATTGGCTAATTATTATCAACAAACCTATCACTACAGGACTGGTAAATGTCTGCATTGTATCAGGAATCCTACATATATTACAGTACAGGTACAAATGAGAATCTAATTGAAAAGCATATATGTATATCCTCGCTCAATGCTTTCGTCTTCTATAATGTCTGAGTGGGGAATATTTTATACAAATCAATATGTATCGTTTGTTAGTTCACGGATTCCAGGTGCAAGTATAGTACGGGTGACAATGACTGGTCAATCCATTTGAATCTTGATAAATTTAAAGTCATAAAATACACTTCAGCATTTTTTGACCTCCAGATACTACAAGTATGTTCAAATAAGCATAATATGGATAATGCGTTTTTATGGTTTAATTCATGTCTTCGATGATGTGGGTGCTGAACGGCTCAACCGACTAAGATAAAAATTTGTTGCGTCCATGAAAATTGCATCGATCGTACATCTTAATTTCATATTATTTTTATTTTGAACTACTATGAGTTTTCAGGATTCCAAGTGGAACAGAAGACTGAAAGAACACTCCTCTTACTTCACTTCACTCAACACGCCTCCATTCTGTCTTCATGTGATATTCGCCTAGTCGAAATTTGGAGATCAACTCGTCTTTTTTACGTTTAAGATGCACATGAAAGCCTACCATATGATGCCACTTAAGGCCCTCATCAACCTCTGCACAGTCCACTCAATTTCATGCAGATATCTCATCAAGTCGAGTTTGTCTTCATCATATCAGATTCAGAATTCGACACTATTCTGAAGTTTGTCAGTCGACTAGAGTGTTAGTCACTTTACAGTGTTCAAAAAATCAATGAATGTGACTGAAATCTTGTTTGTTACACATTAAGTAGGCCCACAAGAATTGTGATATTTTGGTGTGAAGAATAACAAACCAAACAATCACCTCTTCAACACATACATTTCTGCATATTGTTATTATTCCTTTAGGTCTCGAGCTAAACACTGAAATGAAGGAGCACATCGGCATTACATCATGTTGTCGACAGTCGTGCTTCATTCGACTCTCCATAATCTCTGATTTTCTCAGCATACAGTCGCCTGTATGTCACTATCGGGTTCATACCCATATTGTGTCCTGCTTCTCATTTATCCTCCACTTTAAGCCCAGTACATCATCTAACTCGACGTGCTAGTCAATCTTTGTGCGATCCTTCTCCAGCGTATAAGCTGAGAAATAGCTTCTTGTTTGGTTTGTTGCATGAGTAGCTTGAAGTACATCATTTCTGGCCATCTTATATTCATCTTAGAGGGCAGGCAGTTGTTGAAAAATATTTGCAACCTGTTGTTTGTGCCTCTCGTGACACGCTAATTCACTGAACCACGTGACAACACCGATTCGACATTACAGTTGACGATCTGAATTATTTTTTTCACACTGTTTTCGGGATAATGAAGATTTGTCTTGCCTCCCTGATCCAACCTTTGGTATATTCATTATTTGTCACCTTTACTTGAAACGACGCTGATAATAAAAGTGGCAGAGATGACTTCTTTTAGATTCCTCTCATCAGAAGGGTTTGAGACTTGCTGTTTTCCAAAATCCAGCTTGTTCCGTGTGGAGTTTTACGATCAGAGCCTTCTTTTTGTCCCCTTGGGATGATGGTGCATAACATTTTGTTTATCATGGATAGAAGCATGATTCCACAACAGCCAAACCTTCCTCTATTCAGTGGGTACGTTTACATTCTTCCAAACTGTCTTAATAAGCGGTGTAGGGATGTCCAATGAGGCCTCTCGATGCGTTTTAATGCCCCCAGGAGGAATTCCATTTAGTTATATTCCCTTTATGGCTTCCAGTATCTTTAGCGCATTCAAGACTTTTGCTCTTATTGAAGTAAATGGTGTTCAGCGACTATTCTGTTTCTACTACTGCTGTCAAGTTTCCGTGACTTACATCTGACTTTCTTTTCAAGCGATAACTGAACTCATAAGGTCATCGTTTCCTTTGTATCTCTCTTTTATTATGCAGATTCCCATCACTTTATTTCGGTGGTTTATTCTGCGTTGACCTATTCCCGGATTGCGACCTGGTTATATGTCATAGTGATTCGAGATTCCTACTTACTGTGATCTGTTCTGATTTAGTCGCCGTTTCGATGCAGTATTGCCTTCTTTTTTCAGTGCTTATACTCTCATTATCGACCTTTCATTTGTTCATAACCTGTTTCACCATTCCTATCTCCGCAATTAGCTTCTAGGACTCTATAGAGAGCCATTCTTTTTCTTGCATATTCTTTCTTTATAAGATGACTGAGCAAGTTTCCTTTGACACCACATTCAGGAATTTCCAGTGTTCACTTACGAAGGTTCCCTCATTATTTATACATAGTGTCGCATTATTTTCCCTGATGGATTCAGTGAATGTATCTTGCGTAGTTTCCTCCTTTGGTTTCAGTGGATTACATCTGAATTGTGGTCAAACTCCAAATTCTTTCAAGGTCTTCACTATGACACTGAATATTTCTTTGAATGAGATAGTGGTCAGAGACAGCATTCACTTTTTTATCAACTTTATATTTTAAAGGTTACTTCTCCATTTTGTTGAGATTGAGATCGAGTCTATACAACATTTTTTTGTCCACTGGATGAATTCTCTGTCGCTTTGTGTGTATCCACATACATGTACACACCGCCTTCAATTCAGAAATAATCTAAGGTGCGCACGTCTGCGAAGACTTCTCCGACAGAGTCAATTTTTATTGTTATATTTGCTTAGCCGTGGATAACTGAATACTTCCTACTTACAAGTTAAATGTTGCCCCAATTATTCTGACCCAAAATCGCTGCAACTACAGCAGTGCCTTCGATTATAATAGGTGGTATGTTTGAAATGATGTAGCTTATAATTGTCATTCTCTTTGTGACGTATAAATATATACTAAATGCAGCTCATGAGGAGCCGGATTTCTTAGCACTACTTCAGAGTGATTTGAGATTTTGTTTGCGCATTGTCTGAATCATTCATTCGTTTTTGATGCCGATTCGTCTACTTTGAGTAGTAAAATGTTTGATGAAATGAAGCTCTGGAAATTTCAGTCAATATTCTTTTCTTATCTATCTTTTAACCAACGTCGCTAGAACTGTGTCTCCTCGCGTGGAATTTTTCTTCATGGGGGATTTCATATTATCCGTTGACAGTTCTTGTTATTCATTTGTTGCTTCAGGAATTCTTTCCACCTTTTTCCTTTGTGTTTTTAGTATTAAATTGAAAGAAGCAGTTTTTAATAATTTGAATGCAAATCTTTTAATTTATTTTGTCTATGAATATACTTACTTATTTTCAGTATGCAATGGTGAGTGTTTCTCATCGTATTCAGCTTTCGCATTAAGCTGTCAGGAATTTTTTGGATGTTCAAGTGTTGGTTTGTAGAGATTTGATTGGTTACAGAATTTTCATCATGAGCTGACATTGGTTAGAGTACCATTGGAAAACCTGGGAGTACTGGATTGCTGTTTCGTCCTAGTTTGGGACTCTTCACAGTACGCACCCACCGGGATTCGATATTATCTGTTGATCGGTTGATCATTAATGCGTTTATTATTAAACATCTCGAATGAGGCGTGGATGTCGAATCCATTAATCATATCACCTATTCCTTCTATAAAATTGATGACAGTGGTATATATGGCAGTATACCATAAATTCTTCAGTCATTCTCTGGTCTCTTAAGAGACTGAAGTCGAAATCTATCTACGAAGGTTGAGTAATTGCTAGTCTTGTGCACAAATATGGTTTGTTATCACGTTTCAGACGCACAACGCACCAGTTATTATAAAGTTGTAGACACTATTCACATTATTAATCCAGTTGAAAGACAAGGACACTTCACAGGCTTAATTCCAGGAACTTTATTCACATTTCAACTGTGTTTAATCCATTTGAAATATGTACCACTATGAATGGGCTATTTTGACAAATTGTATCTTTCAGCTTTCCTGTGTAAGTTGAGTAACATTCCTTATCGAGACAGTCTCAGAATTTGAGCATCCAGAGCCTAATAAATTATCAAAAGGAAAATATGAATATATGAAAACTCTGATAAGACATTTTCTCACCAATTGTAAACTCCAGTTTAGCAACTAAATTTCATATCATTGTTATTATTACTACTAATATTTGTGCTTCGGATCTCAAGTGGAACAGAGGACCTCAACAATACACCTCTTACTTTACTTCACCCAGCATGCTTCCACTTCGTCTTCACACGATATACTTCATGACACCATTCGGCGATTAACTCAACCCCTTACATTTAAAATACACTCGAAAATCTATGATCTGATGCCCCCTGATGTTAACACCAACGTCTGCAGAATACAGTTTGATAAATATAAGGGGATATCAGAAAAATTAATTCAAGTTCTTCTCAATCAGAGTACATTTCGAATTCGATACCATTCTGAAGTTTGTCCTTCAGCTAGAATGTCATCGACTTGACAGTGTTCAGAAAAACTAGTAGTTCATAGCTATTTAAGAAATGAATGAGACTGAAATCCCGTTTGTTGCACATCGAGAAGGGACAGTGAGTGGCAGGATTTTCATGTGAACAATTAAAAAAGTGCGAAGTGTCAAGTTCTATCCATTTATTTGTAGTCGATAATGTAATCAATTCATCCTAAAACTTTTGTTGAAACAACACGTTCTACTGATGCTTCCCATTTTTGATTCATTCCTGCATTTGTCAGTAGATGGAAACCACTCAGAATTAATTCCATGTCTCTTCAACGCTGCAACATTGAGCAAATCATGAAAAAAGACACATTTACTTGTAGTCGTATCATACCATTGTGGTGATGCATTGGGAAATGAGAGTGTGCATTGAGTAGTGAAAAAAACTGTGTATTACCTGATGCATTCAGTTGAAGATTTCGAAATTACTGGTGTGCACATGAAAATATGTTATTATCTTTTTTGCTATGAATTGTTTCGGTATTCACTGTTACACTCGCAAATGAGTGAACTGATAATAGGCAAATTTCCAATGTGAGAACCATAAATATCTTTCCTTGTTAAAATGCCATTTCCAATACCCTTCATATATATAAATATATGTACATTCCTGTAATGTTGAAGATCAACGTAAGTAACCAGTTAACCAACTGAATATGCTTTTCCGATGACCTTAATTATCACATGAATTAGTTGACATGACGTCAGTAATTCCGTCATGCACAGAACAGAAATTTCAGGTCACTTTCAAGTATAATACACAAATCTTGTTTAGCGGTTCAAACTGATTTCACACCATTGTACAACATTTGTTACCGATACTGAAAATCTTACCATCTCTCAGAATTACTGGCAGTTGGTGCCTCAATTTTTTGGAAATAATTAGCTATGTTCATGTAACAGTGTGCACTAGGATTAGAATAACGCAGCAGTTATCACGAGAGAATATCTGTTAGGAAAGTAGATTAGTCATAGAATTACAAATCATGTCACGTTAAAGAATGTACGCACAAATTCCTTATTTATTTTCAAGTAATCATCATTATGATCACGGCAACTGATGGTTTCGGAAATAATATCTGTGAAAAGGCAGTCAATTTTGCACAGACAAAAACACATGGAAGCAAGATTTCTGACTGGTATTTGAAGTATCAAGGTTGTGATGATTCTGCGTCCTTGATTGATTGATTTTTGTGTTTCCGCATTCTCGTGTTGTACCAAATATGTTTTTGCTATATTATTTAGCTTTTTGTATTCCGCGCATATTCTACTTATCCGGCATTTATGTAGATGCCTTGGGATCATGTCAAATGTTTTTGTCATATCTCAGCTCATGATACCTGTGACACAACTCATTTAGCATTTTGTCAACAATTAGAGACGATTGGTATTCTCACAGGAAAAAGGCTTTCTTACTACCATCTAATAAAACTTCTTTCTGTAAGTACCACATGCACTAAAACTACTAGCTATTGGTTGTTTCACGGTAAACTTTACCTGATAGTCTATCACTTGACGAACTTACTGAAGCACAGTCAGATGGCCTAAACGATCTTCATAAACAGTCTGTTCTAGAGTTTTGATGAACTTAGTTCAAGTGGCAAGTTGGAAAAATAAATATAGAATTGAGTTTTTATACAATTAAAAATTAGAAATTAACTTTTTAATTCTCGTCTTCATTTTCAAATTTTCTCCTGTTCAGTAGTCGATGATAATAGTCAGTTTCAAACATTATTATATTTACATTACAACCATTTTTTGTCTTAAAATTTATTAATACTAGTTATTCATTCAAGAAAGAAACTGATCGGTTCGTTCAATAGAACCATCCACTTCCTTTTCTTCAGACTTCTTGTTTCAGATTATTACCTGAGTCATAAATCACGTGCATATTGATACATTGATCACTAGGATGTTTGTCAGATTTCTAATTTGCTAATCCTCCCAAGACAGCGTCAATGCTTTTGAGAGCCTTTTAAATTCAATGTATTTGTGGCAAATCGATGACTCTCACATTTGTGACCACTTTAATGATGATGCTTGATACTGCAGCCGTCACACAGGAGCATTTGGTAACTTGGTTGTTTATTGACAACTCTATGCACACATGTAGCCAAAATACATTTATCTTGTGTTGAATTCACAGTTTGAACGTGTCTTCCCAATTGCGTTAATTTGTCCTCCAATTGTTTTTCATGTTGTTTTTTTTCACAAAAGTTGCTCATTTTGTTCCTTCGCCAGTAAATCTCCTCTTCGCTTTTCTATATTGTTGTTGTAGATGATATATGTGTGTTTGTTTGCATTTGTTTGTAGAGGTTTGCCATCTTCTTCACGGTGTCTTTGTGCTTCAGTTTTTCACCTCCTTGGATAATTCAAATTTTCTTTCTCCCCAAATTGTATGTTTCTGCCTATATCCTGGAGGAGATTGATTCCGATTGCTTGAGTGCCTATGTTTCTGTTATTGATATCGTGATAGTCCACCCTCAGCCTCTTCATGGTTTGGGTGGTTTGGGTGACCGGAATAGAATAATGATCCCGCCGTTATCAATTAAGAGAGTTGAGTTCAATTACATTCACTTTCATGGTTTTTTTTACAACTTTCAGACGATATCAAGAAATTTCGCTTGCTTGCTTTGCCGCATTCATAGCTTTAAACATCGTTCATATATTCCATATCCCCATGTTTATTCTGACTTTGCCCAGAAGAAGTGATTTCGTCTCGTAAATTCAATTATGTTTCTCAGGCATTTTACGGGCTTTGAAGTTTCTCTCCAGAGACTTAGTTGATTTTCCATCGTAATTTCGCTGGTCTTTAGTCCAACCTTCTATCATTCTGCAGGCTTGGTAACAGTGAATTTTTAAAATATGCCTAATCATGTTCATCATAATATATACAGAATGTTGTTGAACGGCTTCTTCAACTGTCAGTAACCTCTAAGCTCTTATCAGTTAACCATGGCCCAATTTATTTTGCGATGAGAGATGAGTAACATTCAGCTGATGACTGACAATTTAATGTCAGCTAAATCTTATTTCAGTATCACTGACTACATTGCAAATTTAACTAAGTAGATTATTCTTTACTTAAATCAGATAATAAACGTAAGTTTACATACTCACACGTTAAGGCAGATATTTTATAGTAGGATTCTGTGCATATATGTGTAAAAAGGGAGAGTGTATTCAGCCAGTTAAATATTCTGCAAACTTAATACTTCAATAAGAAGAGTTCTGTATTCTGGCCAATCTATCCTTCTTACGTCATATAAGATTATCAGGGCAGACTTTTGCGTGCAGTTGACGAACTGGAAGGAAAGGAACTTAGTAATCTGAAGGTGATAGGTCCTTTAAAACAATGAAAGTCTCGCAGTTAAATCAACCAGTTCAGAGAGAAGGTAAACAAATCAAAATCATTCCCACCTTCGCTCACAAATGATCTTTTTATACTCATACCGCATACAATATTATATGTAACATCAGCTTTGGAATAGGTCTTTTGTTAGTTTTTCACGTGGAATTCTCCGTATTTACCTCTAAAAATTTCACATTCCAGTTTCACTAATGTATTTCTGTAATAATGAAACATTTCGTTTCTTCAGAAACTTGAAAATCATACGTAAACTAGGCCATAATCTGTCTGCGCAAAGCATTCCGGATAATCTGATCTGTATAAAAGAATAATGGAGCATTTTTTGATCAGAATTTAACCAATATGGGTGAAAGTGTTAACTGGTCGTGATCATGAGTAAGGGTTTGGGAAAATAAGGTTAGAATAATAAGGTTCGCAAATATGAATAATTGAAATTAACCTTGTTTCAAAAATTGAATTACCACGTCAGATTCGAAGTTATTTATATCAAATCAATTTTGAACAGATTTATGCCTTATTATGGCATTAGCGGAACTGACGAGGATATCAAAGCAAGAATCGGAAAAGCAAGACAAGCTTTCACTACTCTCAAGTCTGTGTGGAGGTCAACAACACTCAGCATCAAAAATAAGATCCGGATTTTCAACTCCAATGTAAAGTCAATGCTACTATACGGATCAGAGACTTGCACTGCGCGTCATAAAGAGCATCTCAAACAAACTACAGACCTTCATTAACAGTTGTCTTCGCTCAACACTCAGCTGAAGATCAGATGGCCGGCCAGAAAAGATCAGCAAGAGATATCTCTTTGAGCGAATCAACCAGGAACCGATTGTGAAACAAATAGACAGGAAGAAATGGAGGTGGATTGGCCATACTCTGAGGAAACCACCAGGTGAATGACATCACACGACAGACCATCGCTCGAGTGGAACCCGAAAGGGAAGCGGCGAGTTGGTCGTCAGTGCAAGGGTGACTTGGAGGAGGTCATGTGAAGAGGAGATGAAAACGTGTGGGCAGACATGGAGTCAGGTGAAGACTCTAGCAGAGAACCGAACGCAATGGAGACGCACGGCTGAAGCCCTATGTTCCTGTAGGAATTAAAGGATACAATAATAATAATAAACGAGGTGATTAGACACAGCGGAACTATTAAATTTATTATCTCACTGCATAACCTGTGTTGATCTTTGAGAGAATATCTGTTTTGAACTTGTAGTGTAGTACAATGACGTTAAAAGTCAACAACCCGAGACAGACTATTTTGTAACAATCTGAGACAGATCAATTCTTCTTCCAGAGCTGATGGTATCACCACGTTTCTTAGGTTGCAGTAGCTTGTAATGATTCGAAATCATTTATGTATAAAAGCATCCAGTAATTCTCATTATGATACATTGTGCAGTGATGTATTTGACAGGCGGCTGACAGTGCTGAATATTGATGCCACTGAAATTCCTTTTATCATTCTGTTACAAATCATGAGTCAAAAGTAACACCAAGTTAATTTATCTTAAAAATTTAAATCAGCTTTCATAAATATGGCATGTTTTTTTATATTTTTTTCAGATGATTTAGGTATGTTGAAATTTAAGATTCCTTCCTACCGGAAAACAATTCCATCATCATTACCTATGGCTGCTTGCTATGAATTCTCACCTTGTTTCATTTATTCTCGCATTAAATTCAGAACCACTCTGGGAATGCTGTTAATAATTTAGATAAAGCAATAAGAAGACGTAATTTGTCTGAATCGCGTGTGTAATGTATTTGCGCAACACATTTCAAACAATCTGATCACACACGGACTTGTCATAGGAATATATATGAAATTAATAAAGAGGTAAGAGGTGAGAAAATAGACTTAGGTCAAGTTTAAAGGACATATTCAAGGTCAAAGTAACAATGAAGACCACTAAACCAAATAACATCTGCTATGGTATCAAAACAAAATTTACCAAGGAAGGCCTAATGTGATGACGAATTGTGGCTTAAACTTTCTAATTGCCAGCTAGGGCTACCACAAACTTTAGGATACGCCCCAAACACGTTTTATAGATAGGTTTAAAAGATCTGTTAACGTCAAATTTATGTCCTGTTTCTATAATATGTTTCGCAATAGAAGAGCTAGGTCTCCTGTTCTCACCGTTAACAGGTTCTGAAGATTCTTCTTGTTTTTGGAGCCATTTAGGAATATGCTCTGAAGCCCTTACTTGCAGAGATCGATGAGACCTCCCTATGTATGTGTGTCCACACGTACATTCTCTATTATTATGATATTGGCTGCATAAAAAGTCTCTTTTACAGCAGCGTTCAGTCTTTGTCTAGTTATCAAGCTGCTTTGATGCCGCATATAGGGTAGCTTGATGTACACGTCTTTCTTAGGGGCGAGTTGGAGAGTGGGTCTTGCTGTTCTGACTACTTTTATCTCCTGATGAACTTGTTATCAACCAGAGTTTGTGTCAACTTTCCTTCTTCCGCATCAAGTGTGTCTTCAGTGCATATTCGTTGGATTCTACTGAAGAGGCACCTCGCTTACTAAGGCTCTTTTGCACCGAACAGGGCAAAAACTGTGGTAATTAAGATACTGTCCTGTCCAGGTAGGTTTTCAATAAATAGATCTTTTCATCGACCCATCAAGCCGTCGACTAAGCAATATGTCTAGGAAAGATAAACATTTATCTTCCTCTTCTACAGATGTAAGTGATATGCTATTCTGGACTTCATTCATTCGATTTAAAATTGAGGTGGCAAAACAGGACTTATCACTGATGATTACTATATCATCCACATACCTTCTATAAAGTGGCACATTTTCGATTAAATCCTCCGATAAATTTTCAATGTGAGACATATAAATATCTGCTAAAAGGGGCCATAACGGACTTCCCATAGCAACACCATCAACTTGGCGGAAACAATCGCCTTCAAACCTAACATTGTTAGTACATAGAAGTAATAAATCCCTTAAATAAGATATAGGGAACGGGATGAAAAAATTGTTTCTGGAAGTATAATCACACAAAATGTCAACTGTTTTGAGCAAAGGCACATTAGTGAATAACGAGTTTACATCAAAAGAGTACATATTCTTATTCATAATATTAATATTACTATTGTCAATAAATAATGATGAAATGATGAAATAATTCTGAAATACATGTATGTTCCATAACTAGATTTCGTGGAATGATCAAAAACTGTCGACTTATTCTAGTACATTTCAGTTTGTGGAAGTAATAAGGTCATTTCTGATGAAACGGGTGTTCTGTCAACTGATTTTCTAAAATCAACAAATGAAAGTCGTATATTATTATAAAAGACGCCAGACCATAAGTGCTTAAGAGCATACTCGATAACTTTAGTTAACCTAGATTGGTTCAACAACATTATTCACCATCGGAATCCAAACAGAACTTGAGCGACATCGAAGGAAAGACGACCTTTATGTTTATCGCTCATCACTCTGAGTTTAGTTTGCAGAAAAGGGAACATGAACATGCATCAACAGCCATGTGCACATATCTTTGATTCTACACAATTCATGTCTGGCAATACTCGACTGCTTATCGCATATTTTAAATCTTCAGATATTTGGAATTTCTGTTACACATATGATTTGTGAACAAAATCCATGAATAACTTTGTATTTCTCTTTTAGAATTCATTGCCCACACCCACAGTGTATTTCTTTTATGAAACTGCTTTCTTTTTGTTTTTAGGACAAATAAGTAAGAAGCATATTAACATAATCATTTGAAAGCATAACTGGAATAAGGGAAAGATATCTGATGTGTGAGATACTGTTTCAAAAGTATTGATCCACTACATGCAAATTATGTTTCTTTGGGTTAATTTAACGTCTCTCGTGTATCTCAACAAAGTCGTATCATTTCATTTTACTGACATCATATCTACCTCCCTGCTATTGGATGTTTTATGCGTATAAACATCTTTTATTATTTAGACTTCTGACAAATCGTATCACAGTATTACACTCCACACCATTTTGCCACACGACCTTCCCTGCTCTATCCTTTCCTGTTGTACCATGATCCCTGCTTCCTTATCTCACTGCATCGATTTCTGCATTTGTCTGGTGTTGACTCGTTTCTGCTTATTTCCTCTGTTGATGGTATAAACGGGACCACGTCTCTCGTTAACACTGTATGGTCCTTTCCAATTTGGGGAGGAGTTTCCGTGTAAACTGGTCCATATCTACCGGCGTCCTTTCTTCCTCTACACTTTACCTAATTGCCTAAATCAAAGGTTCTGCATCATATCTTTCTCCTTGTTCTGATTTCAGGGAGTCTTTCTTCAGATTACGCCTAACGTTCCAGACGACTTCTTTCCTTTCCGTTCGCAGTCTCATCATATTCTGTGCTTTCGACACTTTACCGCTTGCTGTGTTCCTTGTCTAATCCATGCTGATAGCCTCGGACACCGTGATCATTGCCATCTCCTTCGTGTTAATTACTGCACCTACCGTTGGAGAAAAATCAGCCCCAATTGTTGTTCTTCGTAACTCGGGAACAACGATGAACATGAACCGTACTACGCGATCGACTGTAAAAACACTACAGTTTGACATGTCGAAGATGCCTGACACGTGTTGACGTACCGTTTGAAATGCCAATGAACACAGTCTAAAACATGGACACAGACTCCTATCCATCAGTGAGACTGCTATCCCTGTGACTATCAGACATACTAGTTCTCCATTATTCACTTGCAGCTTAGAATTAATTGTCCACCTCTCAGTAGCCCCCGCTTCTTCTAGTATGACAGAAGAAAAAGAGCACAAATTATACTGTCTGAAATTTCGTCTTCCTCTTCTTTGTTGAAAGTGCCTCCTTCAGTGTACTGTTTCGCCACATTAGAAGAATCGGTCTTTCCTGGCACTCATTATTAGTGGCGCTACATCACGTTGCAAATCTACAACTTCCTGTTCACATTCCTTCAATTTCGGTGGTTCAGTTGCTCCTACCGCTTTGCTGAACAGCTGTCTGATCACCCTCGCTAGCTCACTGATTTCCATGGGTTGTGCAGCGTTAATCATTTTCAGTTACTGAGAAATGTGGTCAGGGACACTCTTGATGAACAGGTACTCCAATAACCGCGACTCCGTTTCCCATGTATCTCTGCAACATTGTATCATTTGATTTAATTGACGTCAAATCTATCTCCCTGCTATTTGATGTTTTTTATGCCATCTCTTCGTATAAACTACTGATTAATCATTTTTTTCAGCACATGAGAAATCTGTCCTAAATGTTCAGGATAACGCAAACTAAGTTTGTATGTATCCACCTTCAATTATCTTTCATATAAACTGAAAAAAACTATATTTTTGTGGATTAAGCCGAGTCATAGAACTATAAATTTAGCTTTATTTTATCGTGCGAAGTATAAAGAATTAATTTAATGGAGAACCTGAACACTGATCTGGAAATAAACGAACATCACTTAGTGAAGTTGTACGTCAATTTGGATTTGGTCATAAAGTAATAATAATCTTGAGGGAATTCCACTTCACAATTCAAGGAAAATGTTTAACCGTTACTCTGCTAAAATACTTGTCACAGAATGCTATTCATTCAGAAGAGTCTAAAGCGTCATTAGCGACAAGAATTTATTCACTGAGGTATTTATTCTCCCACGAAAAGATAAGTTTTTAAACTGCCAACAATGACTGAAACAATATTACTGCGTTGATTGATACCTTAAATAATCTCCTTGGTTCGCACATTTGATCTATTTGGTTGTTTTAGTAAAATATCGTAAGTCGCAGTTTGCTTTACCGCTTGTTTTCATTTCAGTAGCTGTAGGATTCTTATCTTGCATTAAGAGATATTTAAACCAGCTATTTTTCCAAGAGCGTCCTCTTTGTGTGGTGAGGTTTCCTAAGCTAGCTAGCTAGAGTTTCCTTAAAATAAGTTTCAACTCAATAAACTTGGATTCTTCTTACTGCTGTGCGCACAGTACATACTTATCGTCTGATGGATACACAATACAATAGTTCGTATACACACTACAATTTATTAAAATTTCCCACAAATATTAAACATTTGTTGTGGTAATTAATGGTTTAACTGATTCAATACGAGCCCTGTCTTCATTTTCAATGCATAAAAATTTCAGCAGAATTGTACTTTAAGTGGCTACACTAGCAGATAATAACTGAGGTGATAATAATGCCGGTAAACTCAAGTGCATTTTCCATCTACGAACTCGGTAGCTGTGAGAAAAATCAAAGTGAAAGATGAATATTTGTGGAGACATAGGCGAAAATTGTCTGTTTTTTTGTAGTAATTATTATATTATTATTATTACTGTTCCCTTGGGTTCCTAGTGAAACATAGGGCTTCAACTCCACGTCTCCACTTGTTTCTGTCTTCTGCTGTACTTTCCACCTGCATCCATGTTAGTCCATTTTGTTTCAACTCTTCTACACACGATCTCCTCCATGTCACTTTTGGACGTCCCACTCGTCGCTTCCCTTTCAGGTTCCACTCGAGCGATGGCCTGACGCGCGATGTCACCCAGCGGCCTCCTCAGCGAGTGTTCAATCCATCTCCACTTTCTCCTGCATATTTGTTGAGCGATTGGTTCTTGTTTTTTTTGTTCCCATAGTTTCTTGTTGGTGATTCTTTCCGGCCATTTGATTCTCAGTATAGAGCGAAGATAGTTGTTGATATAGGTCTGCAACCTGTTGGAAATATTTTTGAAGACTCGCCTTCTGATCCTTATAGAAGAACTGACTTGACGTTTGTATTGAAAATCCGAATTTTGTTGTTGATGTTGATTATAATACTGTTTGATTATTCAGTAAACTGTGCACTTATCACAGAGTTTAATAATGACCACTACACACAAAAGTGGTTTTAACACTTACCAGATATGGAGGAAAAGAAATCTATACTAACTTAGAAGTGAACACCGTGGAAGTGGGAGTAACTGGACAAACACTTCGGAACACTAAGAACAGGTTTCAAATATTTCGGTCATGCTCAACAAATGAAGACGTACAAACCTTGAGAATAGAGGTGGTATCATATTCGTCATGCATATTATCCAGTGAATTAGGGATGCGAACTTAGCTTGCCAGGCAAAGTGCCTCAGTTTCATAGATTTTTTATTTGATATAGCGTTCACTCGATATAAGAATGGGTATTCACATATGCGTGTGCGTGTAGAAGTAGGCAAAACGTAATTTGAAACTGGCTCTTCATCATTAATTTTCAGTTGATAATGGTCACTTATCTAATCTGTGGTGTGTATGTATATTATTTTTCGAAAGTTCCAGGTAAGTTTATAGTTTCTGTGAAGTCACTTTCACTCAAAATAACCGATTTTAGCTACTCTACTTATTTGCTCATGGTTTTTGAACGCAAGAAATCGATCTCTACGTTCTACCGTATAGCTGACAAAACTTTGCTGAGACATGTGCTAACAAAAAACCTTCTGGAGGCTAGGAAACGACGACCTTTTTCCAATATTCTAGTGGTTCTATCAAACGTGTCGATTTTAACGTATCCAACAAACAAATTGATATAAAAAGAACAAAATGTGTGATTCAGCAGAGAGGCTCTTTTTGGAGAATTAGACTCCGTGCATACGAAATACATGAATCAAGACTGAATGCCTCGGTTTTTGAAACATCTTCGCACACTTTATGACACCTTTACTTGAACCGTGCTCATCAATATTTGCACCCATTTTTCGAAAATCGATCGTTTCTAATTCATTCAAACTACAATTCATTTTCCTATTTCGAAAAAGAACCAAGTGATGAAGTGCAAACTTGCCGTTAAATTTGTTCATCGTAGTAGAATACCCATCTAACAATAGTTTGATCTCGTAACTTAATTTGATAAGGAGCAATATCACTCAGTGTTGCATTCTAAGTAAGCTTACACGATCTTGAGCATTCTTTTGTTTTCATTGATTCTGCAACATACTACTCTCAAAAGCATTTTAGAGAAGAGCTGTTAGACAACGTACCTAACAGGACAATTTCATTGCTTATTTATTCAGAAGAACTTAGTGAGTCGGAATATTTTTTTAATAATATAAACTAAGAATTAACCAAAAAGGTTTAGCGAAACAATCACAGCGGAATTTCTAAATAGAAATGACATACCCGCAAAAGTAGCTGTGTTTCCTCTGTAAGTAGAAAAATGGGAATTCTTGCGTTTAAATCGACGTTCTATTATTTTGACAGCCTGGATAATAAAGAAGCCTGATATCTATAGCATGAAGGACGACAAACACTGTATCCATTATTACCAGTTGTCAAGTGTATTAGGAACGAAGATGAAATCTGCTCTGTCATTACTTCGACAAGTTAAAAACTTTTATTTTCCTTAATATTATCGCTATAAATTAAGTGACCTACAACAGACATGTAACTCTCCATCATTTGTTTTCCCTGACTGATATCGAACATGACTTTAAAAGACAGCGTAAATCTACAGGTTTATTTTTAAGAAGTTTTCAAGGTTCTAGCCGGCGTTATCAAAGGGGACACACAAAAGACTCTCAATTGACAGATTAACTATGTTTACATGAATTTTATTGGGCTCATAATTAATTATATTTTTTCCGTACGTCGCATGCCAGCGTGTCTGCTCAAGGGCTTAAGAACTGGTCTACTTCAATCTTCCATTATGTTATGGTTTTCCGTGAATCAGTGGCCGATTAGGTTTATTAAAATAGTAATGCTTGATAATGCTTCATCCCACTTATTTTAGGAATTCATTTATTTCGGTGTTTTCAAATGCATTCAAAACTTTTATTCGTGTTTTCACATGTCATTTCAGTTAAGACGTGTAAGTTGTTTCTAAACCTGTCACTTATTTATTAACTGACGACATTCAGCAACATTCAAATAACACTGAGGATAACTTTGCTATTTAAATGTTCAGTCTTTCAAAGCAAATGCACATTATGCAGTCAAATAAATATACCTTGCTTCACGATTTTTGGAGATGTAGTTGCTGTTGTGCTTCAAAATGATTACAGAATAACTTCTGTGTCCTTATCCAAGTAAATGAATTCTGAACAAATATCCCATGAACACGAAATACCTATGAAGTGGTGATAAACTGGCTTAGTCTAATTATTATTTCAGATCAAAGGCTAAATAAAAAAACTTAAATTAGGTATAGGTATGCCATAATAAACAGAGGAACGGATAAAACTCAAACAAACTAGCGACATAACTATGACGACCATGCTATCGTAGACAGGTAATTCTTTTAATAGTGATTACCCAGTTGCCTTTCTTATCCAAACTTCCTGTTTATTCATGTTATTTTTAGGTTTTCCTTTATCCCTACTTACACTACCATAATTTCTGTCCGATCTTCTGGTCTATTTTGTCATTTTATTATTTCTACGTAATTAATCCCTGACTTCATAAACAATTATTCCTCACGCTAATTATGATCCCACTAGATTTTTTATCCAAACATCCTGTCTATTTTTGTTATATCTACATCCCTAACCTCTAACTGGACAATATGTCAATCATATCAGTAATTATGATGCTACTTTGTTTGAGTTTTACCAACCCCCTGTTTATTACGGCAATTTAATTGCTAATTGTAATTTTATTAATTTGACCCTTGACTGGAAGTAGTTGTCGAACTTTCTCATCCATTTCATATTATTTGTTCAAGTTAACTACTATGTGCGTCGGTGGCACATCGGTTGAATGCTCGCCAACCACGCATGTGGTCCAGGGTAAGAATCCCGGTCGACGCGCTCCTTAACCTTGATAAGCCAGCAATAAGACTGGTTAAGAGGGAAGGTTGGGCTTGAGGCTAGCAGCCTCATCCCCTGAAAATGAACACCACTGCTACAGAAACTTCAAACCTCTCGCTTGAAGCCCTATGTTCCACCGGGAACGGAAATGAAATAAAGAAGAACAAAAACTACTTTGTATTTATTGTGTTATACGAAGGTTTCGACACCGCAGGCTATTTTGAAGCATTTTCAATTGCAAATAATGACGCCGAGCAAGAATATGCCGCATAAATTAACATAGATTTGAAGCCAAACATGGGAGTAATGTGCTAGTACACTATGGTAGTAGCAGTTGAGAAACAGAAGCCTGTTGAAGATACGTTAACACAAAATTCTAAAGTTGTAAAAATTTGAAATATCCTCTTGACAAACAGAAATGCATGCAAACTCCATGAAAATTAACTACAGAAAAACAATTAACAGGCCACTTATTCAGCTGAGATCTGTCAATTTCAATGAAACACGATGAGGAAGCATGAAAATGCTTCTTCTGGCTATCTAATCGATACCAGTATCATATTATTATAAATATAATGGTCTGCGATATTATAATTATTGAAATAAGATTTGCCATTACTTACACAGCTTACAGATCGCCACATGGAATACTAGTAAATGTGACATCTTCCGAAGTAGATGCTGAAATATTCCCTAAAAGGGAATTTGTCACAGCTGATATGCCTAAAACGTAATTGTAAGACAGATGTCTTTTACATAATTTGATTAACAGGACAGCTTACAAAACTTACATCAAATTGATGATGAAGAAAACTGCTTTAGCAACACAATTCATTTTGAGATTTCATCATAAGCTGAAATCGGTTAGAAGTCCATTGGAGAACCTGGGATTACTGGGAAGCTGTTTCATATTACCTTGGGACTCTTCAGGTGCCAGCGAAAATTCGCGCTGATGAGTGTCACTAGTGATCGCTCCATACCATGATTTGCAGAAGTTAGAATTCATGGTTATTGGATCGGGTCCCAGTAGCTTAATGGTCTAAGAGGTCGCCTCGTAACCAGAAGATCCTGGGTTCAAAACCCCGGTGGATGAGAGTTACTGAAGTGGCTCAAGCCAGAATGAGGCAGTTGTCCAGTTCCGCCAGTGGTTCTGTTAACGACGTCAGCTCATGATGAAATGCTGTAAACAATCAAATCCCTGCAAACCAACAGCTGAATAATGTTTTCATTAAACATACTCACTTAACCGGCATAATTTTGACGGCTTGAATGCTTTATAATATTCTGGTAATTAATAATCTTAAATAAAGCATTGAGTGAGAGGTAATCACAATGAATTTAAAAAACTACTGGTAAGGATTCATTCAATTAATCACATAATAATGATAACTTGCATAATGATACAACCACAACTGGTGTATACTTCAATTTAGACAACGAAAGTAAGCAGCATTTTAACCTTTTTATGAAGCAATTTGTATACCGAAACCGACAAAGTGGTGGTTAATTAAAAAGCGGGACTAACGACTAAAAAGTATTGAGTATATGAATCACCTAAGGTTTGCAAAAGTGGACCATGATTTCTGACTAAGTAACAATCAAAACAGGACTAGCGAAGTAAATCAACAGAGAAGTGATTCGAGTGGGCCATAGGCAAGAACAGTATTTGAGAGATGAAGTTAAAAGCAAAAATCCAAATCAAGAATGACGGTGGAAGCACCAACTGAAAACAAGGACTTATTTTTCCACGATAAAATTTCAGAATAATACTGACGCTTTCTATGCTTGGAAATATTTTTCTTATTAGTAAATGGACATGCAGGATAAAAAGGAATATTACATAAGAATTCGTTTTATTGCATTGTTTACACAGTGAAAGAGCACTATTCAGGAAAGGAATTTACTGTTTACCTTCATTTATAAGAGTCGGCTGATAATTAATTTAATTCTTATACGATGAATGATTGTCATGCCTATCAACTTTCCTCAATAACATATATGTCCACTGCTACAGCAAGTGAGTATCATTTGAAATTAAATTCTGTTATTTCTATACGGAGAAGTACATGGTATTTTCCGATGATGTTTCATTGCGAAACGAAGTGCTGGGCAAGTGACAAGAATTAAAATTTGTATGGGACATCAAATTAGAAATCTGTATAATCTCCTGCGTCTTATAAGCACTAAATTTCTTGGCTAAGTAGCTGCTATCTTTTAATGCGAGATGTTGTACGCAATTCTTTCAACTTTTGTTGAATATATACGGTTTTCCGTGTTTCACAGAACATGTACAGTTTAATTTGATTTTCGAATACGTCTGTACATACACCAATGAGTTCTAGAATATGTGAACATCAGGTTGACATAAACAACACAAAATCATCTGCAGATAGTCCTCAAAACGCATTGATGAACATAATCAACTGAGACATGCGTTGAAAACGTGTTGGGGTTGGGAGGAATAGAAGCATAGTTGAAGTTTACCAGAAAAACATGATTCTATCAGGAAAAATCATCTTTTCACAACTGACGTTTTTCCTAACTGCTTTTATTTACACATATTCAGAGGATAATAGTGAGTTTTTTTTCGAAATCAAAGGCAGCACCTTGAGTGCATCAAAGTTATAGCTCTTTCCGCTTAAGTCATTTTCATCAATCGTTTTCTCTCATTTCATTTCTTGATATAAGAATAAAACTTGGGATCTGTGGTAGAGTATAAATCCATTAGGGATAAAATTTATTTTGCTAAAATCACACAGTTATGCAGTTTTATTTACTAGTGGAATTTCCAGCCCAAGTTATACCTGCTCATAATCATATCAAGGTACTCACACAACGTTTTTGCTTCATTTATATGCACGAGTGAAAACTGATTAGACATTTGAATGAATACAATATAGCATTAAGTACGTTCGGCAATAAAATTAGTGTTATCAATCAAATACAATCAAATGGGAATTAAGACCAGTGATTTTATGGTCAAAATAAGTACCTCATTAGAATGTTATAATGTGCGTTGAATACATTTTTACATTACTTACTGTCCTCTGATTTGACTGCTAATAATATCTTCCATATCTCTCGTATTCGCTTTGAGTCATTTCTATTGCATGTCTTGTGTTTGGTGTAGACTCGATAAACCAGGATTCAGTAATTATTCTCACTCTGTCTCCACCACTCTATATTATTCTAATGACGTTTGACTCTGTCCCACCAATCCTGTTGTGTGGTTGTGAGTTGATCCATGTATACAGTGCTATAACTGAGGTGTTTTCTAAATTACTCATTTTCACGAGTGGGGTCAATCATTCTAACATTAGCTGAATTCTTGTGTTCAATTCTTCTCTAATATTGTCTACTTTAAATATTTTGCATATATTCAGAAATCACGAGTATGTCAATACTTTGAAATGTTGTATTTGATTAAGGAATGTGTAGTTTTCAGCATGTAAGGTCGTACAACATGCTGAAAATTCTATGTTTGTATCAAAATAGCGTTTAGAATTAGGCCATTATTTTTATGATTTAATTATGTGAGATACTAAACAATAATCTCAAGATAACTAGGCGCAGAAATATTTGAACTATTCACGGAGAAGAAAGTCATAACATTCTCTCACAAGAATTACAACGGGGAAACGTGAAATGACTCTGACAAAATTTGACTTTCAATCCAAAACGTAGTTTACTTCAATCCAGGTTCTAGTGTGGTGAGAGCTGTCTACTAGCCAAATTGGTAGACAGTAATTCACGTCAATGTTTACGTTCCCAAGATTTGTCGTGAGAAAATGTGAACAAAGATTGATTCAAAACCGACCACAGCAGACTTTGCGTAGGCGGATGCAGTTAACATATAGAGGATTTGACATTCAAGAAACAGTCACAAATAGATGAAAGATTAACTTTACGTGAGAAACAACCAATCGGAAGACTGTGTTTGTTTGCTTAAATAACCATAGTAATGTACATGAAAATATATAAATATGCGTTGATTTCCTTAATAAATGATCTGTTGCCTGACTCTTGCCTTTTGTCGTTACACTAGAGTGTGGATACTATCGCGATGTGTTCTCAGCAAGCGACCGCCATTCTTACTGTCAACGTGATATAAGTGAAATGAGTTGTTTGACTAAGGAGTCATGTTTTAATAACATCTAATCTTTCATTCATTCTCATTTTAATATTTTGTGGTCAGTTCGTCCAAAAATGCAGTTGATAAATTCCACACTGTAATGATCTTTAATTTGATTCCGATCACGTGATAGTTAATGTCAACTAACAAATGAATCTTCTCTTCGTTTTTACTAAACACTTGTTATTTGTAGCAATTAGTTGCATTTTATAAATTCTGACAAAACAATAAAAAGACAAAGTTTTGTCTGAAACGTGTGGTTTAGTTGCTCAACGAACTCTTGTCGCACACGCGCTTGTCATAACCACTGACAAAGAAGACAAGAGAACATGAGTTATTACAATACAGGTCAAATTTGTGTACAGGCCAAGGTCACTACCAAGAGATAGGGAGATTATGTAAAGAAAAAGGAAGAGGGTGAAAGTTTTAATGAGTAAACTGGAGCTTGTTATTTGATAAACCGTTCATGTATTATATCTTCTCTCCTTACCTCCTCACCATCACCTCTATTGGAAGTTAGAAGTCACTATTTCTCATATTTTGTTGTGTGTTTATTACTTTCAATGTACTAAAACCCTTGTCAAAAACTCTTCTTATCCCTCAGAGCAAACATGTATGTAGAATCGTTTTTTCCATTATATAAATGTTTAATTTGAAGTTGGCTGTAATTCTGACAGCAGAGGACGTTGTATTTTGCGACAAATTCACTGGAATCAGATCATCAAACTGATTCAATGTGAAAATTGTTTCGAAATACTCATATGGAAGCAATTGTCTTGAATCCTACAATGATAATCAATACAATTTTGTCTTCTAGCCAAAGTGAAGAGAGCTTCTGAAGATTGTAATAGGCTGATTAGTGACTAATCAATGAAATTATCATGTGGCTAGTGTGTGCGATAAGTAGCAAAAGAACATACGCTGATATTTATTCTCGGAAAATTACTACATTCAAAGTCACAATAGGAAACAGGCATAAATTGGACTCACACAAAGAACTTGGAGGATCTGGACTTCGCCGATGATATATGTCTGATTTCCCACAAACTGGAAGATATGCAAGTGAAAAGTAACATGTTGGCAGAAGAAGCATCAAAGATAGGACTCCAGGTGAACATAGAGAAAACGGAGGTGATGAAGATTCCTGGCCAACACCAACAGCCACAGCAACAACAACAACAGACAGCAATCAGCATAAATGGAAGGAACCTGAAAGAAACTACCTCCTTTACCTACTTGGGAAGCATTGTTTCAACTACAGGCGGAACTGACGAGGATATCAAAGCAAGGATCGGGAAAGCAAGGCAAGCTTTCATTACTCTCAAGTCTGTGTGGAGGTCAACAGCATTCAGCGTCAAAAATAAGATCCGGATTTTCAACTCCAATGTGAAGTCAGTACTACTATACGGATCAGAGACTTGGCGTGTCACAAAGAGCACCTCAAACAAGCTACAGACCTTCATTAACAGTTGTCTTCGCTCAATACTCAAGATCAGATGGCCGGAAAGGATCAGCAACAAAGATCTCTGGGAGCGAACCAACCAGAGACCGATTGTGAAACAAATAGGCAGGAAGAAATGGAGATGGATTGGCCACACTCTGAGGAAACCAGCAAGTGACATCACTAGACAAGCCATTGCTCGAGTGGAACCCGAAAGGGAAGCGGCGAGTTGGTCGTCCAAGGGTGACCTGGAGGAGATCATGTGAAGAAGAATTGAAAGCGTATGGGCAGACTTGGAGCCAGGTGAAGACTCTAGCAGAGAACCGAACGCAATGGAGACTTGTGGCTGAAGCCCTATGTTCCTCTAGGAACTAAAGGAAATAATAATAATAATAAAGTCACAATAATTTTCTAAGCTACACCAGCTTATTCATTTAACACAACTGTCCACCCATCAATGAATATTATTCATCTTATCTACTTTTTCACTATGAGGAATTACGTTTATAGTAACGAGTGCCTTACTCATTATCTTTTTTTGAATGAAATCATGCCTTATTTCCTACGAAAATTATTCAGTGATGTCTTCTTCATCTATGTGAATTCTGTTGTCTAACGGATTCATTAACACACAAAATATCATTTCAGTTGTGAACTGTAAGTCAGCGTCAAATCTGTTCATTCCTATTTGCCGGTATCCTTAGATTTCAAAAAAAGAGTGTCCACTCCATGTGGCTTATTGAAATCGACGGAAAATTATTCATTCGTGTGAGATTTAGTTGAAAATGCTGAACAGGTAATAAAGCCAAGGCGCTGAATGCACAGCGTTCCTCAGTTGTATACTACTACGTCTGACATATTTCGACTTCACGAGTATTTCGACCTGTGTCTTTCTAGTATCACATTGGGTGCATATATTACATGTCATTATTTCGGAGGAGATTGGAGAATACTGCTGCAAACTTTTAACATTCAATAGCTATGAGTTCAATAACGCAGGCATATTTATAGAACTCATCAGTCACACTGGTGAAAAATGTTATGTCAGCACTAAAAGTTGTTGTTACTTCAGCATGGATTCAGCCGTCTATTAATCTTCTTCATCAGTCTTTCTATGAGCTTCTATAAAGTGAGAGGAGATATTTCAAATTTTTCAGTTAAAGCTGAAGTATTTGCGCAAGAGTTGAAATAAATTGTCAAGTGGAATTTTAGTACTCATATTTCAAATGAACTAACAATAAAAAATCATATTATAGTGAGAAAGGGGCTTCCGAGTAAAGGTGAGTGAGGTGTGAAGCATTTTTCTCCTTGAATGTTGTTTCGCTTACACAGTTAGGCTAGTCGGCGAAAGATAACACAAGCGGTATTATACATTCCTTTGTGAAGTCCGTATTCGTTGTGTCAGTAATCAGATACTCACAAGACGAATGCACGTAATAAACTATCATGATACTAACACCAGCATGTGAGAGACAATTTAGTATTTTTTGGTTGTAACTAGTCAGACGCTGCTAGATAAGCCATCACACCAGCTGATTCGAATTATTTAGAAAATTAAACAAAATGAACATTTCAATTCCACAGTCGATTGATGTTTATCGGACGCTTACATACGTGAACCTGTTGAACAAGAATTGAGTGTAGGAAATATATATATTCCATTCTGATTTAGAGACCTGCGATTCCGAGGAGTAATTTCAAGACCTGTTGCACTTATTTTACCGTCAAAACAAAAAAAATCAAACCTTGTTCTTTTAAATTCATTCACTTCGATTTTTAATAACTATCTTGTTAAAACTATTTTTTGAATAATCCCCTGTGGAAACGAATTCTTTACAATTTACTGTCTTTCAGGAGTAATAAAATTCAACATTTATAAGGATAGCGAGTGATTGGCAATGAAATCTAGAGTAGGGTCTTAGAGGGTGTATCAGAATCCTACTCAGTCAACAGCACTAAAAAACAGACGATGTATTCACGATACTTCCTTCCATCAATCAGCACCATCCGAGAGTACTGAGATATATTTTGATGCACACAGTAGTGTGGAGAAAAGTTAAGTTCTACATTTCCATCGAGAAACTACTGAACCTGCATTGATGTTGGCAGCCTTCATGATGAAATATCAAAGAATAAATACCAAAGCTGGGAAACATTGAAGAATTATTTTATCATTTTAGACTGCAACCATGAGGAAATAGTCAACAGGAATGAGAATTTCACAGTCATGCATTCCATTGCCATACGGATGAACTTTGTGATTTTATTTGACATTTGATAAGCATGACATAAATTGTCGTGATTTTTTGTTTTCTTTTAAATGTCAATAAAGTCATTTTGAGCATCCGGAGCAGTAATGGGTTTGAATTCCACAGTGAAGAGGTAGACTTCACCAAAGAAACAGAAGAATATTTTAGAAACTTGACATTCCAGCTAATTCATTTCACATTGTGAAATGAATTTAAGTCGATGAGATATTTAGATTGCTGTTCACGTCTTTGCTTTGTGAATGGTTCCACTGGTATTCCTGGTTTGTAAACACTTGGGTAAAGTTATTATTATTCTTTATTATTTCTTTTGGTTTCGAGTGGAACATTCTGCTTCAACAACATATCTCCCCTTTTTGTGCTATCTTCTGCGATCCTCTTCAGCTAGGCTCACGATTATCTATAGGCTGTTTTCTCATCATTACACAATCTCCTCCAGTTAGCCAGTTAGAGCGAACCACTTACTGTTTCCTATTTGGATTCCACTTAAGCGATGGCCTTACGTGCAACATGAACTCACGGTTTCCTTAATGTATAACCGATCCGTCTCAATTTTCTCCTACATATTTGTTGAGTGATCCGCTCATGGTTGGTTTGTTCTCAGCCAGATTTTCTTGTTGCTAATTCTTTCTACCTGGTTGCTTGATCTTCAGTATGAAGCAAGCGAAGGCAGCTGTTGATGAAAGTCTGGAAAAAGGCTGTTGGAACTCCTTTATGTGACTCACAGTGCAGGTTTCTGACCCTTAAAGAAGAACCGACTTCACATTTATGTTAAGAAACCAAATCTTCTTCTTTATACTGGCTGAGTGCAGAAAATTGTGAAACTGGTTTAGGATTGCCGAAGACATGTCTTGCTTTCCCGAATCCGGGCTGGCTTTCACATCTTCAAGCGAGCTGTCGTCTGGGGTTGAAACGTAGCTTCCTAGATAAGTTAGTAAAATACATCACATAAAATATCTGGGATATATTATGACTTCAACTTACGGAATACTTCGAGACCTCAGGAAATGTGCACTGGCACTTTTCTCTATACACCAGAAATTTACTAATTCGACTGCGCATTCGAAAACAACTTTGTAGTGATAATACATATATGTATATATATAATCATATGGGTTATTATTCTACACGATTATACAAGGAACCATCTCACGAGGACTTTCAAAAATGTTCATCAGTCTTCACAGCGTTTAGTTATTTGTTTGACACTTTTTTATGTTACAACTTTGCACCACTGGAATGACAGTGCTAAATTAATTCATACAGACCAACTTATCTTTATTCACTTCCCCCTTTTTTTGTCTTTATGACTAGATCTAAGTAATAATGCTGAGAAAGTTACATAACATTGTGGAGTCATGAAAAGGTTCTTCTACGAGCAATTTATGAAATATATATTAAAGTATTATTCACATATTTATCAGTAGGCATTGCTTTTTGCGTGTAGGCGTTTGTGTGGCAACACTGTACACGACTCTCATTTGCAATATTTTAGCTAAGCTTTTATTTCTGCTGAAAATCATTGGGGCGTCCCCTACATATGCAGCTCTACAATTTCAAAAATGATAGATGATATCGCTTGTGACGTATCAACAATGGAAGTACGTATTAACAGCTAATGATGTTGTAATAGGACAAGAAGTCCAGGATTGGGCAAAAGTTGAAATCTGCTCTTTTCCATACTCATAATAAGGGATGGATGTAGTTCATTCAAGTGCTTCTGTCAATCATCCTAAATACTTCGATTATTTGGCCTTTTGTTTGTGTGGTTATTTTTTTCTCGAAGTTTGTTACGTAAACACATCATAGATATATATTCTCGGTGAAATCCACTTTCAAGTACTTAAATCGCCGAATTATTCCAACAAATATTTTTTTCATTTTTACAAACACGTGTAGTTATCATTAGTCCTGATGGTGGGAAAGGTAAGTTTTGTCTCAAAATATATACTTGATTTACTTCTCTAATAAAAAGAGAAATAATAAAAAAAGGCGATCGGTTCTTCAGTGTGAATACACGACATGTTTTAGTATGTTAAGTGTGTCATTGCTATTTATATAAGGTTGATGCGTCTGTTTTTTTAAAACGATTAGCACACAGTGAATAATACCGCTTCACTGTGTCATATATATATATATATATCCAACGAATGATTTCATACGGAACCACGTAACACCTTTGATTTGTGGACTGTGAATATGAGGTGAAACCGTGCAACTTCAAGGGACTGTTAGAATCATCGAAGTATAGGAATAATTCCACAAATTTCCCATGGTATTAATCGTATTCAATAAGCATTGTGCACAGAAATAATGCCACACAAAGTGTGTGATTACGCTGTTCACCTCAGAATATAATAAGAAGTGCATTTGAAGGATTTGGGTACCACTTTTGAAATGTGTCCCCCTATTGTGTTATCATATCATGTATCTATGTTTGAATTTGCGTAAGAATGAGATCATTCCATCCTATAATGATAACTAAGCTACCATCGGGTTATACGGAATAGAATTTCAAATTAAAGATCTTGAAAGTCGACTTTAAGTACGAAACGATTAATACGGTCAGTTTCAGTTACTCTCAACTAATCTGTATAAAGTGTCCATTGGTCGCATATAAAAAATTAAGACGACTAGGAAAAGACAGTTTCTCTTTCGCATTTTGTAGTGGAGTAAACAATGACCTAAGAAAATCGATGAACGCCAGCCAACTCAACTGAAGAATTTGGAAAGAAGTCAACTCTAGAGCGCTGATAATTTTAACCCCCCCCCAAAAAAAAACTGAGTCTGCGTGATTTCCGGTCGATTACTTGGATGAGTAAAAGCGAATCCCGCAGAGGATTAGTTGGTGACATTAAGATAGACAGAATAACGCTAACATACTACTACTACTACTGTAATCAGGTGATGAATAAAAGTCAAGGTAAGGATGGATAATGATTTATGTATGTATCCGGATGTGAGAAGAGAGCTTCAATGACAAGTGTGTACTGCAGTGTTCAGTCACTGTCAGCTTCATCATGTCAAATATTCTTGCATAAAATTATGACTGACTGAGCAATTTTCATTTTATCATTTCCAGATATAACTTGTCGCGTCGGTTTCAGAGGTAAGTGAAATGGTGGGTCGTCATCAATTTGGTATTGTTGTTAGATTCTCTGTTCGCACACGCATTTCATCAAACCTAATTGAACATTAATCGAAGTGCTCATTTTTCTTGCTGAATTTCTTTAAACCTAATTGAAAAATTTAGTAGAACGCATTTATCTCTTTTGTTCCGACACGTATAAGAGTATACTAATAATTATGAGTACTTGTTAGTTGACCATGAATACGGTGGAAATAACTGTAGGATTTACGATATGGATGTTCCTAGTTCACTCACTATTTTGTCTTCATCTAACTGTCAATAAAATGTTATATGAAACACAGAAACACACATAGGTTGAAAACAAATTGGAGAAGAAGAAACGTGAAACCGCAACGAATCTGTCTGTATGATGTTAGTGAATTGCATTTTCCCCAAGTAAACAGTTCAAATGAAGAAAAAAGTGGTTCAAGTGAATTCATCAGTAGATGAATTCATGTGTCACGGTGATCGTTCATTCACCTTCTTAGCCCCAAAAATTTTCGTCCATCTCTCTTCATTTATGCTGATACCTGAGCATAAATTTTATGTATTCATACATAAAGGTAACTCCGAAAGGTTCATCCATAGTTGGAACTCTTTTCACAGTTAGCCATCACTGCTTAACCTTAAAATATACTTAAATTATACTCATATTAGATGTGAACTGTGATTTGTTTCAGTAGAGACACCTTATTGAATTAGCTTTTGGATTCTTGTTATCACTCATCAAGCTTCAGGAAGTTCCTTTTTCTGAATAAAAGGAAAGTGCAGCTCATTATAAGGGATTTATTTCGCCCTATATGCCTTCTGATATATTTACTACACTTAGACGTGAAAATATCATTACCAGAGGAGTGATAAACTTCTTCATCACTCACTCCACTAATCAATAATCTGATGAAATATAAAAGCGATCGAATACGGAAGATATTATATTCCGACGCTAATTGGAAGAAATTTGAGGGACTAGTTCCTGTAACAATCATGTTATGCAATTTATTAAGAATATATATTACCCAAAATCAGATGTAACAGTGAGGCTTCTAAGAATTTCCACCTTGAAAAAAATCAATTTTCTGTATCACTGTTATCCCAAAACAGCATGTACTTCGCTGCACTTCTCAAAATATTCTTGTGTTCTTGTGTTTTTCAGATGGCAGGTCACTATTCTCTTGAGGATATAACCAAAATTAATGAACTTCTTCTTCTTAACTGAATTGATAATGTATCGTCGTCATTTATGTCTTCATGTTTTTATTTGAAATACTGACTGACTTGTTAAGTTTCTGTGGAATAACGCAGCTATTCACTGTACTTCTTTCTGCTAACACTGTTTTGAATTTTCAATGTAAGAATAAATTTAAATCGTTTTATTCATGCTTAAATGAAATAAAAATATGGATTATAATTCTTGATGGAATTTTTCATCAGGTAGAACTAAAGAAGTGATACTTAGGCGGTCAAAATGATTGACGAAAGTAACTGAAACGAATTACATGAAACCGAGTGGATAAAGTGGAGTTATGCAATACAACGAATCCTTAATTTAGAGCTTATTAAAATGTATGAAATTTATGTTTTCCAGTTTACATTTCTACATGAAACAATCCCTGTCGATACTTTTCTGGAGAAATACAAATGCATTGAGAATGTGTGTTTCTCTCATTTTACGATTCATCGCTTCAATGAGTCAGAGTCTTGATAAACAAACAAGTTTATATTAATGTCGCGTCTCACGCATCAAATCCTTACAAACCAACACTTTAATATCAATGAGATGCTCACTAGCGACTTGCCCTATTCAGGTAGGTAGTTACCTGGGGTTCTAGTGAGAAGTCGTGACCAGTAGGGTGCAGCAGGTCGGGTGTGAGGACAAATACTTGCCGAAGACATTGGCTATGTCGTGAATTGGCAGAAGTTGGAATTCATGCACTGGCCATTGGATCGGGTCCCAGTGGCTTAATGGTATACGAGCTTGCCTTGTAACCAGAAGGTCCTGGGTTCGAATCCCGGTGGGTGCGTACTGCTGAAGAGTCCCAAACTAGGATGAAACAGCAGCTGTCCAGTACTCGAAGGTTTTCCAATGGTTCTCTAACTGATGTCAGCTTATGATGAAATCCTCCATGCAATTAAACAAAATCCCTATCAAACCAATACTTGAAAATAATGCCAGCTCATGATGAAAATCCTGTAACCAATCAAATCCCTACAAACCAACACTTGAATCTCACCATTTTATTTTATGATTATCTAGCTCTTCATGCTTGCATTGCTACGTTCTACTGAGCTAAGTACAATTCAGAACTATTCTCTCCTAATTAAGAAATACACGTTAATAATATTCACTTGTGAAGAGAAAATAACAGCCACTCACAGGAAATTAATCCGTTCTTATAACATTATATTTCGATTTAACGAACGTGAAACTGCACCAGTTGAATCTGACTTCCATTTTATGGTCGTAATTTGAATAACATTTTTCACGCTTTACAGATTCGTAAATCAAAATTCCTAAACATCATCTATTGGTCTCCTTATTTTGCCCATCATTGGAGCATGCCTTTTTGGGAAAGATTGTAGACATGCTTGGTGTACAGAAGGGCTAACAAAGTGATGTTATTATTGTATTACAGTGAATTTGATGGACACAGATTCAAGCGATAGGGGATTCTGTTTTTGGACGTTTTTTAAACAGTTAACCTTTAGATTTGATAGTGTGAAAAATTCCCATATTATGAATTAAAAGTCAATCTGAACGAAGAATATTCTTATTAAAGGATTTGAAGAGTAATGGGGATATATCACCAAAACCTTCGAAAACATAAAACCCACAGGGAGCACCATCTCACGCATGTATGGTCTACCGAAAGTGCATAAATCAGGAGTACCCCTGCGCCCCATACTAGACATGTCTCATTCACCCTATCATGAGACGGCGAAGTGGCTGGTACAGCTACTTCAACCCTCGCATGACGAGATAGTAAAGCATAGCGTCAAGGATACCTTTCAATTTATTGATAAGATCAAAAACTTGAACGTAACTGGCAAATACATGGCACCACTTGATGTTTCATCTCTATTCACTAATGTGCCTCTAGTGGAAACCATCGATTATATCTGCGAACAGAGTATAGAAAAGAAATTGTGCACTGATATTCCGATTAGTAATCTGAAACAACTACTTGTTAAATGTACAACAAATGTTCAGTTCTTGTTTAATAATGAAATATACAGACAGGTTGAAGGAGTAGCCATGGGATCTCCACTGGGACCTATTTTAGCGAATATATTTCTGGCACAACTAGAAAATAGTCCGTTGAAAGAGGAAATAGCAAATTTGGAAATGTATCCTTGTTACATCGATGACACTTTTGTAGTGTACGATGAAGGGTTAAGTAGTGATTCGATTTTGAGCAACTTCAACAATGCTCACCCAGCGGTCCATTTCACCTACGAAGGAGAATGCAACGACTCTCTACACTTTCTCGACGTCCTACTAACGAGAAGAGAGGATGGTTCCGTCAGAATAACCATATTTAGAAAGCTAGAGAACAAAGTTCAGTATATACACTTCCTTAGCTTTGTACCGATAAAATACAAACGTAATCTGACCATGTGCTTAGCATTTAGAGTGATGTCCATTTGTTCCGAAGACTGCATAGATAAAACACTCCAGGTCATCCGAGACATTCTAAGCGAGAACGGATATCCAGAGAAGTTCATTACAGCCAACACAGGTTACAATAGCCGTAAACATGAACTGGCAACGGTGGAGAAAAGCCTCTTTTTTTACGTCTCCAATTCAAGGGAGATACTGCTGCGGAGATTCTATCGCTACGTTTAACCAAGGCGATCAAGAAAACTTTCTACTCTGCACGTCTGTGTCTATCCTTCAGTAGCCATCCAATGTTCACCCAGCAACTCAAAGATGTCTTACCTAAGTTTAGCTCTTCTTCATGCATATACCATATCAACTGTTCCTGTGGTTCAAGTTATATAGGGTGCATGATTAGGCAGGTTCGTCTAGGGGTTCGAGAACATTTACCAGCTTGGTTCAGCAAGGGGGAAATTAAGTGCATAAAAAGCTCAATCCTGTCACACTTGGTTGATATTGGACATCATATCGATGTCAACACAGCTTTCAGAGTTATAAACCGAATTCCGAAGTCGTTATCACGTAGAGTTCGGTTATGTCTGCTACACACAGCTGAAGCTGTTGCAATAAGAGCAACTAATTTTGATATGATTGTGTTCTCTGAGCTGGATAGTTAGTCTGCGAAGCTTTCATCACCCTACTGGGTGACATCTTCAGCGCATATTTCAATTTGAAGTGAGCTTTTAGATTTCTCCACGAGTTTATTAATCATCTCTCCTGACGACCTTGGACGTGATTGGTTGTTTTTGTGTGTTTTTACACCTTCTAGGTTACTTGTTTGTCACTCATTTTTTTTTGACTTGAACTATGACCCTTTGTGTGTGAGGTTTCTTTCTTATCGGTTGATAAATTTTGTCTATCTCGATGTGTCTATTGATTGATGATTCACAGGAATGCCAAGGTTCTAAAAATTCTCTAGCATTCTTATTGTTTCCTCTGTCTAATATTTGAACGTTTTCCCCTTGACCCTCTTGGTTTTTTTCTCTCTGCTTATTACTACAATTACTATTATTCGTCATAATTTCTACCCTTCATGCAAACATTCTCTCAATACTATCGAATTTTTCATTTATACTATCCGGACTTATTATTAGTGATATTATCTCTTTTCTCAATATATGCTTCCACCTGTTTCATTTCACATATTCGTTATTTCATTGTGAACCTCTCATTGCAGTCTTACTATCTCCTGTTTAACACAGACCACTTTGTACTAGCCAATCACCTGACACCTTTTATAACCTTGAAATGACTTGTCAATTTTCTTACCCCACACTCTACAAATCTATTATGATTAATCACCACCACTGTCTCCCGTTTTACAATATTTTGTAATCGAATTCAGCCTATCACGTTTGTCACACAAATACGACTATTTATTTTGACACCCCATAACTCCTAATCTGTTATTCTGCGTGAAAAATGTATTCGCCGCATAACTGGCCTTTATTGTGACGACAACAAATATTATATTTTATAATTGTAAGAACCTGAAGAGGTTACCTTTAGTTTTCATTTGATTAATGATGTTTACCATCATCAAGCTGTCGGTCGAAAGAGACATTTTCTAAGTGGTCTATTCAGTCTAGAGATAAATATACATTTGTTGGTGCAGTGGGAAATGCTGATACCCTAACGAATAAACAGTCAGCCCCGTCAGTGTCCAGTAGATGAAGCTAATTAAATCAGGTGAAGAAAACGTTATGAAGACCACTGCATACTCAAAGCAGTACTGAAGTTGGTGTCATCCTGTCCATTGAACGCAACACAGGTAAAAACTCCAGGTTGTACGTCTGCATACCTGAGTGAATTTGTCCAACATGCATGTTAACATAGAAAATGAACTATTTCAATTTTTACCGGATCTATCCCTCATGATTAACAATCATGTTATTGTGATAAATATGTCAGCTCTGATCTCAGTGTTAACATGGTTGTTGTTCTTGCTGAGTACCATCAACTGATATGACTTCACAGCATCGTAGCCCGTTTCTGTCAACCGTATTACTTATGCGCATAAATGGTGGCACTCTGCGGTATTTAGCACGCATTTCAATTCGCTAACTCATAGGGGAATCATTTCAATCTGAATAATGTTTTGAGTAAAACGATGGGTAAGAATTCTTTCTCAAAACTTATTTTAATAGGTACTTCACGTTCACTGTGTTCACTAAATAGGCGTTAACCACTGTTTCGAATAAAAATTACCAACTTATCATCATTAGACATGCTACTCCTTTTCCTACAGAAATTTAAACATATACTGGATTAAAATGTGCTTACTTACTACTGTGGTGAGAGATGGTTGCTAGCCAAATTGGTTGACAGTGATTGAGGTCAATGTTAGTCATGTGAAAAAAAAGTCAAGATGGACAGGCGGATACAGTTAACATATAGATGAACTGACACAGCCACAAGAGATGCATGGTTAACTTTGTGTGAGAAACAACCAATCAACAGACTGTATTTTCTACTAACATTAACCTACAATAATGTATGTCAAAATCTATAAATATGTGTTGATTTTCCGTAATAAACGTTCTGTTGCCTGGCCCTTGTCTTCTGTTGTTACACTACTTGGCTTTATTCAGTAGTAATGATCAAGCGGCTGATAAGTAGGGGGGGGGGAAATAATTTTGGAATCACAGTTACCAGATCACTGTCGGCTTTCAGCATGGTCAACTAGGTATGGAAATAGTTTGAATGCGCAAACTCCTTGAGAACAATCTTATCTAGTTTATGATGAATAAGATAGTAAACGATTAATCAAAATGAGATGTTTATTGTTAAGCAAAAACAAAATAAATTATGTGAAGCCCATGGGAGTGGTAAAAAGAACAATTCTGAATTTCATAAAATGTTGATGGATGGTTAGTCAAACATCACCGAGAAACATCAAATAAATTCGATTTATAACAAAAAGTGAAGTCACGAAAATAACCAACCAAGAGGAACACCAACCAGCACCAGTCATCATCAATGGAAGAGACTTAACAGGGGGGTTTGCTTTCTTCACTTCTCTAGGAAGCACTGTTTCAACCACAGGCGACAGCAAGGATGAAGATATCAAAGCCAAACATAATCGAAAAGGTAAGATATGCCTACATCAACATGAAAACAATTTATAAATCCCCTGCTGTCACTCAGTATAAAAATTTTTTAGATTTTCTACACAAATGTTAAGTCGATCAGTGCTTCTACACGGGTCAGAAACTTTAACGCTGTGTCACGGAAATACTTACAATAAGTTACAGACTTTTATTAACAGTTATCTTCGTTCCATACTGAACATCAAATGCCTGGTCGGAAATAATAAGTGACGAAGAAATCTGGTAACAGACTAACCAAGAGCGGATTGACCGACAAAAATGGAGACGAAAATGGAAATGGAATGGGCCTTCCAATAACGAAACATAATGAAGGCCATCGGTCCAGTGGAACCCCAATGGGAAGTGACGAGCGGGTACTCGGTGTGAGGATAACATGCTAGAGATCGTGAAAAGAGGAGATGAGAGTTTACATGGAATCTAGTAGCCAGCTGAAGGAGACAGCAGACAGTAGAACCACGTGGAGATTTGTTGTTGAAGCCTTATGTTCCACTTAGAACCCGAGGGAATGATAATAAAAGTTTAGCTGTCTTTAGGTAATTCTGCATTATTCAGCAGAACCTCACACTGATTACAACCAGAAACATTCGTCTTTTGTTGCCTTTCAAGCATTTTGTGACCGTGTGGGTGTCAGGGAAGTTGTGTTATCTATACATTAGGACACACAGATTGGTTTCCTGCATTCGGACTAGAAGGAGTTGGTTTCGTTAGCAACAGAGGAAATTAAAGAGACAGAAATCCATCAACTTCAGGTATGGTCTAAACCACCACAATAAACATGTTCAGGTCTAATTCCTGAAAATCACTGGTAAATACACATGGAAATATACCATTGTGAACAACCCAGCATGAATAAATCAAAAACTGTGTGAGTTACATTTTGGGAAAATCTTTTAGAAACTCTCCAACGAGTCATTGTAATGCACTGCTCCAGTGATGTTAAATTTATCAAGGCAGATATTCTTCTATCGATTAGGTAGATCCAAGTATAATGTGACGTGATAGACTGACAATTAATTTCTGCAATCTGAGCTACAGTATGGACACATAAATCCAGTAGCGTATGGTGAAACGGTTGGATGGTTCACTGACATCCCATCAGTTTAACACTTATAAGAGCAAGTGAATAAATTTGATTACTTGACATTTCATCAAAAAGCAGATGGAAATAATTGCGGAACACACCGCATAGACTTCCGTGTTCACTTATGGATGTCTTAGTGTTTCCCACTCCCATTTGAGACAAAATCTCCATAATTAAATCATTCCAGTTTGTATGCAAGTGAAAATAACCAACTAAATGATATAACGTACTATTACCTTCATCACTTGTTTGTTTCTCCTCTGTTCAAAATAATCCTGTTGTAGTAATAAGCATGAAATGGGATATCTTCATTTAATTGAACCCTTAAATGTTAAAAAGTTACAAAATAAGTGAAATAAGGCATATGTAATGAGTGAAAAAACTGTTTGATGGAAAACCAACGCCTGATTCATTCAGTCATCACATTTTTCTGCAAAGTAGCCGAATATGTACTAGGAAGTTGTACTGAGAAAATCAGTACATTTTATAAAATGCTGTCGAAGCTGCAGTCGACCATTACGTACAGGAATCCGAATGAGCTTATCAGAATAAAATAATTTTAAATGTAAACACCAACAAAATATGAGTAAATATATGCAAAAACTTCATGGAATATGGTAGCCCAAAATGTTTAAAACAGGCCGCCAAGGTCAAGGTCTAGAAAATATGTCAGGGGAATTCATGTATAGTATCTGCAGAGACGCAGAATACTTATCATGAGTTGATCACAACATAAACGCTGAAATTCACCCTGTTTATAGTGGTGGTTTCATTACTAATATTATTATTATTATCACTATTTTAAATTTTATGTAAGTACAAAAGGAGCTAAATTGTTGCTATATGTGAAGAAAAGACGCTCAAAATTCTATTCTGTATAACTGTCATTGTTGTTGTTTGGATTAAAGTGACTAATTAATATTATCATTATTTCACATGCTTCTGTGGAGCTGATTACATTGGAAGTTGTATGCGTATTCTCCCCCCGCCACACACACACATGTTTCACCCCCACCCCTTTGTTCCGTTTGTATTAGTTAGTTAGTTAGGGTTGCATATATGTGACCTGATATGTGACGGTAGTGTTGGTGGTCGTCTGCAAATGAAACATCTATTAACATTTTACTTCACAGTATAATAAAGGTTTCTGTATTTCCCAAAGAATGTAAAACAAAAGGACATTTGTTTTTTCATTTATTTGGAAATACAAAACACCTTTATTATAATGAATAGCACATACTACCCAATGCCCAATTCTTTTTTCAAACTGTTCAAAGTGAACTTGGTTTTGACATGGATAACATTTTACCTATTATTATTAATTATGACAAGTATCCTATTTCACCTCTGTGTGATATTTCAGTTTTCACTCACTCCCCCCACGCCAACCCCAGTTTGGTTCATTTTAATTTTTAGCTTAATACAATCTAAATTCTTCGTTACATTTCGTTCACTCATTCACGCATGACAAGCACATTATATGTTTTCATCTATAGCAGTATGTAACTGAAGTTTTATTCTTACATCTCCTTTTGTTTCATTTTCAGTGTAAGAAGAGGCTTGTCATCATTATCAGCCTGTGTGAATTGTCATGATCAAATAAAATACTAAAATGTAAGTCAAGACAACTAACTGTATTCTACCGACAGTGCACTATGCAACATGTCTGTCTGTCTGATATGTTCTATTTCTCATTAATTCTTGGTTTAACATTTTAACCTCATTTCGTAACACTGCCCTGACGAGATACATATTTAATTCATCGCTAGTAGAATGCATTATACTACAATACACTCACTATACTACATTAACCCCACTTCCACCCATCCCACCCTCTATTTGGTTTGTAAATTTATTTCACTGTCACTTATCACATTTGACCTCGCTTGTCTCAACTGGACTGAACTGAACTGAACTGTAATCATACTTATTAGGGAGAAGGCTAGACAAGATGATGATAATGATGATGATTATGATATCGAAGTGATAATAATTGACTTATCACCCACCACCCTCTCCGTCTGTGACAGTTATTTGTCATCCCTCCCTCCCTGCCTGCCTATCAGGGTGGGTAGGGGTGGATTCATTTATATTTCCATAATACTCTAATTAGTAGTAGTCTTATTTACGACTGACTGTCACATCACACCTGTGACAAAGATTATTCTTATTCGGTCAAATAGACCAATCATACACCATCATGTGTGTGTGTGTGTGTAATTCTCTGACTTGTTGACAAGCCTGTAACCATCACACTACCTATTTTTTTATTATTCTCCTGTGTAAAACGTACACCTTCGCTTATCGATTAATAGGTAGGTACGTAGGTTTGTCTGTCCGTTTTAATTTACTAACATCAAGCCCAATGACGGAATTATTGCTTTTATCCTTACACTTGGCTTATAATGCGATTTCTCAGTATTCACTGCACTTACTCACTCACTCACTAGTTAAGCTTATTGCAGTGTTTGTTTATTTTTATTTCACCACTAAAGGCATTATTTCTGTGGCAAATCCTATTTTTAAGCTTGGTTGGTTGGTGGGTATTGTCGCATTAATTATATAGCAGTTAGTAAGCGCGCGTTTTCCAATATTACTTACTACCTGATTTGCCTTCTTCAGCCTACGATTCATACATTCATGTCCTAATAACCAGAAGTCTTGGAAAGAACCTTGAAAGAGCATATTTGGTATTTTTTAGTGGTACTCATCGGGGTATCATCTTTGCAAATGTGCAAAAAGTAATGACTTTTCTGAGAGACATCTAAGTATACAGCTGGCAATGATTAACTTTACGTTTTATTATGTAGGTGCATAATGCAGATGAATTTTAGCTCAGGTAGATGATCTGAATATACTCGTGTACTTACTTCGATCTCGATGGTGTGTATATTTATGAAGCTCTCATTGGGCTGTTGCAAACCATCTTCACCACCCTGATTACTTCAATTTGTCCTGAGCTTTTGAAATTCTCCACTAGTTTTTTGTGACATTTGTCCTGGTTCCGCTCCTTCCACCTCATATATGCAGCTAGTCATCTATTTGAGCGACAACGATGCCGTATGTTGAAGATGTCCAACTAGGAAATAATAATCATATTGTGTCACTTCACACTGAATAATATAATCCATAATTTGCCAATGTTTTGAAGTGAATATTTTTATTCCCGTTTTCTTTTCCTTTTCATCCAATCTCACTTGAATCACTATTGCTTCTAAAAACCATATAAGGTACATTTCGAATAGACCACGCCAACCGTTGACTTCTATCTGAATTAATGAGGTTGACTATAACATGGAATGAATAGTACCGAATACTGGTGACTGCATCTGCAATTTCTTCACAAACACTTGAGCTACTTATCTGTGGATGGTAGTAGTATAATTAATGATTTCGAAAAATGTTTCTTACAGTATCGTTTTTATTCATTACCAATTTGTTCAGTTGAGACAAATGACGACATCTCCGTCATCAGCAGATTTCAGTTAACGAATGATCTCAAAGACTTCTGTGGTTTTACTACGTGCATAGACACCTTCTGGTGGGTCAGTGTACATCAGGTCATCTGAAATTATTGAGTAGTGTTACAGTAGTCATTATTGTTTTTTTTATTTTGATTACAGCTTGATTCCACACCGTATTTTCAGTACAAGTATGGCATTTTCCGCATGGATATCGGTAGCCCAAATTTTGCAAGCCGACCATAGATATCGGGTGTGCGCCGGCAGGGGGTCGAACCCCGGACAATGTACATGGTCGGCGAGAGTCCTAACCACTGCGCCACCTATCCATTACTTATTTATTTACTAATTAATGGCTCTTTTTTCTCTCTTTCCGACGAGTGAATACCTTAGGATATTGGATATGTTGCTGCTCACCAGCTGAATTCTATTCTTTTTTCCCTTTACAGTCAGTGAAACATTCCTGGCCTAATCTGTCAGTGTACTATTACTGCACAAAATACTGTAAATACTGTAATCTTATTATGGGATTAGCAAGTATTTGTCATTCATGAATGGCCTCACGGTTGCTAATAAAATTATTAAATGGTGGCAGACAGAACATAGAGAATTTCAATAAGACTGTCTCATAAGACATAATGATCTCCAGAGCGTGGATTTTATTTTTTATTTTTTATATTTTTTTATTTTATTCCTCACTCACTAGTAGAATGAATGTATCACTGCACTATATTAACCCCGTCACGCCACCCAACCCTCTATTTGGATTGTCAATTTATTTTTAGCTTTGTTACTTTTCATATTTGATGATAGTAATAATTGACTACTTATCACCCAGCTAGCTGTTTCAACAGCCTAGTTTGGGAATCATCAGCAGTACGCACCCACCACAGTGGGTTTCGAACACAGGACCTGCGGGTTACAAGACAAGCTAGCTGGCTCGTAGATCATTCAGCCACTTATTGGGACCCAACGCATCAATTCTAACCAATTCTACCAATTCGTGATGGATTTAGCGCGACTGGCACCAAGCAATCGGTAATCATTGGTGGGAAATCCATCTTCACACAGAGTTGACTGGTTCGACCTCACCGTGTGTGTAAAATTGACTGACTGACACATTTGCTGATGGATTAATTAATTGCTGGGTAAGTAGGTCGGTCTATCTGTCTATTTGTCTATTTCAATTTACTAGCATTATGCCCAATTATGTAGTAGTTTTTATTTATCCTTGCACTGGCCTCACATTGCGATTTCTCAGTACTCACTACACTCACTAGTTAAGCATGCTGTAATCCTTTTTTTTGTTTTATTTCAGCACTAAAAGCAGGCAATTTTAGGATTATTTCAGCTGGAAATCCTACTCCGTCATAATTACAACTAGAGAATGAAATACTTCATTTAAATGAAGCTTACATCTCATCATTTCATAGAAGGCATATAGGGCACAATATAGGCACCTATCTATCTGTCTATTTATCGATCCAGTCATTTTAAAAATACCAATATAATATTGATTATTTTGTTATAAGTCATCTAAATAGAAATCATGCCTTCCCTGTATAACTCATATAATATAATTCCTTGATTCATTTAGTCAAAGATAAAAAATGACTGACTTTTAATTTGAAGCAATTAAATAGAAGAAATTATTTATTAGTAGTTGAAGGGAGGATTTCATCATCAGTGTTAGAGTGAAAGAAAGAAGCATTATGGCACTTCAGTAGTAGGCTTGCTTGCCTGCCTCTTAACCAGAAGGTGCTGCTGGGTTCGAGCCCTGGTGGTTTACACACAATGATAAGTTCTTGTTTCTTTCTGGTCCAATTACAAAACAAACCAAAACCCAAAAACAATTCGAACACACACACACACACACAATTGGTGTGATGACAGACAAACAAACAAACCAAAAAACAGAACTTATCATTGTGTATAAACTATTGAAATATATGTATAATTATTATAATTTTTTTTTGATTACCCATCTATTCCACAATGCAATGCTGAAAACATTTTACTGACATTAACTACTACTCCGGGATAATTACAACTACAGAAATGAAAATACTTCATTGGAATGAAGCTAGCTAGCTAGCATCATGACTAACTAACTAACTAACTAAGCATTTTAGCGAGAGCAGCATCGATCGGGAGGTGATTAGGAAACTTCTACTACTACTACTACTACTAAGAAGGAAGGAGTGCCGTCAACTAACAATTATACACCTCATACAAAAGTTGTGTGAAAATGCTGCATACTAAGTAATCCACAAAACTGGGAAACTCACGGAATCTTTCGAAGAAGTGAAGACAGTAGTAAGACAAGTCTGGCTAACTGGCTGGCTGGCTGCCCACTATCTCCAATGATTGTGGGCTGGTTGCAGCAGTACACTGGACAATACGACAGACAAGACAGACAGCGGCGGGCCGGGTCGGGCAACGACGAGACAGGAGGCATCAGATGGACCCATACCAAAAACAATTGGACAATCTGCATTTCACCGATGAGATATATACGCCTATATACGACTGATTTCCCTCCCACAAACTGGAAAATATGCAAATGAAAAGCAACAAGTTGGCGACAGAAGAGGAAGAAGAAGCATCAAAGATAGGACAAAAATAGGTGAACATAGAGAAAAAACACAGATGATGTAGATTATTGGCCAACAGCAACCAACAGAAACAACCACAAGAACAACATCAACCACAACAGACTGCAGACAATCATCATCTTGAATGGGAGAAATGTGAATTATGAAGCAACCTTCTTCACTACCTACATATCTACCAACCTACCTACCTGGGAAGCATCGTTTCAACTACAGGCGTACGGAATTGATGACCAAGTGGAAGGAGGATATGAACAACACTCAACGCTCAGCATGAAAATATGATCCGGATTTCCGACTCCAATTTGAACAAACTGCACACCTTCATTGTCATTCACAACAACAACAACTGCAAATTTTTGCTCAATACTACTCAAGATCAGATGGCCGACCGGCTAGAAAACATCATCAACAGGGATGGAGGCAGGGATCTCTGGCAATGAACCAACGAACCAACCAGGTGGTGGATTGACATAACTCGTCGGAGAAAACAAACCATCATCATCATGAAGTGATTGGCATTCATCAAACGTCAGGTCATCGGTCGAGTGGAACACGGCTGAATGGGAAGCGAGCGGCGAGTCAGTTGGTCGTCAGTGCGAGGTTGACATGGAGTGCAGGAGGAGGTGAAAGCATGTGAACAGACATGGTGATGAGCCAGGTGATGAAAACTTTGCCAGAGAAAAGAAAGCAATGCAGATGTACGGCTGTAGCCTTGCGTTCCTCTAAAAATTAAAGGACACAATAATAATAATAATAATAATGGTAATTATAATTATAATATAATAATGATAAAAATAATATACCGGAAATGAGAAGTGAATGCGCTAACTGACAAACATCCCCTTATACTACTTATCGTCTGTTGTCTCTTAATTGACGATGCCTCCGGTATCATATTTAAATAAATTATTATTATTATTATTTCCAAATACTTACTTACCGAGTGAGTAATTTCTCAATATTCATGGATTAATAATAATCACTGGCACGTAGCTTCGTTAGACGCGAGAGACAGACGGCTGGCTGGCTGGCTTTAATCCAAGGCAACAAGTATGCAAAATGTAAGTAAGAATTATTCCAACTGGTAACTGGTTGGCTAGATACACTTGTCGTCATTTTGCCAAGACCGGATGAAGAGGAGATGAAGAATGCCAGTCAGGAACAATTAAATTGCTGAAAATGATGAATGACATTTAATTAGGTTGATAACACCTTGAAATCGGGACTATGAAATCATCAAATAAATGAATAAATAAATAGATAAATAAATAGATAACTAAGGAAATATATTGAAATCTGGATCTTGTGCTTTGATGAAAGCAACCAAAATCTTTGTCATATGATGTCTTTGCATTCTTTAAAAATATGTAAAACAGAGAAAACGGTAGTTACTTACTTATCTCTTCGGTCCAGTGTGGTAATAACCAGGCGTTGGCAAGTTGTCATTGTTAGTGTCTTCATTTTTAATATATCTATTTTGACATGAAAATACAACAAAGGTACTGACTGTATTATTCATCCCTTGGCACCTCTTCCCTAGATGCGCATTGCATTCACCTTTCCAGAAATCCTAATCACTAAAAGCTGCATCTTGTAACCGTTGTTTTTGTCACGTCAGTTTCCACCAAGGCGTCATTATTCATGCAGTTTACCAGAAAAGCATCTTCTTATGCCTGTCTTACAACTTGCTGCATAATCTTCAATAACCCCAAATCGAACTCCACATTATCTGAGTTGTTCTCCTCCTCCTCCTCCTGACGATGATGATGATGATGATGCTGCGAATAAAAATGGACAATTAGTCTACACCAGAAACATCACTCACTCGCTCGCCCAACTGCATGCTTGATAAATCCTGTATTAATTAATGGTCTTTAAACGTAAGCTGCACCGCTTATATACCTCTCTCTAGCCAATCATCATCACACACACACACGTCCCCCCCACCCTTTGTTTCGTTTGTATTAGTTAGTCACTTAGTTAGTTAGGCTTGCATATATTTGACCTGATATGAGATGGTAGTGGTGGTGGTGGTGGTGGTGTGCAAATGAAACATCTATTAACAGCATTGCATTTTACCTCTTATTTATGACAGATATCCTATTTCACCTCTTTGTGACATTTTAATTCCGCCCCCCCCACACACACACACATCCCCCACTACCCAGTTTGGTTCACTTTAATTTTTAGCGAAATACAATCTAAATTCATCGTTACATTTCATTCATTCATTCATTCACTCACTCGTGACAAGTATTACACAAGGGGTTTACACCTGTAATAGTAGTAGTAGTAGTAGTACTAGTAATATGTACCCGAGATTTTGTTCTAATATCTTATTTTGTTTTGTTTTGTTTTCAGTAATCGGCATGTCATCATCACAATCATCAATATGAGCATCAGGCTAAATGAAACGTTGCTAAACGTAAATTGTGTGACAAGTATTATCTACAGATAGTAGTGGTGGATAGTGCATTGATATTGGTGAGTGCCTTAAACATGTTTGTCCTCATATGTTCTATTTCTCATAAATGTTTTTTGCATTGTTTTACATTTTTGACCTTATTTCAACTTTTGAACTGTTGTCATCAAATTTCGTAACATTTCACTGACGAGATATATTTTATTCCTCACTCACTCACTAGTAGAATGAATGTATCACTGCACTCACTACATTGACCCCGTCACGCCACCCAACCCTCTATTTGGTTTGTCAATTTATTTTTAGCTTTGTTGCTTTACATATTTGATGATAGTAACAATTGACTACTTATCACCCACCACCCTCTCCGTCTGTGACAGTTATTTGTCATCCCTCCCTCCCCACACTCCCTTACCTGGGTAGGTAGGGGTGGGTAAATTTATATTTTCCTAATACTACTATTACCAATTACTATCACATTACACCTGTGATAAATATTTTGTCTCATTAGGTCAAATAGACCAATCATACACCATCATGTGTGTGTGTGTGTAATTCCCTGACTTGTCGACAAGCCTGTAGCCATCACACTACCTATTTTATTAGTAGTATAGTAGTAGTAGCATAGTTGATTTGTAGGGATTATATCTGTGGTTTTACGAGTTTGCCCACGCACGCACGCACGCATGGATTGATATCGGTCAGTTAGAGAAGCATTGAGAGGAGTACTTGAAAGCCAGCTAGCTGTTTCAACAGCCTAGTTTGGGAATCACCAGCAGTACGCACCCACCACAGTGGGTTTCGAACACAGGACCTGCGGGTTACAAGACAAGTTAGCTGGCCGGCTCGTAGATCATTCAGCCACTTACTTATTGGGACCCAACGCATGAATTCTAACCAATTCTACCAATTCGTGATGGATTTAGCGCGACTGGCACCAAGCAATCGGTAATCATTGGTGGGAAATCCATCTTCACACAGAGTTGACTGGTTCGACCTCACCGTGTGTGTCAAATTGACTGACTGACACATTTGCTGATGGATTAATTAATTGCTGGGTAAGTAGGTCTGTCTATCTGTCTATTTGTCTATTTCAATTTACTAGCATTATGCCCAATTATGTAGTAGTTTTTATTTATCCTTGCACTAGTTAAGCATGCTGTAATCCTTTTTTTTCAGCACTAAAAGCAGGCAATTTTAGGATTATTTCAGCTGGAAATCCTACTCCGTCATAATTATTACAACTAGAGAATTAAATACTTCATTTAAATGAAACTTACATCTCATCATTTCATAGATGGCATATAGGGCACAATATAGGCACCTATCTATCTGTCTATTTATCGATCCAGTCATTTTAAAAATACCAATATAATATTGATTATTTTGTTATAAGTCATCGAAATCGAAATCATGCCTTCCCTGTATAACTCATATAATATAATTCCTTGATTCATTTAGTCAAAGATATAAAAACATGACTTTTAATTTGAAGCAATTAAATAGAAGAAATTATTTATTAGTAGTTGAAGGGAGGATTTCATCATCAACTGACATGCATTATCTATCAGTGTTAGAGTGAAAGAAAGAAGCATTATTTCACTTCAGCAGTACGCTTGCTTGCCTGCCTCTTAACCAAAAGGTGCTGGGTTCGAGCCCTGTCTGTTTATCGATCCAGTCATTTTAAAATTACCAATATAATATTGATTATTTTGTTGTAAGTCATCTAAATAGAAATCATGCCTTCCCTGTATAACTCATATAATATAATTCCTTGATTCATTTAGCCTCTTAACCAAAAGGTGCTGGGTTCGAGCCCTGGTGGTTTACACACAATGATAAGTTCTTGTTTCTTTCTGGTCCAATTACAAAACAAACCAAAAACAATTCGAACACACACACACACACAATTGGTGTGATGACAGACAAACAAACCCAAAAGACAGAACTTATCATTGTGTATAAACTATTGAAATATATGTATAATTATTATAATTTATTTGATTGCCCATCTATTCCACAATGCAATGCTGAAAACATTTTACTGGCATTAACTACTACTCCGGGAGAATTACAACTACAGAAATGAAAATACTTCATTGGAATGAAGCTAGCTAGCTAGCTAGGTTACTTACTACCTAACCTTACATATCATAATTTTATAGGTATAGCTAGCTATAAAAAGGTATATATAGGTATAGGGCACGGCACAATGCACGACTACTTAACTTAGTTAGTCATAGTCACCTGAAATGTAAACCATTCAAGCCGAATTCAGCTTTGATGAGAGAAGAGTGAGTGCAGTGAATGAGTGCATCATGACTAACTAACTAACTAAGCATTTTGGCTGTCTCTCTGTCTATATAAGATAAGAGGCGACGGCGGCGGCGGCGGCTCTCTACCTCAACTTCATCGACTTTGAAAAAGCAAGCCTTCAATAGCGAGAGCAGCATCGATCGGGAGGTGGTTAGGAAACTTCTACTACTAGTACTACTAAGAAGGAAGGAGTGCCGTCAACTAACAATTATTCACCTCATCCAAAATTTGTGTGAAAATGCTGCATACTAAGTAATCCACAAAACTGGGAAACTCACGGAATCCTTCGAAGAAGTGAAGACAGTAGTAAGACAAGGCTGGCTAACTGGCTGGCTGGCTGCCCACTATCTCCAATGATTGTGGGCTGGTTGCAGCAGTACACTGGACAATACGACAGACAGAAGACGGACGGACAGCGGCGGGCTAGGTAAGATCGGGCAACGAGGAGACAGGAGACATCAAATGGACCCATACCAAAAACAATTGGACAATCTGCATTTCGCCGATGAGACATATACGCCTATATACGACTGATTTCCCTCCCACAAACTGGAAAATATGCAAATGAAAAGCAACAAGTTGGCGACAGAAGAGAAGAAGAAGAAGAAGCATCAAAGATATGAGAAAAATAGGTGAAAATACAGAAAAAACACAGATGATGTAGATTATTGGCCAACAGCAACCAACAGAAACAACCACAACAGACTGCAGACAATCATCATCTTGAATGGGAGAAATGTGAATTATGAAGCAGCCTTCTTCACTACCTAAACATCTACCAACCTACCTACCTGGGAAGCATCGTTTCAACTACAGGTGGACGGAATTGATGACCGAGTCGAAGGAGGATATGAACAACACTCAACGCTCAGCATGAAAATATGATCCGGATTTCCGACTCCAATTTGAACAAACTGCACACCTTCATTGTCATTCACAACAACAATAACTGTAAATTTTTGCTCAATACTACTCAAGATCAGATGGCCGACCGGCTAGAAAACATCATCAACAAGGATGGAGGCTGGGATCTCTGGCAATGAACCAACGAACCAACCAGGTGGTGGATTGGCCAAACTCGTCGGAGAAAACAAACCATCATCATCAAGTGATTGGCATTCATCAAACGTCAGGTCATCGGTCGAGTGGAACACGGCTGAATGGGAAGCGAGCGGCGAGTCAGTTGGTCGTCAGTGCGAGGTTGACATGGAGTGCAGGAGGAGCTGAAAGCATGTAAACTGACATGGTGATGAGCCAGGTGATGAAAACTTTGCCAGAGAAAAGAAAGCAATGCAGATGTACGGCTGTAGCCTTGCGTTCCTCTAAAACTTAAAGGACACAATAATAATAATATTAATAATAATAATAATGATTATAATTATAATATAATAATGATAAAAATAATATACCGAAAATGAGAAGTGAATACGCTAACTGACAAACATCCCCTTATACTACTTGTCGTCTGTTGTCTCTTAATTGACGATGCCTCCGGTATCATATTTAAATAAATTGTTATTATTATTATTAATATTATTATTATTATTTCCAAATACTTACTTACCGAGTGAGTAATTTCTCAATATTCATGGATTAATAATAATCACTGGCACGTAGCTTCGTTAGACGCGAGAGACAGACGGCTGGCTGGCTGGCTTTAATCCAAGGCAACAAGTATGCAAAATGTAAGTAAGAAGTATTCCAACTGGTAACTGGTTGGTTACATACACTTGTCGTCATTTTGCCAAGACGGGAGGAGAGGAGATGAAGAATGCCAGTCAGGAACAATTAAATTGCTGAAAATGATGAATGACATTTAATTAGGTTGATAACACCTTGAAATCGGGACTATGAAATCATCAAATAAATGAATAAATAAATAGATAAATAAATAGATAACTAAGGAAATATATTGAAATCTGGATCTTGTGCTTTGATGGAAGCAACCAAAATCTTTGTCATATGTCTTTGCATTCTTTAAAAATATGTAAAACAGAGAAAACGGTAGTTACTTACTTATCTCTTCGGTCCAGTGTGGTAATAACCAGGCGTTGGCAAGTTGTCATTGTTAGTGTCTTCATTTTTATTATATATTTTGACATGAAAATACAACAAAGGTACTGACTGTATTATTCATCCCTTGGCACCTCTTCCCTAGATGCGCATTGCATTCACCTTTCCAGAAATCCTAATCACTAAAAGCTGCATCTTGTTTGTAACCGTTGTTTTTGTCACGTCAGTACAATCTGGACTAGCTGTTTCCACCAAGGCGTCATTATTCATGCAGTTTACCAGAAAAGCTTCTTCTTATGCCTGTCTTACAATTTGCTGCATAATCTTCAATATCCCAAAATCGAACTCCACATTATCTGAGTTGCTTTCCTCCTCCTCCTGATGGTGATGATGATGCTGCGAATAAAAATGGACAATTAGTCTACACCAAAAATATCACTCACTCGCTCGCTCGCCCACCTGCATGCTTGATAAATCCTGTATAAATTAATGGTCTTTAAACGTAAGCTGCACCGCTTATATACCTCTCTCTAGCCAATCATCATCACACACACACACGTCCCCCCACCCTTTGTTTCGTTTGTATTAGTTAGTCACTTAGTTAGTTAGGCTTGCATATATTTGACCTGATATGAGATGGTAGTGGTGGTGGTGGTGGTGGTGTGCAAATGAAACATCTATTAACAGCATTGCATTTTACCTCTTATTTATGACAAATATCCTATTTCACCTCTTTGTGACATTTCAATCCCCCCCCCCCTACTACCCAGTTTGGTTCACCTTAATTTTTAGCGAAATACAATCTAAATTCATCGTTACATTTCATTCATTCATTCATTCACTCATGACAAGTATTACACAAGGGGTTTTCACCTGTAGTAGTAGTAGTAGTAGTAGTAGTAGTAGTACTAGTAATATATACCCGAGATTTTGTTCTAATATCTTATTTCGTTTTGTTTTATTTTCAGTAATCGGCATGTCATCATCACAATCATCAATATGAGCATCAGGCTAAATGAAACGTTGCTAAACGTATATTGTGTGACAAGTATTATCTACAGATAGTAGTGGTGGATAGTGCATTGATATTGGTGAGTGCCTTAAACATGTTTGTCCTGATATGTTCTATTTCTCATAAATGTTTTTTGCATTGCATTTTACATTTTTGACCTTATTTCAACTATTGAACTGTTGTCATCAAATTTCGTAACATTTCACTGACGAGATATATTTTATTCCTCACTCACTCACTAGTAGAATGAATGTATCACTGCACTCACTACATTGACCCCGTCACGCCACCCAACCCTCTATTTGGTTTGTCAATTTATTTTTAGCTTTGTTACTTTTCATATTTGATGATAGTAATAATTGACTTATCTATCATCCACCACCCTCTCCGTCTGTGACAGTTATTTATTTGTCATCCCTCCCTCACCCCCTTACTAGGGTAGGTAGGTGTGGGTAAATTTGTATTTTCCTAATACTACTATTACCAATTACTATCACATTACACCTGTGATAAATATTTTGTCTCATTAGGTCAAATAGACCAATCACACACCATCATGTGTGTGTGTGTGTGTAATTCCCCGACTTGTCGACAAGCCTATAGCCATCACACTACCTATTTTATTAGTAGTATAGTAGTAGGATAGTTGATTTGTAGGGATTATATCTGTGGTTTTACGAGTTTGCCCACGCACGCACGCACGGATTGATATCGGTCAGTTAGAGAAGCATTGAGAGGAGTACTGGAAAGCCAGCTAGCTGTTTCAACAGCCTAGTTTGGGAATCATCAGCAGTACGCACCCACCACAGTGGGTTTCGAACACAGGACCTGCGGGTTACAAGACAAGCTAGCTGGCTGGCTCGTAGATCATTCAGCCACTTACTTATTGGGACCCAACGCATGAATTCTAACCAATTCTACCAATTCGTGATGGATTTAGCGCGACTGGCACCAAGCAATCGGTAATCATTGGTGGGAAATCCATCTTCACACAGAGTTGACTGGTTCGACCTCACCGTGTGTGTAAAATTGACTGACTGACACATTTGCTGATGGATTAATTAATTGCTGGGTAAGTAGGTCTGTCAACCTGTCTATTTGTCTATTTCAATTTACTAGCATTATGCCCAATTATGTAGTAGTTTTTATTTATCCTTGCACTAGTTAAGCATGCTGTAATCCTTTTTTTTCAGCACTAAAAGCAGGCAATTTTAGGATTATTTCAGCTGGAAATCCTACTCCGTCATAATTACAACTAGAGAATGAAATACTTCGTTTAAATGAAGCTTACATCTCATCATTTCATAGAAGGCATATAGGGCACCTATCTATCTGTCTATTTATCGATCCAGTCATTTTAAAAATACCAATATAATATTGATTTTTTTGTTATAAGTCATCTAAATAGAAATCATGCCTTCCCTGTATAACTCATATAATATAATTCCTTGATTAATTTAGTCAAAGATAAAAAATGACTTTTAATTTGAAGCAATTAAATTGAAGAAATTATTTATTAGTAGTTGAGGGGAGGCTCTCTCTCTCATCAACTGACATGCATTATCTATCAGTGTTAGAGTGAAAGAAAGAAGCATCATGGCACTTCAGCAGTACGCTTGCTTGCCTGCCTCTTAACCAGAAGGTGCTGCTGGGTTCGAGCCCTGGTGGTTTACACACAATGATAAGTTCTTGTTTCTTTCTGGTCCAATTACAAAACAAACCAAAACCCAAAAACAATTCGAACACACACACACAATTGGTGTGATGACAGGCAAACCAATTCAAAAAACAGAACTTATCATTGTGTATAAACTATTGAAATATATGTATAATAATTATTATAATTTATTTGATTACCCATCTATTCCACAATGCAATGCTGAAAACAACATTTTACTGACATTAACTACTACTCCGGGATAATTACAACTACAGAAATGAAAATACTTCATTGGAATGAAGCTAGCTAGCTAGCTTACTTACTACCTAACCTTACATATCATAATTTTATAGGTATAGCTATAGAAAGGTATAGATAGGTATAGGGCACGGCACAGTGCACGACTACTTAACTTAGTTAGTCATAGTCACCTGAAATGTAAACTTCAAGCCGAATTCAGGTTTGATGAGAGAAGAGTGAGTGCAGTGAATGAGTGCATCACGACTAACTAACTAAGTAAGCATTTTAGCTGTCTCTCTGTCTATATAAGATAAGAGGCGACGGCGGCAGCGGCTCTCTACCTCAACTTCATCGACTTTGAAAAAGCAAGCCTTCAATAGCGAGAGCAGCATCGATCGGGAGGTGATTAGGAAACTTCTACTACTACTACTACTACTACTACTACTACTAAGAAGGAAGGAGTGCCGTACCTTCTTCACTACCTACATATCTACCAACCCACCTACCTACTTACCTGGGAAGCATCGTTTCAACTACAGGCGTACGCAATTGATGACCGAGTGGAAGGAGGATATGAACAACACTCAACGCTCAGCATGAAAATATGATCCGGATTTCCGACTGCAATTTGAACAAACTGCACACCTTCATTGTCATTCACAACAACAAAAACAACTGGAAATGTTTGCTCAATACTACTCAAGATCAGATGGCCGATCGGCTCGCCGGCTAGAAAACATCATCAACAGGGATGGAGGCAGGGATCTCTGGCAATGAACCAACGAACCAACCAGGTGGTGGTGGATTGACCTAACTCGGAGAAAACAAACCATCATCATGAAGTGATTGGCATTCATCAAACGTCAGGTCATCGGTCGAGTGGAACACGGCTGAATGGGAAGCGAGCGGCGAGTCAGTTGGTCGTCAGTGCGATGTTGACATGGAGTGCAGGAGGAGGTGAAAGCATGTGAACAGACATGGTGATGAGCCAGGTGATGAAAACTTTGCCAGAGAAAAGAAAGCAATGCAGATGTACGGCTGTAGCCTTGCGTTCCTCTAAAAATTAAAGGACACAATAATAATAATAATAAAATTAATAATAATAATGGTAATTATAATTATAATATAATAATGATAAAAATAATATACCGAAAATGAGAAGTGAATACGCTAACTGACAAACATCCCCTTATACTACTTATCGTCTGTTGTCTCTTAATTGACGATGCCTCCGGTATCATATTTAAATAAATTATTATTATTATTATTTCCAAATACTTACTTACCGAGTGAGTAATTTCTCAATATTCATGGATTAATAATAATAATAACTGGCATGTAGCTTCGTTAGACGCGAGAGACAGACGGCTGGCTGGCCGGCTTTAATCCAAGGCAACAAGTATGCAAAATGTAAGTAAGAATTATTCCAACTGGTAACTGGTTGGCTAGATACACTTGTCGTCATTTTGCCAAGACCGGATGAAGAGGAGATGAAGAATGCCAGTCAGGAACAATTAAATTGCTGAAAATGATGAATGACATTTAATTAGGTTGATAACACCTTGAAATCGGGACTATGAAATCATCAAATAAATGAATAAATAAATAGATAAATAAATAGATAACTAAGGAAATATATTGAAATCTGGATCTTGTGCTTTGATGAAAGCAACCAAAATCTTTGTCATATGATGTCTTTGCATTCTTTAAAAATATGTAAAACAGAGAAAACGGTAGTTACTTACTTATCTCTTCGGTCCAGTGTGGTAATAACCAGGCGTTGGCAAGTTGTCATTGTTAGTGTCTTCATTTTTAATATATCTATTTTGACATGAAAATACAACAAAGGTACTGACTGTATTATTCATCCCTTGGCACCTCTTCCCTAGATGCGCATTGCATTCACCTTTCCAGAAATCCTAATCACTAAAAGCTGCATCTTGTAACCGTTGTTTTTGTCACGTCAGTTTCCACCAAGGCGTCATTATTCATGCAGTTTACCAGAAAAGCATCTTCTTATGCCTGTCTTACAACTTGCTGCATAATCTTCAATAACCCCAAATCGAACTCCACATTATCTGAGTTGTTCTCCTCCTCCTCCTCCTGACGATGATGATGATGATGATGCTGCGAATAAAAATGGACAATTAGTCTACACCAGAAACATCACTCACTCGCTCGCCCAACTGCATGCTTGATAAATCCTGTATTAATTAATG
>OX235273.1:117684654-117777355 GCA_944472155.2 Trichobilharzia szidati | reverse complement strand
GAGAAGTATCCAACAGTTGAAAAGAAGAAAGTGTTCATTTGCCTCCCATACAAAGGAGAAACAGTATCGCAAAAGATTGAAAAAAGGATGAAAGGAGCAATCAAGAGATGCTTCCCTGCAGCCAATCTAGTGACACTATACAGTACTACATGCTCTATAAGCCAGTCGAAACTGGATAAGTACCCTTCTGATGTTACCTCCAACTGCATTTATAAATTTACGTGCAACTGTGGCAGCAAGGACAGAAAGAAGGGCTTCTATCTGGTTTTCAGAGCATATTCTGAGAAACTTATGCTTAAAAGGAAGCAAATATTTACAAAGTGCAATTATTAGACACCTTGTGGATACAGGCCATATTGTTGAGATTTCCAAATCCTTGAAAATATTAAACACACAAAGGACTGCGATTCTACTACGATTTGCTGAAGAAATTGCAATTAAAAGTCTCAGACAAAACTTATGCACACAGAAAGAGAGTGTAGTCAATCTCTTACTCCCTTGGTAACCATATCACTTTCATTACAATGAATACTCATAGACACTAGTGAGTTCAACTCACTAAGCAAGTTTTCAAATTGATGAACTTTGACCTTGTTGAGTTTCCATGTTGACAATTTTTATTCGATTTTTCTGTTTTCTGTCTTTCCTCACCCCTCTTTTTTCTTCTTTTTTCATAGTTTGATAGCTTATAAATTGATGTTAACTTAAACTATATATTCCGAATGCGTTTATCTTATTATGCTTTCTGTATTAACTTTCAAACAATGATGTATGAAATGTTATTATCTATAACCATTGTAATTTCAGGTAGTTTGCAGCTGATGAGAACCTGTGAAATAGAATGATATGACTTACCCCCCCCCCCTCTTTTCCACTTTGAAAGTGTATAAACTGATGATGAAAACTTAAACTGAAAATTGTAATGATTTCATTTTGGATGCGTCACTTTTATAATATCTCTTCCCTACTACCACTCAAACACTAAAGTATGATATTATCATTTATATTGCCGTCATAATTTTTGGTAGTTTGCAGCTGATGAGAACCTGTGAAATAGAATGGTATCATTTCACACTGCAAATTTCGTTTTGCTTTCTTAATCGGAATTTATCGAAGGAACCAAATGTAAGAAACTTTGATAAGGCTCAGAAAATTTATCTTGTCGTGCTACTGAAATAAAATTTCATTATTTGTTCCCATCAACAAACAGAAGTGCCTGTGTGTATTGCATCATATAAAACTGTTTTAAAATCCCATCATTCAATTTTTTATTTCCTGCCTTCATTATACTACTGATGAGTAGTTCGGCCTTGATTCCAAAACAATCAGTGAATTTTCTCAGTAACTCGCATTTGAATTGCAGCAACATGAAAGCTTTTCGACTGCCTGCTGGAGTATTAAATGTACAGATGCACAGCGAGATGCAATATAAAACAAAAGCGCCGGGTAATTACATGGTGGCAGATTGGATGGAATTTAATATTAATTATAACTATTTGGTTAGACTGATATAAGAATAAAAATTAGGCAGTGTGGTAGATGGTAATCCCATTATGGGTAAATTTTATTTTGATAAAGTCTCACAGTGTTATACAGTAATATTTACTGATGACGTTTCGAGCACAATTTATTGCTCATAATCATATCAAGGTAATCACACGACTTCCTAAATTCATTTATATAGTTCCATTGTTTTTCACTTGATTTGATTGGTAGTATTATTTTCCATATTTCGGGTATGAGTGATGATTCATTCCTAGTGCATGTGTTGGGTGTAGATTCGATGAACAAAGATTCAGTAATCAACCTCTCTCTCCACCTACCTAGATTACTGTTTAGAATTTAAACCCTCTCCCTCCATGCTATTGTGTGGTTGTGTGTTAATGCATGCATTGCAATTGCCGAGCTTTTTTCTAAATTACTTATCTTCTCTGGGTCAACCATTCTTACCTTAGCTTAATTCTTATGTTCTGACAATCTGACTACCCCTGACCTACTAGTTTGACCTATGTAGTTGACCTCACAGTCATTGCAGGGTATTTTGTAAATTTTATTATTTTGTCTAATTGGGTCAACCGACAGGGTCATTCAGCCTACAGAGCTTGTCCCTGTGTGAGTTTGTAGGTTTAAATGCCACCCTAATTCCTGCTTTATTTAGAATCCTACGTAGGGTCTCCGATGTCCCCTCTTTATATGGTATAACTGTCGATGACTTATATTCTCTCTTATTTATGTTATCATTACTAGTTCCACAATTATTTTTATTTTTATTTTGTTTCTGGCCTTTAGTTATCTTCTTAATGAATTTTAAAGGATAATTATTCAACACCAACGCTTCTTCTATCTGTTTTATCTCGTCGTTTAGGTCTTTTTTGTGCTACTTAGTGCTATGGCTCGGTTTGTTAGACACTTAACTAAGCCTGCCTTAACAGTTAACGGATGCGACGAATTAAAATCTAAATATCTATTAGAATGCGTTGGTTTTCTATACACACTAGTGTGAAGTTTACCTTCTTCTATTCGTTTTATTTTACAATCTAGCATAGCCAACTCTCCTTGTTCATCTTCCGATTCAAATGTGAATTTTATCCCCTCTACTAGTGAGTTAATATGTGTCAAGAAGCTAGAGATATGTTCTGTTTTTAACACTGTGAAAGTGTCATCCACATATCTCCACCATATTTTTGGAGTAGGATTAAACGTATTAAGTGCCATATTTTCCCAACTATCAAAATAAAATTTACCTATAATTGTATTTCTTTAGACTTTAGACACGTGGTGGTTAAAACGCTTGAATAGACAATGATTGTGGAAGTTTTAGAAACACTTCATACAGATGTGTTTGTGTGAAGCTGATAGGAATCAGAAAATCCTAAAGGGGAATTGAAAGGCTGTTGACAGTCGTAGAGAGATTTGAATGGGATGTGTGATAATGACGTTCGCTGGAGATTTATCACAGAATGTATGTTATGATGAGTAATGATAATAATAACTATTTCAATGAAAGGGATCGGAACAAGATGAATATGGAATAGCAGGATAATTCCTTCCTAATAACTTATCATTTTACATGAAATTGGTATATAATGCTTATTATAATTGTTGAATAAATATGCTTCAATTGATATCAACGCCCTACTGATCCGCACACTTGAATTAAATGATCATACGCAGTAAGGGAGTTTTCAAACTACTCAGAGACTTTGCTACTATTTTTTGATGGGTCACAGACTATATAAAGAATGTTGAAATGTCCTACTGACAATTGGACCAATCAAACATTGAAGAAATTGTTAAAACCCCACGTGTTCATGAGAAAGAGTCTGAACACAGTTGCTGCGAGTAATGAGCACTACGAAAGTACATATCTACTATCTGATGTATTAACACTAATGAAGGCTTAGGTCGATTAGGTTGGATGAATGGGTAATGTAGACATTTACTCAATTAAAATTTGATTTTCAAAAATATGACCTACTTATTTACTGTAAGTAGAATAATGTGAACCATAAAGTTAACTTCAACATTTTGTGTATGGATAAAATTGCGTTCGAACGGGCAACTCAGGTTAATAAAAAAGAATTGAATGAATTCATCAAATTTCAGCAGAATTCCTCAGCTAAATACTCCATACACATGAGCATGCAAACCTCTGGAATTACATCAGGAGATATAAAACTCAAAGGCAATATACCATAGTGAATACCTCGAGGAAAACAACAGGTCATCTTCAGATAGATACAAATAAGTGAGTTTGAGTGATGAAAATTAAGTTAAATTTGATTAAATTTCAATTACATCATTTTAGTAAACAGTCAGTTATCGAAGAAAGAACTTGAATATATGAGGAATAGCGAACTAAATAATATTGAGACAAATAGTTTTGGTATTAATAATAATAATGGTAATAGGACGAGTTAAGACAATGGCACTGATAAACGACAGTTTTCAATGAGTCAGAAGTACTAATAAACGGTGAAGTGAAATACACAGAGTTTGTGTTTAGAAACCCCGATTGCGAAAGCCTCCACAATTGCAAGTATATTGTCTAGTTTGTTTGTTTGCTGACAACAGTGAATGACTTGAAAGGGTCAATATAATGTCTGTAGTCTGCAAGAGGCTTTTGTTATTATACTTTGTGGTACTGTGACATCCACTTTTCAAAACACTTCGGGATATGCCCGATCATGATGGTAGGTTATCACGTCACGGTAAAACCTCCGCATTTGCTCAAACCGACACACCATAATCGATGTAACCAGTTTGAAGTGCTTATTACCTGTGGCTAATCATTCCTCGTTTGATGAAAGATGCCCATTAGAAATCTCAATATATTGATTGCAAGACAAAGATTATGCGAATAAAGCAAGAACAATAGTCTGTGCAAAATAAAATGGTAACACCAGTGTTTATTTCGTTGACTTCTCATCATCTGATTACAGGCCAAAGTCATTATTAGGTATATCTACAGAAACACTTATGACATACTTGCATAGAGTTCATTTTTGAACAAAAACCAATCAATCACTATGTGCATACAATGCCAATAATAATAAACACGTTATCATACATAATGGAAACTTTCGATAATGCGTAATCAGATGAAAGAGAGTGTGAAAATATCCAGTTACCAGTGCAAGGAGAGATTGATAACTGCTTCTTGGTGGACGCATAAATAAGGTTTCAGGCTCTTGTATAGGCGTTGCATCATTTTGATTGCACGTATACGATGTTGGATAGATAAAGAAAGCTTTAGTGACTAACCTCTGTTTCTACCCCCACATCTATAATACATTTTGATGCTCTCATCCTGTCCTACTCTTTTAGTTTGTTTACCAGATGTATCACACAGTGAAACAGTACCATTTAATGGATGACGTTCCGAACAAAATTTATTGTTCATAATCATACCAATCATGATAATTGTGTAATACATCTAATAAACAAACCAATATGGAATAACTTACTACTATAATGCTCAAGTTTTACGCATATATTTATATGACTTACTGTCCCATCCTATTTTGTGATTGCGTGCCAATGACTTTAATGCAATGGCTGGGCTTTTTTCAAAGTTATTTAACTTAGCAGGGTCAGTCACTCCAGTTCCCGCTGGATTTTTATGATCATTAATCAAACCTTGGATAAGTATATATCTGTATTGTCCGTGTATCCAGCCTATTCGATCCAAGTTTTCATCAACAGTAATATTCCACATAGGAGAAATTGTACATTTGTATTTCCCCCTATTTTCAGCAGTTCCAATTAAAAACCTCCTCAACGGACATGTGAGACTGCAACAATTCCTTCAGTTTTAATAAGGCAAGTGTCGGGAAGACATTTAAAATTTCTTTACGTTTTGCAATCCCTCTTTAAATAGAATTGAATGCGTTGAGTGATGTGAAAATTCCCACAGCTTGTGATAATGCGTAATGCAAATATGCAGATCAGTAGGACATTGTAGTTCAATTAAATGTGTTAATTCGATAATAATAATAAAAATAACCAGTAGATACATAAATTCATATAAAGGGATAATATATTAGGAATGAATCAGCCTTCTGTGAAATGTTCTTGTAGTCACAATCCCCTCCCTGGAAATAATTACTGTCATTCATTCCATGTATTCAGAAACACATCTCTTCCAATCTCTTCAAACCTCTACACGACGGCCAACAAGCTTTCAATTCCCCTTCGCATTTTATCATTCCCCACAGTTTCAGACGCCTAGTTCTGTATGAAGCGCTTACATTATTTTGATAGTCTGTGTCCATTTAAGCTTGTCAACCATCACTTAGTTGGAAGCATTCTGTTCCCCTGGGAAAGTAAATGAATAGAAAAAATTTGAATAGGACCACGACATAAATTTTGTGAGCGTTACAGTGAACGATGATAACTCACACAATTTCTGTACATATCACGTAAATAATTTTAAATAAGCATGAATAGCACGATACAAATTGAGACATAATTACCCACTAAATGACGAAATTCGTGTTTTGTCACGGATTCGACATCTGACAAGGACTTGAGCGAATAGAATATGAAAGCATATGAGGAGTAGCTGTGTCATTTGAAATTCCCTCAGAGGAAGATTACATTTGAAATGTGCATTGGTCAGAGGGTCGTGGATTAAGTGATGTTGATTGCAAACAATTTAAACTAAGAATATTGCCTTTGTTGACGTGAGGCATGCTTTATTGAAAATCACGACATGCTGTGGAGGATTATCATTATTACTGCTTGAAGATCACGTACATGAACTGAATGAATATTCTGTGACAGTACATTGTCCACAACAAATCATTTTTCCATTCACTAGATTGTTTCTTCGTCATACAATGCATTTCGAAAACATCACACTTATCTTTATTTTGTATCCGATACAACGGCAGACGAAATGATCAGGGAAGTGATATTGTTGCAAGATGTCCCCGATAATTAACTTATAAACGTTTGAGCTACTTTTATATTGACAGTAGCATGATTAGTTAGCAGAAATATTCCTCTTGGTGACGTTTCATGTTTATATGGAATTGATTTGAATCAAATAACAACACTGCCATTATCACTGGATTTTTGGCAGCTGATGTTATTTTGATTGTAGTAATTGGAGTACGTAGATGTAAATATTTAGGAACTATATGATTTTTTAAACATCGACTGTTGAAAATCCGATGATTTGTGAATCTTGCGTCAGTTTGACAAAGTCAATCAAAATAACATCATCTGCCGAAAATGTCAGTAGATTATGTCTAAGAGAAGAATTACATCGAGTTACTGTGAAACTAAATAATATACGAAATGAAATTGAAAAACTCAAACACAAACTCAAAGATATGATCAATGACAAAGATTGTACAATTATTCTTGAAGCATCCAAAAAGCTAGAGAATCAGCATTAAGAAAGTCAAAAATCACACAAATCAAAAAATTCAGCAAACTTATTGAAGAAAAGAACACAGCAAATGAAATTGATGTCAACGCTTCATCCTCTATCGACAGAACAAAGTGGGTGATCAACCCTATCATCAAAGGAACTAAGCTCTAGTGAGGTAAAAGTACTTGAGAAAGGACTAAATTTCAATGTAACAGTTATCAAATTAAAACTAGAGGATGCCATTCCTAACATAGAAGTAGCACTAGGTTCAATAGATAAAACAGCAGCAGAAGAGGTTCGAGCACAATGTGCATTAACCCCAAAAAATCAAAAGAAGGCAAAATCAAACTTGACAGCATCGGAAAGACTAGCTTTAATAAGACTAAAACAAGATAAAAACATCGTCATTACAAAAGCTGACAAAGGAAACTTGATAGTAGACTTCCATAAGTCTGACTATATCAAAAAGTCACAAAACATGTTGAGGTGGGTTCATATGAGGAAATTAAGAAGCCCGTAGATACAATAATGAATAAGGTTAAAAAATCCACAGAGGAATTAATACTCAGAATGTAGCCGTCACTGGGTAAGTCAAAATGGTTTAATTTAATGCCTAAAACTAATAATGCTAGTAGAATGTATTGTACTATTAAAATACATAAACCTGGGAATACTCCTACTTATGAATTATCAAAACACTTAGCTCTAATATTATAATATTGAATATCACCCTTAGAAGACACACTCACATTTTCCCAGTGAGCGTCCACTCGAGTGATCACCTGACGTGTGATGTATCTCGATGGTCTCCTCAAAGTATGCTCGATCCATCTCCATTGTTTGCTACTTATTTGTTGAACAATAGGACCTTGGGGATTTTGTCCTCATAGTTTCTTGTTGCTAATTCTTTCTGACCGGCCACTTGATCTTCAATATAGAACCAACAAACATGGCAGCCATTGATAAAAGTCATTAACTTGTTCAAATTACTGTTCATGACATGCCGATCAAGTTTCTAACTCATATGGAAGATCAAACCGGCCCCAAATTTGTTCTGAGAATCCGAAAATTGTTGTTTATGCTGCGCGACGGCAAATTTCCAAATTGGTTTCAGCGTGATAAAGACTCATCGTGCCTCTCCGATTTTGGATTACTTTGACATCTTCCTCCATTCCGTGTGCTTCTGGTTGAAAGTGTGTTTTTGCTAGGTAAGTGAAGGGACTTACCTCTGTCACTTTCCTTCAATTGATTATAACTGATGTGATTGTTTTTACTGTTGTTTGGTTCCTTGTTTTTCTTCATCACCTCCATCTTCTCTTCGTTCACGTGAAGTCCTGTATTCGATGCCAGCCTCTTCAGTCAGTTTGTTTCTTTTCGCCTGTAAGTCTTCCAGCCTGTGTGATATTGAACATATATCATCTGAGATATCCAGTTCTTCTCGAGTCTCCTTATCGATCTAACCTACTCCCTCCTCTTTGCCCCCAGCAGTCTCTTGGATGATCGAGTCCACCACATGCAGGTATATCGCTAATGATAATTGACAGCCTACCCCCACTCATGTATTCATTGCAAAGTTTCCTCTGAGCTCTCCGTTGTGAATCATTTGAGGTGTGCCATTTTCATATATCTGATGAATTAAGTTGAAAAAGAGTTGGGCACAGTCAAACATCAGTAGCATGTTTGCAATCATGATTTCGCGTTTTTAGAATGATATGTGTCCAAAGGCTGTTCTGTGTGCTATTGGTGATATTTCTGGTCAAGATGTATGTGATGGTCGACTCAAGAGTCCTCTGAAGTGATCAGCACATTTTTTTCATTTGTTTATCCTTCTTAGTTCTCAGGCTTCCCTCGAATATCTTTCATTGGTATCATCATCTGGGTTTATCTCTTCAAGGATAGAGACCTGGTGCCTATCTGACATAGTGTTCTGTGGTCTGTTTTGCGTGCTGTTTTCTTACCTGCTCTACTTCACTTGCTGGCTAGTGTGTGGTAGAATTGTCATACCTAGCCATCTTCTTCACTTCTTTACTCATTGCAGTCAGCACTGAAATCAGCTTACCCTTCTGTTGCTTATCTTTGCATTGAGTCATCTTCTCTTTCACCATTCTCTTCTCCTCTCTCCAATTAGCTTGGAGGTATTCATTGTGAGCTAACCTTTGTCTTGTATCTTCTTTCCCTCAAGAACGGTTGTACACGCTTCCTTGAACAACGCTTTCAGAGGGTTAATTACAATGTTATTCAACTCAAGTTTCGTCAGCCATACCACGTAGTGTCACCGACTTTGCTCTGATTTGATTTGCAGTAAAGTCATCTCTTGTTGTTTCCTCCTTCAGTTTCTGAATGTTGAACTTGAATTACAGTGGCCTGTTTCAGTTGTCTTGAGGGATTTCAGCTTCACCTTGAAAGCTCTTAGAATTAGGTGATGTTTTGAGTCCACTTCTGCTTCCTTTATCGACTTTGTGTCCCGCAGGTTGCGTTACCACTTTCTTAAACAGTACTTAGATGAATTCTGTCTGGTCTGTGGTGTGTCTGTCAGGCGACATCCATGTTGCTTTGAGAATATCCTTGTGTTTTTACTCGCTCTCTCCGATCACCAAATCGTTGAAAGAGCAGAAGTCTGCGAATAGTTCTCCCTTCTCATTGATTTTTGCGAGCCACAGCCTCTCGACCCATGTTGAGTTCTCTTCCTGTATTATCTGTTCTTATTTAAGCAAGCATTTATATCATTCATAAGAGTTTCGATGTTGTCATATGGGATGTTGTCCTTTACTGTTTACAGTTGTCTGTAAAAAATCTCTCTTCTCATTTCTTTGGCTGACTGGGCAGCCTTCCCATCCACATACAGTTCACGGACATTCCACATCTCAGTGCTTATGTCTGCTCTAATCAAAAGAAGACACCTCAGCTGACTGGCTGCTTGAGATTTTCATCAGCCCGCGTCATTTCGTCTCTACAATCCTAGTCGTGAATGTTTACTTTTTATATTTTTGTGGTGCTTTGAAGCTTCACTAGAGGTTGGATTGATTTTTCGTTGTAGAGTCTCTAGCCCTTTGCTTAATCCTCTATCTTATCCCGATTTTCGACCTCCTAGAAAACTAGTGAGCCAGTCAACTAGACGAGGTTATGTCAGATTCATTTGCGTGCTTTTCAATCCTCAGTCAGATTTCTAAGCTATAATACAAAGAGCAATTAGTTCACCCAGTGTTATAATAGCAATAGCTTTCTTTTACACAATAAATTTACAGAGTTTGCTTTAATTTCAAAGTGGTTAACTGCACAGTAATGTCTCTTAGCCTATGATTCTCAATTGAAACAGCCATCTACAGTGCGTCGTATGATGCGATGCTGTTAAATCTGAGGAACAAGATAGTCATTTACGATGTATATTCTTGCTGCCGCATGAATGTGCAACACCAGACTGCACAACGATCACAAATAATCATTAGTACGTTTGGCAATCCACAGACAGAATGATTGCATAACATTTAAAAAAATGAAGATGCATTGTATACGCCGGAAATCTGGGTAGCCTAGTAATTTAAGCAGGCTGCACATCTTGATTTGTGTATAAGATAGCGAATGCTATGCAAAAGATGAAAGAAATTAATAATATCCTAATACCACTGGTAATTAACTCACCTTATCAAAAATTAGATTACTTCTAAATGCTTCGCTTACACTATTGAGTAATTTGCACTTCAACAGTGCTGCTGATCATTTTGTGCTTGGTCGTTGACTAAACACCGAATATTTTCAAACACCCACTCAAACAGTGCCACATTGGTCCTGATTTCCGCGAACCATTTATAAAAACCAACAACTAGAGAAGTAAGAATGAATTGAAAATCAGTAAAGTGGACGGTGTTCAACTTAGTCAGCAAGAACTAGCGCGGAATTATGCTCCTGTCCATCTCAAGCAAAATACTAAGCCGCATCATCCTGGAGAGAATCAAACATGCACTGGATGAAAATCTCCGATCGGAACAGGCTGGATTCAGGAGAAACAAGTCATGCATTGATCAGATAGCCACATTAGGGATCATCATTGAACAAAGCTTGGAATGGCAGTCACCTCTCTATCTCAACTTCATCAACTTTGAGAAGGCCTTCGACAGCGTCGATCGAGAGGTGATTTGGAAACTACTTCGCTACTACGGGGTGCCACCGACAATTATACATCTCATCCAACAGCTGTACGACAATGCTGCATGCCAAGTAATCCACAACGGGAAACTTACGGAATCCTTCTAAGTGAGGACAGGTGTAAGACAAGGCTGCCTACTATCGCCAATGGTTTTCCTGATTGCAGTAGATTGGATAATGCGACAAACGGCGGCGGGCAATGAGGAAACAGGCATAAAATATACTCACACAAAGACTTGGAGGATCTGTACTTTGCCGATGATATATGTCTGATTTCTAAAAGGCTGGAAGATATGCAAGCGAAAAGCAACAAGTTTGCAGAAGAAGCATCCAGGGGAGATAGGACTTCAGGTGAACATAGAGAAAACAGAGGTGATGAAGATTCCTTGGCAACACCACCAACAGCAACAACAACAGACAACGATCAGCATAAATGGGAAGAACCTGAAAGAAACGACCTCTTTTACCTACTTGGGAAGCATCGTTTCAACTACAGGCGGGCGGAACTGAAGAGGATATCAAAGCAAGAATCGGAAAAGCAAGACAAGCTTTCACTACTCTCAAGGCTGTGTGGAGGTCAACATCGCAAAGGTTGAAAAATAAGATCCAGATTTTCAACTCCATTGTGAAGTCAGTTCTACTTATTATACTGATCAGAGACTTGGCACGTCATAAAGAGCATCTCAAACAAACTACAGACCTTCATTAACAGTTTTCGTAGCTCAATACTAGTCAAGATCAGATGGTAGGGCAGAAAAGATCAGCAATAGAGATCTCTGAGAGCAAACCAACACGGAACCGATTGTGAAACAAATAGGCTGGAAGAAATGGAGATGGATTGGCCACACTCTGAGGAAACCATCAAGTGACATCACTAGACAAGCCATCGCTCGAGTGGAACTCGAAAGGGAAGCGGCGAGTTGGTCGTCAGTGCAAGGGTGACTCGGAGGGGGTCATGTGATGAGGAGATGAAAGCATGTGGGCAGACTTGGAGCCAGGTGAAGACTCTAGCAGAAAACCGAACGCAATGGAGACGCACGGCTGAACCCCCACGTTCATCTAGGAATTAAAGTAAACAATAACAATAATAACATTAAAATTGGTTCTTTTATTATGTCCATTCAGGAATCTATTGTGACACTATCGCAAATAACTGACAATCTCAACTACTAACATTATTATATTCACAAATGTTTGGATATTTATGATTTCCCTGTCACTAGAATTACCAAAGAATAACTGCATTGAATAATCCAGTACTAATATATTTACAATTTTAAAAAATACTATTCCATTAAACTTGGTGCGATATTGAAAAAAATACTGCGAATTCCGCTCAATATCACTGAAGTCTTTACGAATAATTCTGATTGATTGTGTGTCGTGTTGTCAACTGATTCTCGCTGATGTTGATTCATATTTCTTCGCTATTCTGTTGAATTCATCAAGGACGCATCGTGAGTGTGCCGTTTAATTCAAAGGTGTAGTGGGACATGAAAGTGAGAAACCCTGTGATTCCCTGACTGAATCGATGAATAAATCTGCTGTTTGCAAGGTCATTTTTTATACTCCAAAGTGTAAAATTCACTCGAACAATCTTTAAACGATACACGCTCTCAGTAAATTGCATTCAAATCAGCCTCTAATGTCGGGTAACTAGTGAATAAAAGTACACTTGTGTGGCACAAATTTGCAGTGAGGATATACATGAACACTTACTGATCTTTTATTTCTCAATCTACACACACGCTTTCACAGTGGAACTAAGATTTTCCGATATCCCACGGGCACCTGATTTCACATGTGGATTTCAGTTTTCAAGCTCGTCTCTGGATAACCATTCAAGAAAGTCATTTTTTGTAATCTGTAGGTAGGGTATATATGCGTATGAAGCATTTTCTCAATTGAGCTGATTTGGTTTCACAGACAATACAAATGTCATCCATATATCTTAGATATAATTAGGTTCATTACACATGTAAAGATGCTTGAAAAACGGTCCATAGGAGCTCTCATTGCAACAAAACGAACTTAACACAATAGACAATTGTGGAATTGAAAATATATATTCCTGGTACATACCCGTCTATAGACTATTTTACAGAAGCGTTTTATTGAAATTCGTTGAGTTCACTGAATCCTAAGTTTGACCCCATCTCCCTAAATTTTAAATTCGTATTAGGACATAAATCATTTCAAAATTAGTTCAGTTTGCAACTGGAGACAATATCAATTTAATTTTTATACACCACCTCACAAATAAATGCCACGACAAGTATGGTTTGCGGGAAATGTGTCGCAGATTTCGAGGTTTTATAGACCACTAAGTGTAAGCGAATGATAATTTCTAAACAAAATGACATTATGGCAATAGGCAATTAACACCTCAGTCGATTAACATGATCATTACAAATGTCTTTACTTCAACATTGAAATTGTGTAGTTTTCCAAAGGTTGACAGAAACATGAAGAAGGAATAAAGGGGCGATTGATCGACATAAATGTGTTGTGGATGGCAAAATACGCCACGGATGATATTTTGTTTTTTGGATCAACAATGTACGTGGGTGCGCCATTCACTGGTAATAACAGACGACAGAGATAATCTGAAAAGTGTTATTTGTTACGCGATATTCAAAAGCCTCAACACCCGTCCACTTTTCATTATATGTATGCAGAAGTAGAAAATGGAACATTCAGAAATATCAACAACAAAACGGGGAATACAGCAAAAAGAAGGAAAGAAATCATAAGATATTCATGACCGCCTCTTTTACTCCACTTCTCAAACTTAAAATGCTTTGTATTTTGACTTGACACTAGTAACTAGTGTGATGCGTCTAGTCCTCTCTTTGGTGCAGACTGAATTCTATCAGTCAGGTTGTAATGTAGCCACCATTCTAGGTAGCTCGCCATCACGGTGTACATTGTTTGTGATGATATTAGATGGTTGGAGGCAATCGGCAGGAAGCCTTGGACCTAGGTTTCGTGCTAGTTGGCACTCATCAGCAAGGCGTATCTGCAACCTTGAGGGAACTGATGTCCCTTCTGAGATTCGAACCCGCGTCACCCAGTGCTGCAGTCAGAGACGTTACCACTGAGCTATTCCGGCTCGAATAGCTGCAGCACTGGGTGACGTGGGTTCGAATCTCAGAAGGGAGATGAGTTCCTTCAAGGTTGCAGATACGCCTTGCTGAAGAGCGCCAACTAGCACGAAACCTAGGTCCAAGGCTTCCTGCCGATTGCCTCCAACCATCTAATAAAATGCTTTGTGCTGAACATAAAATTACAATCAATAAACTAACCACTAGCCAACACTGCAGAGCAAATCTTTTACTTTTAAATTACTGAAAACCAGAGGGACTTACTGGAGCCTAGACGAAAAGAGTTGATCGATTGTGCGAGATGATGTGAACTGATACTCGCTGATGGTACTTCAAGACGTTGACTCATGTTTCTTGGTTCACCTCTGAATTGCATGGTGAGTTAGCAGTTTAACTCGACATTGTAGTACAAGATCAAAATGACAAAACCTCTGATCTTTCGACTAATTCAATAAAGTGAGATTACTGGATGCATCTTTCTCTCTGGTTTACATTATAATTTTTATCTCTTGAAGAAGTGGTGTCAGGCGACATATGACATATTTCACAAACCCCCTCCCAGCTGCTTAATAATATTTCTAAAACAGAAGACGTTATAAACAACTGCATGAAAAATAAAAATAAATTTCTTGACACAAATAGAAAAGATGAAATCGATTGGATAAAGACAGAAAACACCAACAGTTTTGTAGATGTATCTATCTACCAGCTTTCTAGTACTCCAAAATATTTTTTGCTTTTTGTTTTGAACGCATTGATCCAATTGCTTTTGTTTTAACTTCAATGTTTTCATCTTTTTCTTGATCATGAAATGGTTTTTGTTTGTAGATTAGATTTGTGTAAACGCTCACAGATAAACAAGGACTGAGTGTGCCATCATATGGTTCTTATATCGCCTGACATCTCTCACATTATTGTTAAATACATTTTCTAATGCAAATCGAAAACAAACGACGCACGCAGTAATCTCACATTTACTCTGTTGACATTCTTAGGATGACCATTGTAGACTATTTGACTGAGAATAAAAACAAACATGAAGTATTTGCTTCATTTGGAGAGTAAAACATGAAAAGATAAACGTATTTCATTGTCAACGTGTAGCATTTAAAAAATATGTATTTTAAGTAAGTTTTATACGTTGGAGAATATGAATGACTTTGCCAATAGCAGATTTATTCCTTGAATTAGTCGAGAATTAGTCGAGGCTTTTCCACTTTCATCTCGTACTACACTGTCAAGGTAAAATGGCAGATCCACGATGCGTCCTTGATGAATTCATCAGAAAAGCGGAGAAATATGAATCGATCTCACTTAGTATCACCCGTGAGAATCGGTTAACAACACGCCACATAATAGAGCAGATTTATTCGCCAACACTCCTGCAACTCACTGTAGTTTTCAGTAACTTATGAGTATTACTTTTATTCTCTTAAGTGTTGAATATTGGATAGCTGTGATTTATGTCAATGTGATGTTTTATCCAAAAGCACAGTCAGTTTGAGAACCAGGGGAAAACATGTGGTGAAGAATATCTATCCCATCGAGTTTCTAGATTATTAAGTAGAACTCAGAAATTCACCTCTTAAAAAATGGATATGTGGAATTCAGCTTGCCATTACGCAGGAATATTTATATTTGGGTGGTTGGTCTGAAGTGACTCTTCAGTAGAATCGAGCGAATATGCACTGAAGACACACTTGATGAAGAAGAAAGAAAGTTGACACAAACTCTGGTCGATAACAATTATCCAGACAAGTTCATCAGGAGATACAAAGTAGTCAGAACACGAAGATCCACTCTCCAACTAGCCGATAAGAAGGACGTGTATATCAAGCTACCCCATATGCGGCATCATAGCAGCTTGACAACTAGACAAAGACTGAACGCCGCAGCTAATATCATAATAATTGAGAATGTGAAGCCAATATATCCATCCATCTAAGCCCTTCGAACATGCGAAAAATGGTGAATGTACGTGTGGACACACATACATAGGGAGGACTCATCAATCTCTGCAAGTAAAAGCTGGTTTCACAGCATATTCCTTAATGGCTCAGAATAGCGAAAAATATCATATCATAGAGACATGACATAAAATTGACGTTAACACATCTTTTAAACCTATCTGTAAGACGTGTTTAGGGCGTATCCTAAAGTTTGTGGAAGCTGTTTGCTTTAGTGGTCTTCATTGTTATTGTGACCTTGACTATGTATGTTTTATCAGCTCTTAACTCTTTATTTATTTCATATATACACATTCCTATGACAAGTCCGTGTGTGATCAGATTGTTGGAAATGTGTTGCGCAAATACATTACACGATTCAGATAATGTACGTCTTCTTATTGCTTTCTCTAAATTCATAAAAGAACTAATTGTTCTAAGTATATATTTCCACATTACGGATCATCATTGAGCAAAGCTTAGAGTAGCAGTCACCTCTCTATCTCAACTTCATCGACTTTGTAAAGGCCTTTGACAGCGTCGATCGAGAGGTGATTTGGAAACTACTTCCCTACTACCGGTGACACCGACAACTATACATCTCATCCAACAGCTGTACGACAATGCTGCATGCCAAGTAATCCACAATGGGAAACTTACGGAATCCCGCGAAGTGAGGACAGGAGTAAGACAAGCTGGCTGCCTACTATCGCCAATGGTTTTCCTGATTGAAGTAGGCTGGATAGTGCGAGCAATGAGGAAACAGGCATAAAATGAACTCACACAAAAGAAATTGGGGGACCTGGACTTCGCCGATGATATATGTCTGATTTCCCACAAACTGGAAGATATGCAAGCAAAAAGCAACAAGTTGGCAGAACAAGCACCAAAGATAGGACTTCAAGGGAACATAGAGAAAACAGAGGTGATGAAGATTCCTGGACAACAACAACAACAACAGACAACGATCAGCATAAATGGGAAGAACCTGAAAGAAACAACCTCCTTTACCTACCCCTGGGAAGCATCGTTTCAACTACAGGCGGAACTGACGAGGATATCAAAGCAAGAATCGGAAAAGCAAGACAAGCTTTCATTTCTCTCAAGTTTGTGTGGAGGTCAACAGCACTCAGCATCAAAAATGAGATCCGGATTTTTTAACTCCAATTTGAAGTCAGTGCTACTCAATATACGGATCAGAGACTTGCACTGCGAGTCATAAAGAGCATCTCAAACAAACTACAGACCTTCATTAACAGTTGTCTTCGCTCAGTACTCAATATCAGATGGCCAGAAAAGATCAGCAACAGAGATCTCTGGCAATGAGCGAACCAACCAGGAACCGATTGTGAAACAAATAAGCAAGAAGAAATGGAGATGGATTGGCCGTACTCTGAGGAAACCATCAAGTGACATCACTAGACAAGCCATTGCTCGAGTGGAACCCGAAAGGGAAGCGGCGAGTTGGTCGTCAGTGCAAGGGTGACTTGGAGGAGGTCATGTGAAGAGGAGATGAAAACGTGTGGGCAGACTTGGAGCCAGGTGAAGACTCTAGCAGAGAACCGAACGCAATGGAGACGCACGGCTGAAGCCCTATGTTCCTCTAGGAATTAAAGGATACAACAAACTGCATGAAATGAAACTAATAATTCGTCTAAGGTTTCCATGAATGTTGAAAACAGATCGCTAAATGACCAGCAATGTACATGTAAAACACACTGCATAATAATAGTCATAACAGGAAGCATTTACGAATGATTTGAAATTCATTCGATTAGGTGAGGTATCGGTGGTATTTAAATTATGATTATGTCATTTGACTGCACACGTTGGATTCAATAACTTCTGAAAATTCACATGTTTGGATCTGTATATATAGGGTGGAGTAATGGCGCTTTGCAGGTGACAAGGATTTAAAAATGAAGCCAGCTACTAAACGTTTACAAATTCATAGGATTTGTTTATTTGGAGAATGCGAGTGTCTTTGTAAATAGCAGATTTATTCGTTGAATTACTTGAAATCACAGGGAAGGTATTATATGCAAACATGGTGAATTCAACGATGACATCAATTTCATGAAGTAATATCAGTGAGCATCAGTTCACAATACGCCATTTAATGGTCGGTGATTGCACGTGAAAGCTACAGGAACTTCCATATGTTGTAGTAGATTGATTCTCAAGTGTTGGTTAGTTGATAATTGATTAGTTATTTTGTGAAACTCATCACAGATCGAAGGGTGTGTTTGAGATTGAGTGAAAAACGGAGGATGATGGATACCTGTCTGCTGCGATCTGCGATTATATGACAGATTGCATCACTGTACTCATGTATTGTTCCAAGCCACATAGTTTGAACATTTCTATCCAACAGCTTATTAGGTTTCCATGCGTCCATGCATTTTAACTTCACTGTGGCTGGTCTTACGTGGCCAGCTGTCTGAGTTTGTATATGAATGAGCCACTCTTTGTCGAACAAACCTATAAGTGATAACAATATCTGCTTTGCCTGATTTGGATTAGTGAAAGGTTTCAGGGTTAATTTTTTGAGTTGATTCGATTTCATTATTGATAAGTTATATTTTTCGTCAACATATTTTCACTTACATTTTCACGAAAAATAAATGATTTTTTATCAGCTTGAACGAAGATTCAATAAATAATGGTAGTTAGTTAACAACGGATCACTATTTGATCAGAAAAATACATGAAAAACAGGCTGGGTAATCGCTCAAAAAGGAAGCATTTGGATGTAATTTGGAATTCATTAATAGAGTTAATTAGTTGTGTTAATTATTTATCAACATGTTCTTTGATTCATATGAACTGTGATCAAGATTTGACAGGATAGTTGCAAAATAATTGAGCGCTGAGTGAGTAGTAGACATTTATAAAATTATAATTGTAAAATCTCAGCGAAATTGAAATGATTAATTCCAACGTTTCGTTTGGCAAACTGGTCCGAACTTCTTCAGGGAAATTAATCGAAATTAACATAACAGAGGTTTATATACAAAAGGAACAACTCTTGTTTTTAAACTCTGTCCAATCATTTATTTATTTATTACACATATTGATGCCTGTCGCATGACTCATGACTGGACAAAGTTTAAAAAATAAGAGTTGTTCCTTTAATATATATAAACCTCTGTTGTGTTAATTTCGATTAATTTCCCTGAAGAAGCTCGGATCAGATTGCCAAACGAAACGTTGGAATTAATCATTTCAATTTCGCTGAGATTTTACAAATATAATTTTATAAATGTTCTTTCATTCACTGATAAAGCTATAAGCCTTAATTAACGAAACGTCAGTAAAAGCAATATCGTTTTATTTTTCATTCATTGGGAAATACTAAAAACTTTATTATAATGCTCTTTCATTGTGTATCTCACATTCAACAGGATATTCCAACTCACATGTGCAGACAGGGATGGAGTAATTTCCTTTCTGCATTTCCTGGTGTTTTAACAATGAAATCAGCTACAAAACCCTCACCAACATATATGGGCGTATACTAAGATCTTCTGATTCCGCAACTGCAAGGCCTTATCTTATTTTCAGAAACACTGTACTGCTATACTTATGCTTCATTCGAAATCCTCATCCTACTTTGTGAATAAGACTGATTTTGAAGACATATAAGTTAGCTGAGGGTTTTTAAAGGAAAACATCCACATCAAAATATTTTTTCAAGTGAAGTGTGCTATTCACATCAGAGTAATATTTATTAATGAATATTCTACTTGAGCTAACTCAATATTGATGCGTCTAACACGAATTTCCGGCTTCTCATGCTTCTACTGAACAGAAACACAGTGATGGAATCTTTGAATATGACTTTTATAAAACAAGCAAATCTCGTTCACTAGTGGCTGGACAGTAAACTCATGCGTGAAGAACTGAATGGAGTTCACTGTCATATTTACAGACACGTGATGTGCAGCTGTTAGCTTATAAGAATACGATCTACTTGGAGGCAAATGTGACCGCTATCTACAATGAGTTGGAAGAGATTTTTATTTTCATTTGAAAATGAACTCCATACAATTTTGTCAAATCTGACGCTTTTGATATTGATCTTTGGCTTTTATTCAACATGCACATATCTGAATATAGTTGAAACTGAACTGGTTTAGTTGAAATGTGGATGGACTAAAGTTTTGCTTAAAATCTACTTTATATTAATTCTGTTGCATTATGGTGTCTTCATTTCTCCATCAAACGTTATTCTGTAAACTGGGAATTAGGTTTACTGGCAGTATGAGACTTGTTTATTCCTTCCCAAAAAGAGTTCGCATACTTAGAAACGCCTTTGTTTGTCATTTTCCAGTTGACGACAAATTATTATTGCTCGAACGAAATACAAGTTACATAGCAGTACTGCTTATAAGTGTATCTATAAATTTAGTTGCTCCTATACAGAGAGCTATGTAGAGCGAACAACTAGACAGCTTAACAAACGTATAAGTGAGCATCTTCTTTCATCGTACAGAAAAGGCCAAATCAAATCAATAAAAAGTTCTATTTTTCCTCATTTGATTCATGGCGGTCATCAAGTGCCTTGAAAGATATGTATTACACTTCACTAAGCCTTTCGAACGGAATTCGTACCCACCTTTTACACATAGACGAAGCTATGGGAATTAATTCGAAAGAATAATCCAAGTCTGTGCATAAAGAAGAAGTCTGTTGTACCTTTGTCTCTCTCTTGGCCTACGAGTTTAATTCTGATCAAAAACCCTCCCACCCTTTCTTATGTTCTACTTCCTTCGTACTTTCATTGTATTTAATAATAATAATAATTTGCTTTATTCCAAAACAGTACATGTGATACAGAATGGAATTCTCAGCATTCTTACTACAGTATTGCATCCAGTTAGCACATTATCAATAAATAGAATTCTACATATATTAAGGAAACCACAGTTCATTATTACAACAACACATTGGCATGTCGGTAGCAAAGGTAAAGCAAAAACAGTGTTTGAAGGTGTTAGAAAAGTGGGAGCTGTCTTATTAACTGGCGTAAGCGAGAGAAAGAAACAAAGTAGCATATAACGGAAAAAAGAAAGAGAGAGAAAGGGAAAAGAAAGAAAGAAAATGTTGTACCTATTGATGATGTGAGTTGGAAAGACGAGATCCAGTTGTACTACTGACTATTTAATGAATTATAGGTGTCACGCTTAATGCTTTCTTTATCACACAGAGCACGAGCTAAGTAGGGTATGGTTGAGCTTTGTACTTGCTAGTGCGGGCATATAGTTTTCTATATAGGCTTCTGGTCCTACCTGATTAGATGCAAGGGGAGAGTTGTGAGTGAAGAGGGTGGTGTAAGTTACATAAATGGACTTGGCCCATTTCTCACAGGAGTCCATGTGCCTGTCGACCAGAATATTAACAAGCTGGTTAAGTGGCACGTTGCTTACCCTGCTGAAAACATTTAACATCCTGCGTAATATGTTATAGTCTTTCTTCAGTAGCCCGGGAAAATCTAATAGTGAACAATAGAGAATAATAGGCAGGATGCAAGAGTTAACGAATTGTAGGAGTAAGGGTTGGATAATACCAGAATGTTTTACCTTCTTGATGTAGAAGGTAAGACGGAATATTTTATTAGAAATCGTCAAGATATCAGACGACCAGGAAAACTCAGCAGAAGGAATGATGCCAAGATATTTGATTTCCGACTTGGTCTCGATTTCAGTGCCATCTATATTGCATACCTCGTGAGAGCCAACCAGTTTTTTTAGGTCGGATTTATGCCTAAAGGTGAAGTTGGCTGTTTGGCATTTGGAGGGGTTTAAGGTGAGACCGTTTTCCTTGGACCACTGACTGATTTCTGACAGAAAGCCATTAAGTTTAGAGCAGTCGCTTTGACATTTGACAGGCAAAGATACAGTCAGATCGTCAGCATATTTGACAAAATTAATGTCATTTGAAGATGGTAAGTCATGTAGGAAGAAAGAAAAGAGAAGTAGGGGGAGTACAACACCTTGGGGGTCTCCGGCTTCAGTGAGTAGAGCAGAGGATGATTTACCTTTGTATACGGTGTACTGCTTTCTGTTAGAGAAGTAGGAATGCAGCCAGTTAGTGACCCAGGACTCGGCTTTTGTCAAAGAGAGCTTATTTAGCAGGAGACATCTAGGTACAGAGTCAAAAGCAGAAGTGAAGTCAAGAAACGTGCAGCGGACGTATTTGGCACCTTTATCTTATATTCTACTTCCTTCGTACTTTTATGATGTTTATTATTTAAACTCTGATTATCTGTCAACTTCACTATTAGTATTGCTTAACTTTTAAGATCTAACCTAATTTATTTATTGAATTGTCTACATATACACACATATTACTACCTTCGTTATTCTTTTTGTCGCCATCTGCATAGACCTTAGTTTTGTTATTTTCTTATCATTATAATCATCGTTAATAATGATTTTCGCAACATTCAACATATTATTATTATCATGGTCTTTACTTGATCCACAGAATCACTGACATTAGAGAACATTTTTTATTTACAAAGAGTTATGTAAATTAGAGTGAAGCCTGAAGAAGATCTAATTGAAAACGCCTACGAATTGAAAATGTCTGTTAGAATACGTGTCTAGTACACACACATTTGTGTTTCTTCAACATGATTGGTAAATGTGAATGCATAGATACGCTGGTCGCATTCAACCGGAGAATTATGAAACAGTATAAATAGTCGTAAAAACAGCTCGTCTTCACATTTTATTTTCATCATTTGCATTATACAATCATGAAAATATCATTGCTGCTTCTTTACTGCTTGTTCACGCTAATGATTAACACTGAAAGTGCTGAAAGTAAGTCTTGATGCTTTAAATTTTAACGTCTGATTTAATACATATATAAAATTAGAAAAAAGCTAACTTTATGAATGATTCAATTTAGTTTTATCACTGATTGTTACATATAAGATGTTGTTATTCCTGGTGTTCATTGCACCAAGTGAAGATAAGCAAGACTAGAGTTTATTCTATACGATGCATGAATTTTACCGTGTGAATCCATTTACAAAGTTTTTGAAGGCAGATCTCATTTTGAATTGATTTTTGGGTTACTTCCGAAATTTTCAAGTGCTTTTCTCTAAGCCAATCTGCTGAATGTTAAATTTACTCTATGTTACACAGCGACAACCACATCTAGACTCGATGCATTTTATTCTAACATAGGAACAGGATCTGATCTCTTCAAGCTGTGAATTTGAAATGGATCCGGAAAACCACTCCTGAAGTTAGATTTTAAAGTGTGAAAGGTATTTTGATGCATGAAATTGTCCTTGTCTTGTTGGACAGACACAGTAAGACGCTTTGGTGTACATCAACAACAATTATTCGCCTGATATAGTGTAATAAAAGCGTATTCAGTGGATTGCTCTCTTTGTTATATCTACGTTTGTTTACCCTTCTAAATGATATCGGTTGCGCCCCCTATTACCCTTTGGTGAACCCTTAACCTTTTCAAATTATTGACTGACCGCCTCTTAGACATTTCACGCTTTGGCGAACAACGAATATGATTTAAATTCACTATGTTACGTACACGTAACACAACTAGGTGCCCTTCATTTGAAACGTATCACACTTCATCTTCTATTTATCGGAATTTATGACACTGTAATGAAACAATAAAATGGGTGGAAAATAATCGACACTTGACTGAGGTGTTATCAATGGTCCTGATATAATATAAAGTACCTTGTTTAGAGTATTTCGATAAAAAACTCATCTAAGTATGCAGAATTAGTGGAAAATACCTATCAGGGCGTTAGAGAGAAAATAACGAGAATCTTAGTAAATTCACCTTAGTGTCTCAATTTGAACCTCTTCGTAAGTGAAGCATTAGGATTTTGGAGTCATGTTTTCATTAGTACACATTTCCAGGTGTATGGTACTACCAAATTTATATTTCAAAACGAACATTCAAGAAGATACAAAACAAGAAAATCATTGAGACGTGTTTAAGTCGAAGTTAAGTCGAGAAGATTACTGTTTAAAACGCATACCCATTCATAGCACAGACTTGTATGAAGAAATTATATTAATTTGGTTAAAGTTGTGAAATGATATTAATAAATAAAATATCCCCATATTGAAATCAAAACAAGATTTTGAGCGAACAATTGTTTTCGATAACTTCTTCTTCAGGCTCTACAGTTATAAATCCATGATTAATAGGGTACATATGGCCAATAAAGGCAAATGAGAATAATATCAGAAACTGTATTGGGGTACATGTGTAAGTTGAGATGATAGTCCATTACTTAACATAATCAATCAAATGTATATAGGGTGTATAGTCAGAAAATGTGATGAAGTGTGAATGAACAATTGGGTGATATAGTGCTGTTTTATAGTCAATAGAATACAAGTGTCATTGGGGTGAGAGAAATGCGATAGACACAAAATACACACAAACACACATTAACAAAGGGGACACTGAATGTGAGGGCTGACCGATAATGTCTAATGATAAAATAAGGGGCCAAATACTAAATTGTAATAAGATGTTACAGAGTTGGTAGGCTTAGTGTAAAATCACAAAGGTTGACAAAATTAAGGGTAACAATAAGGTGAAATAAACTGGGTGTAGAAATGGATAATAAAGACAGGATATCACAGAATGATAATAATGGTAATAATAATACGGAAAATTATGATCCTGGTGACCTTATAGTGGGCCAGGGTAGACAGAGGGAGTGAATAAGTTTTTTCTGTACACATAAGTCTGGTCTTTCTCTATTAATCTCTAAAGCCTCAGCTATGGCTAGGAGGCGTAATCGTATGCTTTTGGGGAGATTGTTTGGTACTGGATACACAACTGTAAATGACTCTTCTATTTTGATGCTGTGTTCGCTATCCACTAGATGAGCCAGAATTGCACTATTTAATGATTTGGTCGCTCTTTTCCCAAGCCAGAACGGAATATGTTCACGAGTGCGTAAAGATAAATTCCTTTGGGTACGACCTATATAACTAGCTCCACAGGAGCAGTTGAATTTATATACACACATTGATGTCGTCATTTTGGGCAATCTATCCTTAATGCACAGTGTCAATATCGGTTTGGTTGAGAAAGTGACATGCAGTTTTGCGGCACTGAAAGTTCTTTCAACTGCTCTCGTTAATCTACGGTTTAATATATCGCTGGATATATCGCCTTTGAATTGTAAATTTAAGTAAAGCTTTTTCTTACTTACTGTGTCTCCCTTAGTTTTTTGTGTAGTTTCATTGATACACTTCTTTACGAAGTTGGTAGGATAGTCGTTCTGTAGCAGGGCGTTTGTGAGATTTTTTATTTCATCTTCAATGCAGTTGTCGGTACATATGCGCCTAATTCTATGACTAAGACAATGAATTAGGTTGCGCTTATATTGTATAGGTATGAAGCTTTGGAAGTGGGTATATTGTCCATTCCAGGTAGCTTTCCTATAGATGTTACGCTTTAAGGTACCGTCTGATGTTATGCTCTGTGTAAGACAATTCGAACAATATTCAGTTTTCAATTCAGTTTATATGAAAAAGTGGAAAAGTGGATTGATATAAACAAAATGCCAACAAATCAGAAAACAATTCCTTGTGATGAAATATCCCTCTAGAAATCTTTCATTAATTATCCTTCTAGTAAATCTGAAAGACGTTAGGTTCACGTATTGATAGAGTTCATTCAACTTTTGAAGGTGTACACTTCGATACGTGAATGGAAATTTTATAGTAATTCAATTAGAATCATTGTTGTCTGATGTTTGTATGGCATGCATAGAATATCTTGCTGGTGATTCGGTCCATGTAGTGTCTTTCATGGAAGATATGTTTAAGATTTAATCGGTAGGCATACCCATCATGAGTTCAAGCATGTCAACAATCTATAAGATCATATTGACCTTACAGGTAAGAAAAATAGCTACAATGAATTTGCTTTTTGTGCATACTTTCGAGTTTAAGAGGGGATAATGCGATTGATTTGTACAATTCCTATGTGGACATGAACTATTTTAATTTTCATTGTTATCTTATCAAGTACTCATCGGTATCTGCAGGCAAAATCAAAGTTTATCACTTATTTCAAAGCATCATGGAAGAGGCAGTCAATCGCGTGAATTATCCACGACTGCGTTGACTATAATCAGAGAAACTGATTTCATTCTAATATTTTTTTAACGATATCATGTTAATTGAAACTGTTTAAACTTGATACAACTTCTAAGTCTGTATTGCACTGAAGGCTGAATCAAGCTCGATGATGAGTCATCAACGATTAGGCGTGCAACCTCAAAGATCGCCGAACTATTCACCAAAGGTAAAGTTTTCTTGAAAGAAGTCGACATTTAACAACTTGATGTATAAGCAGTTCGCAACCGCCACTACGTCATGTCAGTGGGTTAAGCTTAATTGTTGCAGTTATATTTTAAGGTAAATTGTGAATATGAAATGCAAGCCAAACTTGGTATTTGAACTATGCTCTTGATGGTAATCATTTAAGAAAATTATACGCATGAAAACAACTTCTGATTTTGATAAATTTACAGATGATTGTGAGTAGTCTATTTAATCTTTCATTTCAGTTTGTTTGTAGACAAATGTGTTACATATTTGTATTCAGAGTATTGGGTTTACTCACCATGTCATGCAAACTGTTTTACTTGATATATCCAAATAGCTACCGTATTCACTTACACGTCACCACATCCTCGTTCACTGACACTGAAAACTTTGACTTGATGGATAAAGCTGTCCTATGATGCTCTTGTATCCAATATTAATTGAGATGAAGGAAAATGTCTGCTTGCCATGCATACTTTTTCACATCGGTGGAGGCAGTGTACATAAGGCCAATTAGCCCAATCAGGATGCTCCATATTAGTTGAGTCATGAAATAATCCCCATCGCTCAACCGGATTTTTCGCACTTTCTAATGATCACCCTCGTGTAAAGTATGGTATTTTTCAAACAAGTGGTAATTATTTAGATGAGGTTGATAAATAACAGGATGTCTTTGTCGAACAATCCAATAACAATTGTAGTTGTCACCGAAACATCTATTTGACGCAGACAATCTCGAAGAGGCATCAGCGGCAGGCGACAAATTTGAAGTAATCGGTTTTATCCAAAAACACTTTACTATCACTTTTTTCTTGCTTTCTTATAGTTATGCTTTCATTCCTTCTAAGCTCTCTTAGGTTTTCTCTGTGTTAATTAGATAACAGACAATCTACTGAGTGTCTACTATTTTTTGACTGTTGTCAGCTGTCAACTACCGTAGTTTGAACCTAGCTGGTTCATTATCTGATGATGGAATTATGTCAGACAATTGCAAATACAAATTTTCAAACCGTACTGTGTATCTGTGTCTAACTGACTAACCTTACTATCATAATAACTAAATTTAGGACCTACAGGTACCACCTCCATTTGAAACTAGAAGAAATTGTGAACTGACTGAAATATATTTTCAAGACAGATAGCAAAATGGGCTTCAAGATGAGTAGATTCATTCCACCGTATTAACCCTTAGGGCAAAATATAATATATATGCTCCCATATTGTTATGATAGGAAGCGATTCGATCCGTTCCTTGGCCTGTACGAAGACAATTTATCCCACCAAATCATCACTCAGAACTAATCTGATTTTAAAACCATTATCAAATGCCACATCAAAATTTTTCACAGATATACCTGTCTATCATTGTATTCATAGCAAATAGTTTATCTTTTAAGTTCAGCAGCCTGAAGATAATTTAATCCAAAGAGTATTCTTTTACACAGACTGGACTTTCGACTCGTCAGATGCGAATATTCCATAGCCTCGTGTCACTCATCTGAGTTTTATTATAGTATACCCATTGATGTTTTCCGATCACAACAAAATTAATTTACGCTCCCGATGATAAGTGGGAAGAAAACAGTCTAACATATCGTCTGTTACCTGGTACATTCTAATTGACGTATTTCGACGCTCATGTCATGAAATTAAATCTGTTCAAGATGATAACCTCCCTAACACCAGTCGTAAATATACACTAAAAAGAACCACCTGATAAAGAAGGATATTACTAATTCCATGACAGATTATCGATCCTGACAAACCACCTAGTGCTGGCAGGGATATGAAATTTTATCCACTGAATGAGCTAGCAATAAAAAATATTTTTGGCTTACTGTGACATTAAACTCATCATTCATTTGGTGTCACAATACAACACGGCATTAGAAACACCCTGTGACGATTACAAAAATCATTTTGAATACTCAGATATATAACTTTCTAAAGTTTTTCAACATGAGTAACACTACAAGTAGAATTTCCAATATAAAACGAACCAAATGGATGAGAGTAAAAACAAACAGCCGCTAAAAAAAACACGATAGTTCTGTTCACAGTGTGAACAGGAAGAACGCATCCAAGCAACAAGTTCCGCTTTTTTTTCAAGTGAGGCTGAATGAAGATAGTAAAATGATATCTAAATATTCACGAAACTTGGGTCCACTTGTAAGTGATCTAGGTGTTGAAGGTTTCTTGAAGCTTATTGATGGCATATGGGCAAATTAACGTGAACTCCGAAATAGAACTGCACGTTTCCTAAAAAGAAATGTGTAAACTTGACTTGTCATATCACACTGTTCGAATATTGCTCTTGTGAGATATTTTAACATAATTTTAAGATTTTCTAACTAGACAGGAGAATACCAGTAGTGCAAGTGCCGAATTTCAGAGTAGGCATACAGGAGGAAATTCTGCTTTTTTCTTGCGTCGTGTCTTTCATTTATTTCATACATTTGGTTCTCTTGATAAATTTCGATAGAGAAAGAAAGACCAGATTTGCAGTATAAAATGATATCATTCTGTTTCACAGGTTCTCATCAGCTGCAAACTACCTGAAATTACAATGGTTATAATTAATAACATTTCATACTTCATTGTTTGAAAGGTAATACAGAAAGCATTATAAGATAAACGCATCCGGAATATAAGGATTAAATTTTTTTGTAGTTTAAGTTACCATCAATTTATATGCTATCAAACTATGGAAAAAAGAAAGAAAAAAGGGGGTGAGGGAATACAGAAAACAGAAAAATCTAATAAACAGTGTCAACATGACAACTCAACAAGGTCAAAATTCATCAATTTGAAAACTTGCCTAGTGAGTTGAACTCACTAGTGTCTATGAGTAATCACTGTAATGAAAGTGATATGGTTACCAAGGGAGTGGATAAATACCCTGCTGATGTTACCTCCAACTGCATTTATAAATTTACGTGCATCTGCGGCAGCAAGTACATTGGAAGGACAGAAAGAAGGGCTTCTATCCGGTTTTCAGAGTATATTCCAAGAAACTTATGCTTAAAAGGAAGAAAATATTTACAAAGTGCAATTACCAGATACCTTGTGGATACAGGCCATTTTGTTGAGATTTCCAAATCCTTCAAAATATTAAACATACAAAGGACAGCGAATCTACTACGATTTGCTGAAGCAATTGCAATCAAACGCCTCAGACCAAACTTATGCACACAGAAAGAGATTGTAGTCAATCTCTCACTCCCTAGGTAACCATGTCACTTTCATTACACTGATTACTCATAGACACTAGGGAGTTCAACTCACTAGGCAAGTTTTCAAATTGATGAATTTTGACCTTGTTGAGTTGTCATGTTGACACTGTTTATTAGATTTTTCTGTTTTCTGTATTCCCTCACCCCCTTTTTTCTTTCTTTTTTCCATAGTTTGATAGCATATAAATTGATGGTAACTTAAACTACAAAAAAATTTAATCCTTATATTCCGGATGCGTTTATCTTATAATGCTTTCTGTATTACCTTTCAAACAATGAAGTATGAAATGTTATTAATTATAACCATTGTAATTTCAGGTAGTTTGCAGCTGATGAGAACCTGTGAAACAGAATGATATCATTTTATACTGCAAATCTGGTCTTTCTTTCTCTATCTTTCATTTATGTTTTTAAATTGAAATATTCATTAATCTACATCGAACTGAATATCAAAATTTTCAATGCACATTTCGGGTACAAAATATGACTACAAAACATCCCATAAGATTGGGAATTCACTGGTATCTTCCTCCTTCGGAGAGTAGTTTTCTCATTATTCGAAATCGTCTGCAGTTCAGTTCACGAATGCAGCGTCATGGTTCATTAATGTGTATTTAAATCACATTTTTAAGAATGTTTTCTGACAAATTTGATGTTATCGTTAGGTTTCGCTTTGAATAACGGAATAGTGATTAATGTCATCCTTGTAACACGGTTATTTCGGGTACTGCACAAATAAAAAATTCCTGTAATTTTATGGCTTCTGACGTTTACTTGTGTACCTCAACAGATTATGTCCTTTTTTAAAAAAACTTCCTTGAAACAATTTCCCCATGCACACTCACACAATCATATTAATTTTATTTCAGTTTGCGAATGTGAGTGACTGGGCAAATTCCATTGTTTACTAAATCAACTATTGGTGTTGAAGTGGTGATCATGTTTTAATCAGACGACAGTTTTTATTCATTCACGATTAACTGATGAGGTGATCAAGGTACATCACGAAGTGTTAATAACTGATGTATTCGTGGAGTTATAACATTGATTTTACGAGAAATGTGGAGGTCGCTTACCAGAAATCATGAAAATGTGCAATGGTGAATAATCTTCTTTGCTGTAACACCGAGGAATGGAAGTTGGGTGTGTTCAGTGTTGAAGTAATATGAATACTCACGAAAGAAATCGCGATGACAGGCAAAATATTTCAGAAGATAAGCGTTAAGTTGATTGCCAAATACCCTAAAATAATAAGGTGAAATTAGACAAGATAATGTATGCAGTCTGATATATTCAAGGCTTCTATGACTGGTTTTGATTCATATATGTGTAAAACTTGGACACTGTAGTAGTAAGTAATTCCATATTAGTTTGTTTATTAGATATATCACACAGTGAAACAGCACTATTTACTGGATGACGTTTCCAACAAAATGTATTGTTCATAATAATATCGATTGTAATCACACGACTTTGAAACTTGAGTTTTTCTAAAGTAAATACTACTGTTTCACTGTGTGATATGTCTAATTAACAAACTAATATGGTTTTGATTCAGATATGATGGAGAAGATTTGTAGCTCAGGTGGATGATTTTGATATGGTTGTGTTCTCTGAGCTGGATAGTTAATTTGTGAAGCTTTCATCACCCTACTAGGGGACATCTTCAGCGCATACTTCAGTTTGTTGAAGTGAGCTTTTAGATTTCTCCACGAGTTTATCAATCATCTCTCCTGGTGACCTTTGACATGATTGCTTGTTTTTGTGTATTTTCACACCTTCTAGGCTACTTGTATTGGAATTGACTGTTTCTTCGATTTGAACTTTGACCCTTTGTGTGTGAGGTTTCTTTCTTATCGGTTGATAAATTTTGTTAATCTCAATGTGTCTATTGATTGATGATTCACTGTAATGTCAAGCTTCTAAAAATTCTCTAGCATTCTTGTTGTTTCCTCTGTCTAATATTTGAACGTTGTCCCAGTCGAATTGATGTCCGTGGTTGTCTGTATGTATTGATATGGGGGGTGGATGTCATGTCTTTTGACAGCTAGCTTATGTTCATGGATACGAAAACGAAGCGGCCGTCCACTTTGGCCGATGAAGTGTTGTTCGCAGTTGTTACAATTTATTTTGTAGATGATGTTGGTTTTATCTTCTTTCGCTGTTGAGTCATTTGGTTGACATAAAACTCAGTGAAGTGATTTTATTGGTTTGTGTGCGACGTCAATTCCTCATCAAGGTTTGAAGAGTCTTGCAGTGATTTCTGATATATCCTTTATATATGGCAGGGTGACTTTCTTTGTGCTTTCCTTGGGGGCTTTTGATTTGGTAGGTTGACTTGGGGGTATATGTCTTTTGATGAAGTTCTGTGGATATCCATTCTTTTGGTTGACGTCCATGAGATATTTTTCTTCAATTTTCCTTAAGGTGGGAGTGCTGCAATGAGTCCTGGCCCTCATGAATAGTGTCTGTGTTGTTATTGAATTGTTGCTGGTTTTGATTCGTCATGCGATCCACCATCAAATCGACCATATAACTGGAAACCAACCGTCTCATTTCTATTTTCTTTGACTGCAAATAAATCGCTGTGGTATTTTGACGTAGGTTTAACTAGTTTCTTTTCCACAAATAGAGAAGTGACGTGGTTTGCATTCAGATACATAATATAACTCACACATTGAGCGTACTTATTTTGATAACATTGAGGGGAGATGAGATTTTGAATGGTCACATGATTCATGTGTGTGCAGACATCTTTAATTATACTTCGTTGTAGAGATTTGATCGATTCTTGTATAATATTTCCAAGGACATATCTTCAATGCAGCTCAATGTTCCTAGTTAACAAGATGCTGTGCTATCGAAATAGAGAAATACACTTCCATTCTTCATGTACTGGCCAGTTTAGTCGATTCCGTCTTCACCTAAGGATAACAGCTTTGCAATGAACCGTAGAAATTAATTTGGCCATAATTATCACGCATGTCAGTCATTTTAGGTGCATCAGTACTTTTATTTAAAGGGAAATACTTTTTGCCAAGATTCCTTGTAGAGTGCTAACTTTCTAGTCTTATGTTCATCTGTTGACTAATTTTCAACTTATTCTCGAGATTTGTAGATTTCAAAAGTGAGCCGAAATGTGTTGATTAATTCATAAAAACAGCAATTCATGTGATTTGTCCGTTTGGATTTTTTTTATCACAGCTTCATGCCACGCATTACTTTTTCGTAGAAGTGTGGAATTTTCAGCATGTGATATCGGTAGCACAAATTTAGCAGGCCGACCATTGATATCGTGTGTGAATCGCCAGGGGATCGAACTCTTGACCATGTGCATTGTAGGTGAGAGTCCTAACTGCTATGCCACCGAAGCACATTCGTAAGGAAAGCAGACTTTTATATCAATATAGGTGCTGTTTACGTTAACTATGTTTCAACGAGTTTATTTCATAGCACCGGTACAAGTCCGAAGGATTCCAGGTGGAACAGAGGGCTCAAGCAACTTATTTCATTCCACTCTGTCCACAGGATAATGAATATTTGGTACATGATACTCTCAGTGTCACCATTTCGGTGACCAAGTTGTCCACTCAATTTCAATATATGCGTAAGACTTGGGCAGCACTGTGGTAGTAAATAATTCCATATAAGCTTGTTTATTAGATGAATCACACAGACAGAGTGTGAAACTCTCATGAAGTATTCTGTTGCACTTCATGGTATGGAGTAGGAGCGGCATAAGTGGGATTGACAGTGTGAAGTATGAGTGCCTGTTAGTTAGGATATGTGTGGTTAAGCCTAAACATCTAATGTAGGACCACCAGATATTCACCTTTCTTCAAAGAATTCCTCTCCAGGCAATTTTCTGCATCTTATCCAGCAAGGATGACGTAGAACAGCGGAAATAGTTTCAAATACTCCACAGTTGCACAGTCATTGGTATTCTTTCAAATATGTGATATGTATCAATGGTTTAAAGTTTGAAAATGACAGTCTTCTTCCTATTGTTCAACGAAGGAGCTGACAATGGAAATACAACCATCAGAGCCATTCACACAAACATATTGTACTGTACAAAATTCGTTGCATTTATATCTTTTAATATAACGCAATATAAACTCACGTTTACATTTGATGTAAAAGAACACTGTAAGTAATTATTTAAAAATTATAAAACCTGCTGAATGTTCCTGATGAGAAGATGAAATCGATGGCATAAATCAATCTCTTGATAATTCATAGGATTGAAATTCCATGCTGGTATCATTTTGTTCGGTGCGTCGGTGGCATAGCGGTTAGGACGCTCGCCGACCATGCACATGGTCCAGGGTTCGATCCCCGGCCGACGCACTGCTTTATCTCGCTAAGCCAGAAATAACGCTGATGAAGAGGAAGGGTTGGGCATGAGGCTAGCAACCCCATCCTGTAAAATAAACACTGCTACAGAAACTTCAAGCCACTGGCTTGAAGTCCTATGTTCCACTGGGGAACGTGAAGGAAATAAAAAAAATCATTTTGTTCACATAACTCTTGTTTCAAAATGCAAAATCACTTAAAATCATTGCACAACCTGTGTTGCTGGTAGTCACAACCTCACCATTTCTCAGAGTGCCGAATATATACACCCATATGTATACATGTATGATGCATAATGAGGTTATTTTTATTATACAGTGTGCACAAAAGTTAAAATAACGTTCAAAAAGGTGGGTACAGAAGCCTGCAATGGAATAAATTCCTCATATGTTGCAACACCGTGAACATCTTTCAGACATACCCACGAAATACGCTCATTTTGTGAATGATTTTTACGGCAACCTTCGTGTGCTTCATGTCCATTAACTTTGATTCGATTTCTTCATGCTACTCGGAAACGATATGGTTCTTCTTGATCCCGTGCGGCTCGATTTGTTTGTCTTATTTCATTTCACCTTATCAGATTCTAACATCCTTCTCATTGAATTGAGACTGGTTCACCCATCTGGAAACTTCCCACCTAACAAATTCACATATTTACAATTCCGAATGTGTGGAATATACCTCCCATCTAAAAACGCCCTCGTCTATTCGACTCTATGTTACCATTTGTTCATTCACATTTCCGATCAATTCGGATTCCGTATTCATCCATCAAATATCCCTACACAGCAATGCTTTCACTCAACGAGAAATTTCGATACACATGACAAATGATCGCTACCCATTTGTAATCAATATCGCGCAGATGAACATCAAGATTTTTGTGAACAGCACCTTCTCCAATGAAACATTTTTTTCACGACTCACAGTGCATTCATAATTTAGCTTTGTCAATTTGAGAAACAGTTTAGAGTTTTTGACTAAGGCTTCACTTAGGCAGTAACCAATTCTCGAATGAGAAGCAGCATTAACTACCGGCATTTCAACACTTGTCGCTTGTCTTGTGTACCTGTATGCGTTAGTGAAGTCGCTTTATATGAGCACCATTAGCACAGGTGAGGATGATAAATGCTGACCGCTGTTTGATGATATATGATCACCGTGTGATTGATTTTTGTATGTCAGGGGAAATCATGTTGACAGTGTGGAAACGAGTGAAGCTTATCAGGTGCCAAATGATGTCGCATTCAAATTGGTGAAATAGACGGTTAGCAAGCACAGCCGGCAATTCGCTTCCACTTAATGTGGAACTAATTCGTAATCAGTAAGGAGGAGTAAGGAATAAAATATTGCAATAAGTGAACGTCAATGAACTTTCTTATTTGACATGAGACAAAGTGCTTATCAGGGTCGCTGTATTCTAAGTGAAATAATCGACCAATATGTAATGATTTCTTGGCTTTCTAGCAATCTGTCATGCTTCTAAAATTCTTCTTGACGGAAGGTCTAATTATCCATTGACAACGAAATTGGTGAAGTGAACATAGGTAGAATAAATGAACTTCCGTGTTGACACTGGCAAATGTTTGATAATTTCAAAGTGATGTGAGTAATAATCATGGCTGACTGCCCATCACGCCACAATATTTTTTAAATTTCCATATGAAATGTCAATTGACAGTATATTTGAAGAAGTATATAGTTTGTAATTTTCATTCTCTTTGTGATTTTTGTTTATTGGAGTGATGGACAGTAATTTTGAAATGATATGACTTCAAAGTTCGATTCATGTTCGCGTCATCTCCAATGTTTTTTTTGGCATAATTATTTATGCGAAATTATTCACTTTCATGAAATTAATTAACTGATTGTTTGTTTTCATGATTTCAAACGGATACGCATGCTAATTTAGATGACTTCAGTGAGTACAGATTCTCCAGTTTTTCTGAGTTAAGTAATGTATACCAATATTCCGGAAACATATTTTGTTTTTAGTTGTAATCAAAGATACCTAAAGGACTGAGTGAGGTTTCATTGCACTTGAGAAGCAAGTTCACAGTATTTTTCGATGTACTCAGCCTTACGCTGAAATTCAGATGCTCACTGTGAGAATTAAAAGCGAACATGTTCTCTACAGATTTAAAAATAGAAAAAAATCCTCATTTAGACATTAGGAAGATAAAGAAGATTTACTCTGACCACTTTATCTTAAGTCGCTTAATGCCTATTCCAGCTGAACATCCATTTATTCCTTAATTACTCCCAATTTTTCCAAAGCCATGACTGTACCATTCACTTGTTGTATTCATTTCTGTCTTGTTTATTTATCACCCTCTTCCCTGACGTGATGATATTGGCTAATTATTATCAGCAAACCTATCACTACAAGACTGGTAAATGTCTGCATTGCATCAGGAATCCTACATATATTAGAGTACAGGTACAAATGAGAATCTAATTGAAAAGCATATATATCCTCGCTCAATGCTTTCGCCTTCTATAATGTCTGAGTGGGGAATATTTTATACAAATCAATATTGAAATCAAAACAAGGTTTTGAGCGAACAATTGTTTTCGATAACTTCTTCTTCAGGCTCTACAGTTATAAATCCATGAATAATAGGGTACATATAGCCAATAAAGGCGAATGAAAATAATATCAGAAACTGTATTGGGGTGCATGTGTATATTGAGGTGATAGTCCATTAGTTAACATAGTCAATCAAATGTGTATAGGGTGTATAGTCAGAAAATGTGACGAAGTGTGAATGAACAATTGGGTGATATAGTGCTGTTTTATAGTCAACAGAATACAAGTGTCATTGAGGTGAGAGAAATGCGATAGACACAAAATGCACACAAACACACATTAACAAAGGAGACACTGAATGTGAGGGCTGACCGATAATGTCTAATGATAAAATAAGGGGCCAAATAGTAAATTGTAATAAGATGTTACAGAGTTGGTAGGCTTAGTGTAAAATCACAAAGGTTGACAAAATTAAGGGTAACAATAAGGTGAAATAAACTGGGTGTAGAAATGGATAATAAAGACAGGATATCACAGAATGATAATAATGGTAATAATAATACGGAAAATTATGATCCTGGTGACCTTATAATGGGCCAGGATAGACAAAGAGAGTGAATAAGTTTTTTCTGTACACATAGGTCTGGTCTTTCTCTATTATTCTCTAAAGCCTCAGCTATGGCTAGGAGGCGTAATCGTATGCTTTTGGGGAGGTTGTTTGGTACTCGATACACAACTGTAAATGACTCTTCTACTTTGATGCTGTGTTCGCTATCCACTAGATGAGCCAGGATTGCACTATTTAATGATTGTTGGTAAATAGTGATGTTACGTCCAGCGATAACATCGTTTTGTCTGTTAAGTTCATATCTTTAATGTTTTCGACGAAGTCAATCAATATGTATTGCTTGTTAGTTCACGGATTCCAGGTGCAAGTATAGTTTAGGTGACAATGACTGGTCAACCCATTTGAATCTTGATAAATTTAAAGTCATAAAATACACTTCAGCATTTTTTGACCTCCAGATACTACAGGTATGTTCGAATAAGCATAAAATGGATAATGCGTTTTTATGATTTAATTCATGTCTCCGATGATGTGGGTGCTAAACGGCTCAACCGACTAAGATAAAAAATTGTTGCGTCCATGAAAATTGCATCGATCATATGCATCTTAATTTCATATTTTAATTTTATTTTGAACTACTATGAGTTTTTGGGATTCCAAGTGGAACAGAAGACTGAAAGAACACTCCTTTTACTTCAGTTCACTAAAGAAGCCTTCATTCTGTCTTCACGTGATATTCGCCTAATCGCGATTTGACGATCAACTCGTCTTTTTTACGTTTAAGATGCACATAAAAGCCTACCATATGATGCTACTTAAGGCTCTCATCAACCTCTGCACAGTTCACTCGATTTCATGCAGATATCTCATCAAGTCGAGTTTGTCTTCGTCATATCAGATTCAGAATTCTACACTATTCTGAAGTTTGTCAGTCGACTGAAGTGTTAGTCTGTTTACAGTGTTCAAAAAATCAATGATTCATAACTGCTTGGGAAATGAATGCTACTTAAATCTTGTCTATTACACATCGAGTAGGCCCACAAGAATTGTGATATTTTGGTGTGAAGAATAACAAAACAAACCAATTTCCTCTTCAACACATATATTTCTGCAGATTTTTATTATTCCTTTAGGTCTCGAGCTGAATACTGAAATGAAGGAGCACATCGGCATTGCATCTTGTTGTCAACAGTCGTGCTTCACTGGACTCCCCATAATCTCTCACTTTCTCCTCATACAGTCGCCTGTATATCACTATATGGTTCATACTCATATTTTGTCCTGCTTCTCATTTATTCTCCACTTTAAGCTTCGTGCGTCATGTAACTCGACGTTCTACTCAGTCTATGTCCGATACTTCTTCAAGATATTAGCCGAGAAGTAACCTCTTGGTTTGTTCGTTCCATGAGTACCTTGAGGCTCATCCCTTCTGGCCATCTTATATTCAACTCAGAGGGCGGCAGTTACTGAAAAAATATTTACAGCCTGTTGTTGGTGCCTCGCGTGATACACTAAGTCACTGAACCACGTGACAACACCGATTCAAAATTACAGCTGACGATCTGAATTGTTTTCCTTATGCTGACCGAAATAGATTTCCACACTGTTTTCGGTATATGAAGATTTGTCTTGCCTTCTTGACCCCACCTTTGGTATATTCATTATTATTCTCCCAGTAGAAGTGAAACAGATGAATTCCTTTAGAATCCCCTCGTCAGTAGTGTTCGAGGCTTACTGTTTTCCAAAATCCAGCTTGTTCCTTGCGTAGTTTTACGTTCAGAGCATCCTTTAGTCCCTTTAGGATAACTGGTCTTAACATTTTACTTGTGAAGAATAGAAGCGTGATTCAATCACAGGCCTTCTAACATTCAGTCGGTAAATTTGCATCCTTCTAAATGTTCTGTCTTGGCGATGTGAGGTTATTCGCTGAGGTCTCTCGATGCATTTTATTGCCTCAGGAGGACTTCAATTTAGTTCTTTTGCCTTTCTGGCTCCCAGTAACTTTAGCGCATCAATCATCAGTTGGACGGGCAAGAAACTTTCAGACTTATTTAAGTTACACTGAGTTGGAACGAAACTCTGAATCACATTTTTCAGCTCTGTTCAAATGTTGTGATTTCACTGTCTTTCAGAGAGTTGGTCATTTGTTGAACACGATCCTGGAGGTTTCTTTCAATGAAACTCAGTGTTCTGAGCTCACAAGAAACTCTGCTATCGAACTGAAGACAAATTCTTGTTCCCCTTTTGCTGGTCACTTCAGTTTGATTCATTATATTTACTCAAGAATTATGACTTGGCGACAAACCGTAGGAATTCATTTGGACACAATTATTGTGGAGATCATGCATCTGCTAATGCCATTGTACTACTAATGGATATTTCACTTGTCGAATAGGCACTTGAAAACACAGTCCAATCTAGTAGGCTTAGAAATATTCATACAGCCAAGAGGAATGCATACTCATTCACCAATTTGACAACAAGTGTATACTAGTATTTGTGGAGACTAATAAGCGTTATTTGATCAAATGCAATAGGTTGAATTTTCCGCTCTCGTAGCTCTGTGCACGTTTTAGAAGACTGAATCATATTGGTCCACTTTCAGATCAGATATCCATCACCGTGTCAGGTGATACTAAAGCGCGGATTCACCAAGCAAGCGGAGGTCACGGTCAATCTACTAAGATTCATAGGAATGAATTACTGGACGCATGTATGTTGCTGTGGCCTAATGTAGAGGGTTTTCTATCACGTTCTCACAGAATTGTTTCTGACAAGATGGCTTTATCTAGAGACTGATATCGAATTATGTTTTTCTGAGAAATTTTAAAATACTTATTCGTGGATTGTTTCGCTTTTTACTAGTTCTAGTTTCGGGATTCAGCATATACATCCCATAAGAAAGCCACTCAACTAATTATCTGCTTATATATCACTGCTAGGTAATAAGTCTCCTCTCAATAATAGGCTGACGTTTGTCATACTTGTAGTTAAAGCGTTCCTCTATACTACGTTCATGAGATGTATCGGTGTTTGCAAATGTCATATGTTCTAGAAGGGATTCAGATATCAGAACATTGCCATCAAGTTTATTATGCCATTTGTCAATAGATCGAATATTTCCAGAAAGTATTGAGTGGAATGTTGATGACTACTTCCACTATCACGATTATCTTTAAATTAACTCAGTCCATTTAAACATGCAATATACCAGTGTACTGTTGAATCAAACGTGTGAAGTGTTGACAAGCAGGAACATATCCGAAACACCATCAGAGTAAATAAGAAGATAAAAACAAATTTCTACAAATAGCTTTTCTACTTCTACTCCCCACAAACGTTTCATTCATAAGAGGGAGTTTAGTTCTAGTTCTTCCTCCAGCCACTTCCTGAAGGCAGAACATAGAAACCATGGTGAAAGCATCAGTATTACGTCATGGGAAGCAAGCATGAAACTGATATTAATTCTTCCATTTCCATGGATTTGACTTAATCATACGATCCGAAAACGATCCGATTCTTCTTGATCCCGTGCGGCTAGATTTCACCTTGTCACATTCTAAACGTTTACTCAATTCATTGAGACTGATTCACCCCTCTGGAAACTTTCCTCCTAACGAATCCACACATTCACAATTCCGAATGTGTAAAACATTACTGTAATCTAAAAAACTCCTTAGTTCATTCGACTCTGTGTTACCATTTATTCCTTCGCATTTCCAATCACTTTGGAATCCATAGTCATCCAAACTAGTATTCTTGAACCGCAATATTCCCACTAACCAACAAAATTGACACACATAACAAACGATCGCTACACATATGTGATTTGACATGTGATAAATTGTGCTCATCACTGTCAGTGTACGTTAAGTGAAATGAATCGACCAATATGAAATGAATTTGTAGCTATCTAAATATCTGTCTTGCTCCACACATTCTTCGTGACGGAATGTCTAATTATCCATTGAAGACGAAATTAGTGAAGTGAAAATTAGTGCATTAATTGGTCTTTCATTTTGACACCGGCAAATGTTTGATAATTTCAAATTGAAGTGATTACTTTTTAAAGGTTATTATCTGGCACGTCTAACCATTGAAAGGTTTCGATATGAAATGTTTCAAACAGTAATACATTTCAGCTTGTGGGACCCTGTTCTTCGGTAACATATAATTGAGTTGCTCGTCAGCCACACGTGTCCTTCGAGGTTCAATCCCAGGCTGACACACTCCCTTATCTTCATAGGTACGTGGTTAAACTGGTTAATATAACTGTACTACACTGTGTGATTTATCAAAAGAAAATCTTATCCATTATGGAATTATACTCTACCACAGTGCCCAAGTTTTATACTTATATGATTAAACTGGTATTGTGGGAAGATTGGATCCATTAACACTTCTTGTCATTCATTTGTTGCTTCATTCATTCTGTTATCCTTTTTCCATTGTGTTTTTAGTAATAGATTGAAGGAAACCTTTTTTAAAATTTTGAATGCAAATCTTTTGATTTATTTTGTCTGTGAACATACTAACCAATTTTTAGTGTGTGAAGGTGAGTGTTCCTCGTCGTATTCAGCTTTCAAATTGAACTGTCAGGAATTCTTTTGGATGTTATTCATTTGAAAAATCGATATTGTCTGTTGATCAATTGATGATTAACGTGTTTATTATTGAACATCTCGTGTGAGGCGTAGATGTCAACTCCATTAATGAAATCACTTATTACTACTATAAAATTGGTTACAGTGATGTGTTTAACAGTATACCATAGATATTTTAGTAATTCTCTGATCTCTTACGAGACTTACGTCGAAATCTATCTATCAGGATTGAGTAATTGACAGTCGTGTGGACAAATATTGTTTTCGATCACATTGCAGATTCACAACGCACCAGTGAATATAGAAATGGAGATACACTAATATTCAAATTGCTAATCTAGTTGAAATTCAAGGGAACTTCGAAGGCCTAATTCCAGAAACTTAATTGGCATTTCAACTGTGTTTAATCCATTTGAAATATGTACCATTATGTATGTACTATTTTGAAAAAATTGTGACTTTCAGCTTTCGTGAGTAAGTTGAGGAACATTTCTTATCGAGACGGTTTCAGAATTTGAGCTTCCACAGCTTCATAAATTATCAAAAGGAAAATATGAATATATGAAAACTCTGATAAGACATTTTGTCACCAATTGTAAACTCCAGTTTAGCAACTAAATTTCATATTATTGTTATTATTATTACTAATATTTGTGCTACGGATCTCAAGCGAAGCAGGAGACCTCAACAATACACCTCTTACTTTACTTCACCCAACAAGCCTGCACTTAGTGTTCACACGATATACTTCATGACACCATTCGACGATTAGCTCAACCCCCTTTACATTTAAAATACACTCGAAAACCTATGATCTGATGCCCCCTAATGTTAACACCAACGTCTGCAGAATACAGTTTGATAAATATAAGGGGATATCAGAAAAATTAATTCAAGTTCTTCTCAATCAGACTACATTTCGAATTCGATACGATTCTGAAGTTTGTCCTTCAGCTAGAATGTCATCGACTTGACAGTGTTCAGAAAAAGTAGTAGTTCATAGCTATTTGAGAAATGAATGAGACTGAAATCCCGTTTGTTGCACATTGAGAAGGGACAGTGAGTGGCAGGATTTTCATGTGAACAATAAAAAAGGTTTGAAGTGTCAATTTCTATCCAAGTATTCTAGTCGATAATGTGATCAATTTATCTTAAAACTCTCATTCAAACAAAACGTTCTACTGATGCTTCCCATTTATGATTCATTCCTGCATTTGACAGTAGACGGAAACCACTCAGAATTACTTCCCTGTCTCTTCAACGCTCCAGCATTGAGCAAATCATTAAAAAAGACACATTTAACTGTAGTCGTATCACACCCTTTGCTGTGATGTATTGGCTGCATTGAGAAATGAGTATGTGCACTGGATAATGAAGAAAAGCTCCATACCACCTGACGCATGTGGCAGAAGGTTTTGAAATTTCTGTTGTGCACATCCAAATATTTCATCATTTTTTTTGTATGAATTGTTTTGGTATTCACTGTTACCCGCAAACAAGTGAACTGATAATAGGCAAATTCGCAATGTGAGAACCATATATATATTTCTAATATCTTTCATATATATATATATTCCTGTTACGTTGAAGAGCACCGTGAGTAACCATAACCAACTGAATATGTATTTCTGATGACCTTAATTATCACACGAATTAGTTGACATGACATCAGTAATGCTATCATGCACAGAACAGAAATTTCAGGTCACTGACTAATACTTAAGTCTTTTCGTATATAGTACACGAATCTCGTTTAGCGATTCAAACTGATTTTCACACCATTGTACAACGTTTGTTACCGATAGTGAAAATCTTACCGTCTCTCAGTTCGTGCCTTAAGTCTTTGTAGATAATTAGCAGTATTGATGTACCAGCGTGCACCAGGATTATAATAATGAGGCAGTTGTCATGACTGAATGTTTTTGATGAAGGTAGATCAGCCATACAATTAAAGAATGTGTGCAAAATCACCGTATTTATTTTCAAATAGTCATCATCATCACGACTACTAATGATTTCGGAAATATCTGTGAAAAGGCAGTCAATTTTTCACAAACAAAAACACATGGAAGCAAGGTTTCTGACTGGTATTTGAAGTATCAAGGTTGTGATGATTCTGCGTCCTTGATTGATTGATTTTTGTGTTTCCGCATTCTCGTGTTGTACCGAAGATGTTATTTGCTAGATTGTTTAGCTTTTTGTATTCCGCGCATGTTCTACTCATCCGGCATTTATGTCGATGCCTTGAGATCATGTCAAATGTTTTTGTCATATCTCAGCTCATGATACCCCTGACACAATTCATTTAGCATTTTGTCAACAATTAGAGACGACTGGGGTATTCTCACACGAAAAAGGCTTTCTGACTACCATCTACTAAGACTTCTTTCTGTAAGTACCACATGTGTTACTTAGCACTAAAACTATTAGCTATTGGATGTTTCCAAGGTAAACTTTACCTGATTGTCTATCACTTGATGAGCTCACTGAAGCACAGTCAGATGGCCTAAACGATCTTCATAAACAGTCTGTTCTAGAGTTTTGATGAATTTAGTTCAAGTGGCAAGTCGGAAAAATAAATATAGAATTGAGTTTTTATACAATTAAAAATTATAAAATTAACTTATTAATTCTCGTCTTCATTTTCAAATTTTCTCCTGTTCTGCAGTCACTGAAAATAGTCAGTTTCAAACATTGTTACATTGATATTACAACCAATTTTTTGTCTTAAAATTTATTAATACTAGTTATTCATTCAAAAAAGAAACTGATCGGTTCGTTCAATAGAACCATCCACTTCCTTTTCTTCAGACTTCTTGTTTCAGATTATTACCTGAGTCAAAAATCTCGTGCATATTGATACATTGATCACTAGGATGTTTGTCAGATTTCTAATTTTTGCTAATCCTCTCAAGACAGCGTCAATGCTTTCGAGAGCCTTTTAAATTCAATGTATTTGTGGCAAATCGATGACTCTCACATTTGTGACCACTTTAATGATGATGCTTGATAATGCAGCTGTTACACAGGAGCATTTGGTAACGTGGTTGTTTATTGACAACTCTATGCATACATGTAGCCAAACAACATTTATCTTGTGTTGAATTCACAGTTTGAACGTGTCTTCCCAATTGCGTTAATTTGTCCTCCAATTGTTTTTCATGTTTTTTTTCCATAAAAGTAGCTCATTTTGTTCCTTCGCCAGTAAATCTCCTCTTCGCTTTTCTATATTGTTGTTGTAGATGATATATGTGTGTTTGTTTGCATTTGTTTGTAGAGGTTTGCCATCTTCTTCACGGTGTCTTTGTGCTTCAGTTTTTCACCTCCCTGGATAATTCAAATTTTCTTTCTCCCTAAATTGAATGTTGCTGCCTATATCCTGGAGGAGATTGATTCTCATTGCTTGAGTGCCTATGTTTCTGTTATTGATATCATGATAGTCTCCCCTCAGCCTCTTCATGGTTGTGGTTTAGGTGACCGGAATAAAAATAATGATCCTGCTGTTATCAATTAAGAGAGTTGAGTTCAATTACATTCACTTTCATGGTTTTTCTTACAATTTTCAGACGATATCAAGAAATTTCGCTTGCTTGCTTTGCTGCATTCACAGCTTTAAACATGGTTCATATATTTCATATCCCCATGATTTTGATTCTGACTTTGCCCAGAAGAAGTCATTTCGTCTCCCAAATTCAAGTATGTTTCTCAGGCATTTTAAGGGCTTTGAAGTTTCTCTCCAGAGACTTAGTTGATTTTCCATCGTAATTTCGCTAGTCTTTAGTCCAACCTTCCATCATTCTGCAGGCTTGGTAACAGTGAATTTTAAAAAAATATGCCTAATCATGCTCATCATAATATATGCAGAATGTTGTTGAACGGCTTCTTCAACTGTCAGTAACCTCTAAACTTTAATCAGTTAACTAAGTCGTTATTCCATGACACAATTTGTTTTGCGATGAGATGAGTAACATTCAGCTGATAACTGACAATTTATTGTCAGTTGAGTCTTATTTCAGTATCACTGACTACATTGCAAATTTAACTCATTCTTTACTTAAATCAGATGATAGACGTAAGTTTACATACTCAGAATTTAAAGGCAGATAGATATTTTCAGTAGGATTCTGTGCACACGTGTGTAGTAACGGAGAGTGCATTCAGGTAGTAAAATATTCTGCAAACTTATTACTTCAATAAGAAGAGTTCTGTGTTCTGGCCAATTTATCCTTCGTACGTCATATAAGATTATTAGGCAGACTTTTGCGTGCAGTTAACGAACTGGAAGGAAAGGAACTTAGGAATCTGAAGGTGATAGGTCCTGCAAAAACAATGAAAGTCTCGCAATTAAATAAACCAGTTCAGAGAGAAGGTAAACAAATCAAAATCATCACCTTCGGTCACAAATGACCTCTTTATACTCATACCGCATACAATATTATATGTAACATCAGCTTTGGAATAGGTCTTTTGTTAGTTTTTCACGTGGAATTCTCCGTATTTCTCTAAAAATTTCACATTCCAGTTTCACTAATTTATTTCTCTAATGAAACATTTCGTTTCTTCAGAAACTTGAAAATCATACGTAAACTGGGCCATAATCTGTCTGCGCAAAGCATTCTGGATAATCTGATCTGTATAAAAGAATAATGGAGCATTTTTTTGATCAGAATTTAACCAATATGGGTGAAAGTGTTAACTGGTCGTGATCATGAGTAAGGGGTTGGGAAAATTAGTTTAGAATAATAAGGTTCGCAAATATGAATAATTGAAATTAACCTTGTTTCAAAAATTGAATCACCACGTCAGATTGGAAGTTATTTATATCAAATCAATTTTGAACAGATTTATGCCTTATTATGGCATTAGCGGATGACCTGAATCTGAAATCAAGTTTCTGACCTGTCTCTATCATACAGTTTGTGAAAAACGAAGTCGGACATCTATTTCCGGGATAATTTAGGTCAGATGATTTTATTTGTTCTTGCAAACTAGGCTTTTAAGTAGTCAGAATATGGTGAAAACTTACTGAGCATATCAGAAACTGTATTGGGGTGCATGTGTAAGTTAAGGTGATAGTCCATTAGTTAACATAATCAATCAAATGTGTATAGGGTGTATAGTCAGAAAAATGTGATGAAGTGTGAATGAACAATTGGGTGATATATTGCTGTTTTATAGTCAGCAAAAAACAAGTGTCATTGGGTGAGAGAAATGCGATAGACACAAATTACACACAAACACACATTAACAAAGGGGACACTGAATGTGAGGGCTGACCGATAATGTCTAATGATAAAATAAAGAGGCTAAATAGTAAATTGTAATAAGATGTTACAGAGTTGGTAGGCTTAGTGTAAAATCACAAAGGTTGACAAAATTAAGGGTAACAATAAGGTGAAATAAACTGGGTGGAGAAATGGATAATAAAGACAGGATATCACAGAATGATAACAATGGTAATAATAGTACGGAAAATTATGATCCTGGTGACCTTATAATGGGCCAGGGTAGACGGAGGGAGTGAATAAGTGTTTTCTGTACACATAAGTCTGGTCTTTCTGTATTAATCTCTAAAGCCTCAGCTATGGCTAGGAGGGGATATTTCATTTACTGAGCATAAACGAGGTGATTAGACACAGCGGAACTATTAAATTTATTATCTCACTGTATAACCTGTGTTGATCTTTGAGAGAATATCTGTTTTGAACTTGTAGTGTAGTACAATGACGTTAAAAGTCAACAACCCGAGACAGATTTTTTTGTAACAATCTGAGACAGATCAATTCATCTTCCAAAGCTGATGGTATCACTGCGTTTCTTAGGTTACAGTAGCTTGCAATGATTCGAAATCATTTACGTATAAAAGAATCCAGGAATTCTCATTATGATACATTGTGCAGTGATGTATTTGACAGGCGGCTGACAGTGCTGGATATTGATGCCACTGAAATTCCTTTCATCATTCTGTTACAAATCATGAGTCAAAAAGTAACACCAAGTTAACTTATCTTAAAAATTTAAATCAGCTTTCATAAACATGGCATGTATTTTTAAATATTTTTTTTCAGATGATTTAGGTATGTTGAAATTTAAGATTCCTTCATAACCGGAAAACAATTCCATCATCATTACCTATGGCTGCTTGCTATGAATATTCTCACATTGTTTCATTTATTCTCGCATTAAATTCAGAACCACTCTGGGAATGCTGTTAATAATGATGAAATACATGAATGTTCCATCACTAGATTTCGTGGAATGATCAAAAACTGTCGACTTATTCTAGTGCATTTCAGTTTGCGGAAGTAATAAGGTCATTTCTGGTGAAATGGGTGTTCTGTCAACTGATTTTCTTATAATCAACAATTGAAAGTCGTATATTATTATAAAAGACGCCAGACCATAAGTGCTTAAGAGCACACTCGATAACTTTAGTTAACCTAGGTTGGTTCAACAACATTATTCACCATCGGAATCCAAACAGAACTTGAGCGACATCGAAGGAAAGACGACATTTATGTTTGTCGCTCATCACTATGAGTTTAGTTTGCAGAAAAGAGAACATGAACATGCATCAACAGCCATGTGCATAACTTTGATTTTACACAATTCATGTCTGGCAATAAATAATCGACTGCTTATCCCATATTTTAAATCTTCAGATATTTGGAATTTCTGTTACACTTATGATTTGTGAACAAAATCCATGAATAACTTTGTATTTCTCTTTTAGAATTCATTGCCCACACCCACAGTGTATTTCTTCATGAAACTGCTTTCTCTTTGTTTTTAGGACAAATAAGTAAGAAGCATATTAACATGAGAAATTAGCAAAAATTCATTTAAAAGCATAACTGGAATAAGGGAAAGATATCTGATGTGTGAGATACTGTTTCAAATGTATTGATCCACTACATGCAAATTATGTTTCTTTGGGTTAATTTAACGTCTCTCGTGTATCTCAACAGCGTCGTATCATTTCATTTTACTGAAAACATGTCTGTCTCCCTACTATTGGATGTTTTATGCATATGAACATCTTTTAATACTTAAATTTCTGGCAAATTGTATCACAATATTACACTCCACACCATTTTGCCACACGACCTTCCCTGCTCTATCCTTTCCTGTTGTACCATGATCCCTGCTTCCTTATCTCACTGCATCGATTTCTGCATTTGTCTGGTGTTGACTCGTTTCTGCTTATTTCCTCTGTTGATGATATAAACGGGACCATGTCTCTCGTTAACACTGTATGGTCCTTTCCATTTCAAGAGGAGTTCCTGTGTAAACTGGCCCATGTCTACCGGCGTCCTTTCTTCCTCTACACTTTACCTAATTGCCTTAATCATATCTTTCTTTTTGTTCTGATTTCAGGAAGTCTTTTTTCAGATTACGCCTTACGTTTCAGACGACTTCATTCCTTTCCGTTCGCAGTCTCATCATATTCTGTGCTTTTGACACTTTACCGCTTGCTATCTTGTTTGTCTAAAACATGCTGATAGCCTCGAACACCATGATCATTGCCATCTCCTTCGTGTTAATTACTGCACCGACCTTTGGAGAAAAATCAGCCCCAATTTTTGTTCTTCATAACTTGGTAACAGCGATGAACTTGAACGTTACTACGCTATCGCCAGTAAAAATACTACAGTTTGACATGCCGAAGATGCCTAACACGTGTTGACTACCGTTTGAAATGCCAATGAACACAGTCTAAAACACAGACACAGACTTCTATCCATCAGTGAGACTCCTATCCCTGTGACTATCAGACATACTTGCAGCTTAGAATTAATTGTCCACATCTCAATAGCTGCCACTTCTTCGAGTATGATAGACGAAGGAGAGCACAAATTATACTGTCTGATATTTCATCTTCCTCTTCTTTCTTGACAGTGCCTCCTTCAGTGTACTGTTTTGTCACATTGAAAGAATTGGTCTTCCTTGGCACTCATTATTATTAGTGGCGCTACATCACGTTGCAAATATTCAACTTCTTGTTCACATTCCTTCAATTTCAGTGGTTTCATTGCTGCTACTGCTATGCTCAACAGCTGTCTGGTCACCTTCGCTAGCTCACTGATTTCCATGGGTTGTGCAGCGTTGAGCATTTTCAGTTACTGAGAAATGTGGTCAGGGACACTCTTGATGAACAGGTGCTCCAATAACCGCGACTCCGTTTCCCATGTATCTCCGCAACATTGTATCATTTGATTTAAGTGACGTCAAATCTATCTCCCTGCTATTTGATGTTTTTTATGCCATCTCTTCGTATATACTACTGAATAATCTTTTCAGCACATGAGAAATCTGTTCCAAATGTTCTGGATAACGCAAAAACTAAGTTTGTATGTATCCACCTTCAATTATCTTTCATATAAACTGAAAAAAACTATATTTTTGTGGATTAAGCCGAGTCATAGAACTATAAATTTAGCTTTATTTTATCGTGCGAAGTATAAAGAATTAATTTAATGGAGAACCTGAACACTGATCTGGAAATAAACGAACATCACTTAGTGAAGTTGTACGTCAATTTGGATTTGGTCACAAATTAATAATAATATGGAGGGAATACCTACACAATTCAAGGAAAATGTTTAACCGTTACTCTGCTAAAATACTTGTCACAGAATGCTATTCATTCAGAAGAGTCTAAAGGACAAGAATTGGTTCACTGAGGTATTTATTCTCCCACGAAAAGATATTTTAAGGTTTTTAAGCTGCCAGCAGTGATCGAAACAATATTACTGCGTCAACTGATACGTTAAATTATCTTCTTGATTCGCACATTTGATTGATTTGGTCGTTGTAGTAAAATATCGTAAGTCATAATGTGCTTTACTGCTTGTTTTCATTTCAGTAGCTGTAGGATTCTTATTTTGTAATAAGAGATATTAATCCCAGCTATTTTTCCAGGAACATCCTCTCTGTGTGGTGAGGTTTCCTGAGCTAGCAAACTGCAGTTTGCTTAAAATAAGTTTCAACTCAATAAACTTGGATACTTCTTACTGCTGTGCGCACAGTACATACTTATCGTCTGATGGATACACAATACAATAGTTCGTATACACACTACAATTTATTAAGATCCCCCACTAATATTTAACATTTGTTGTGGTAATTAATGGTTTAATTGATTCAATACGAGCCCTGTCTTCATTTATAATGCATAAAAATTTCAGCAGAATTGTACTTTAAGTGGCTACACTAGCAGATAATAATCGAGGTAACAATAACGATGGTAAACTCAAGTGCATTTTCCATCTACGAACTCGGTAGCTGTGAGAAAAATCAAAGTGAAAGGCGAATATTTGTGGAGACATAGGCGAAAATTGTCTGTTTTTTTGTAGTAATTATTATATTATTATTATTGTTCCCTTGGGTTCCTAGTGAAACATAGGGCTTCAACTCCACGTCTCCACTTGTTTCTGTCTTCTGCTGTACTTTTCACCTGCATCCATGTTAGTCCATATTGTTTCAACTCTTCTACACACGATCTCCTCCATGTCACCCTTGGACGTTCCACTCGTCGCTTCCCTTTCAGGTTCCACTCGAGCGATGGCCTGACGCGCGATGTCACCCAGCGGCCTCCTCAGAGAGTGTTCAATCCATCTCCACTTTCTCCTGCATATTTGTTGAGCGACTGGTTCTTCTTTTGTTTGTTCCCATAGTTTTTTGTTGATGATTCTTTCTGGCCATCTGATCTTCAGTATAGAGCGAAGACAGTTGTTGATAAAGGTCTGCAACAGTCTGTTGGGAATATTCTTTGTGACCCTTCAAGTTTCTGATCCGTATAGAAGAATTGAGTTGACGTTTGTATCGAAAATCCGAATTTTGTTGTTGATGTTGATTATAATTATATTATTATTATTTCCTTTAGTTCCTAGAGGAACATAGGGCTTCAGCCATGCGTCTCCATTGCGTTCGGTTCTCTGCTAGAGTTTTCACCTGGCATCAGGTCTGCCCACATGCTTTCATCTCCTCTTCACATGATCTCCTCCAGGTCACCCTTGGACGACCAACTCGTCGCTTCCCTTTCGGGTTCCACTCGAGCGATGGCTTGTCTAGTGATGTCACTTGATGGTTTCCTCAGAGTGTGGCCAATCCATCTCCATTTCTTCCTGCCTATTTGTTTCACAATCGGTTCCTGGTTGGTTCGCTCTCAGAGATTCCTGTTGCTGATCTTTTCTGGCCATCTAATCTTGATTATAATACTGTTTGATTATTCAGTAAACTGTGCACTTATCACAGAGTTTAATAATGACCACTACACACAAAAGTGGTTTTAACACTTACCAGATATGGAGGAAAAGAAATCTATACTAACTTAGAAGTGAACACCGTGGAAGTGGGAGTAACTGGACAAACACTTCCGAACACTAAGAACAGGTTTCAAATACTTCGGTCATGCTCAACAAATGAAGACGTACAAACCTTGAGAATAGAGGTGGTTTCATATTTGCAATGCATATTATCCATTGAATTAGGGATGCAAACTTAGTTTGCCAGGCAGTGTGCCTTAGTTTCATAGGTTTGTTATTTGATATCGCGTTCACTCGATATTAGAATGGGTATTCGCATATGCGTGTGCGTGCAGAACGTAATTTGAAACTGGCTCTTTCATCATTAATTTTCAGTTGATACTGGTCATTCATCTACTCTGTGGTGTGTATGTTTATTATTTTTCGAAAGTTCCAGGTAAGTTTATAGTTTAGGTGAAGTCACTTTCACTCAAAATAACCGATTTTAGCAACTTCATTTATTCGGTGATTGTTTTTGCACGCACGAAATCGATCTCTACGTTCTACCGTATAGCTGACAAAACTTTGCTGAGACATGTGCTAACACAAAACCTTCTGGAGGCTAGAAAACGACGATTTTTCTCCAATATTCTAGTGGTTCTATCAAACAATAATAACATTAAACTTAAATTCGCCTCAACAGTGTCGTGAGGCAGCTAGCTATACAGGAAATGTATGTTTTCAAATACAAAACAACTATTGTGAGACAAAATAAGTTCACTGAAGTTCAGCTGTAAAAGATATCTTGGAATTAAGGAGATTATTTCCAACGAGATAGGATCACAAACTCTGTCTAGAAGCATGACACATCAAGACTTACCGCAGACAGCTCCGTGTCACAATCAAATTCATTCACTCAGACAATCTCATATTGTTCACAGAACAACAAAGAGAAGTATTACAAATAGAGAATAAACAAAGACAGAGATAAATGGTAAATGTAGAAATCAACATGTTACACACACCATCTTGGGGGAAATACGTATAAGCAATACGAAGTTCGTTTAAATGTATAAAACAGATTGTCTAGGAGGTATGTTCGATTACACCAACACCGATTTCACAATGATCCAGACAGAGATCTATGAGTTGACAATCAGCTGAAATAATGAAAAGTTAGTAGTGGCGGTGACTTAAGTGATAACTAAAAAACAAAAATGTATACATCAAACAGTTAACGATCAAATAAAGTCGAATAATTTAGTTGTGCTTAATGTCATGAAATACGCTCAAACTGATTGAAATCGGCACTGAAGAATAACTAAATCTAAACAGGGAACTGAGTAAACCTTGTTGACTAATATTTAGTGAAACCTGCTCAGGCTGTGATCGCCGAATTACGAAATGGTCTCGCATCCATTTTATTAGTAAGAATGATGAATATTTTGATGGAATTCTAAGTTGGGGATCGTTGTTTCTGCTCATTTGAATTATTGAAACGACGTTCTAAGTGTCTTAAAAATTTAGAAATCTTACGGTAACACTCAATGTACTGAATTCACAATGAATTCTGAGGAACGATGATCACAAAAACACCCATGTTGCAAAGCAACATCACTAAACGCTAAATATATATCTTTCAACAAAGGAATCGACTTTGAAAAAGCATCCGACAACATTGACTGCTGACTTAACTGGAAGCACCTTCGCAGTGCGTCCCCCAAAGTCTCTATTGACCCCATGCAGCAGCTATACGTCAGTGCCACGTGTCATATGGTTCACAACGGAAGACTCAGCAGGGCGTTTGAAGTGAATACACGAATAAAGCAAGGCTCTCAGCTTGTTATCATCAATAATATTACTGATAATGGCAAATTTGGAGGAGGAGACAGGAATACTTTGGAACTGCAAGAAAACACTGGAACTTCTGCAATTAGCGTACGATTTATGTCTAATATCACACAGACTGCGAAACTTGCAGGCAGAAACCATGTAACTTGTTGAAGAGTCAGGCAGCTAAGATAGAACTTCAAGTGAGCATAAAGAAGACAGAGGTGATGAAGATTTCCATGCCCTCAACAATAGCAATGAGCAGCAATCACTATCAACGAGAGAAATTTCAGAAAATAAACTTTCTTCACTTATCTAGGAAGCAACTTTCTAACCGAAGGTGATGTCACGCATGAGGATGTCAAAGTAAGAATTGGAAAGGCAAGTTGCACCTTCATCACTCTGGAATCAGTTTGGAAATCTCCTGTACGTCACCTAAAGAATATAATTTTTCTTAACCTTTTAGCATATCCAACAAACAAATTCATATGAAAAGAACAAAATAAGTAATTCAGCGAAGAGGCTGTTTTAGGAGAATTAGACTTCGTGCATGCGATATGCATAAATTAAGACTGGATGCCTGGGTTATCAAAACCTCTGCACACATTTTATGGCACCTTTTCTTGAACAGTACTCGAAAATCGCTTGTTTTCAATTCATTCAAAATACAATTCATTTTAATGTGATTAAGAACTAAGTGATGAATTGCGAAATTGGGGTTGAATTTGTTCATCGCGGTAGAATACCCTTCTAGCATAGTTTGTTCTCGTGACTTAATTTGATTGGATGCACTTTGACTCAATGTTGCATTCTAAGTAAGCTCACACGATCTTGAGCATTCTTTTGTTTTCATTGGCTCTGCAACATACTACTCTCAAATGGATATTCAAGAAGAGCTGTTAGAAAACTGACGTAACAGGACAATTTCATTGCTTATTTATACAGACGACCTTAGTGAGTTGGAATATTTTTAATAATATAAACTAAGAATTAACCAAAAAGGTTTAGCGAAAGAATCACAGCGAAATTTCTAAATAGAAATTACATACCCGCAAAAGTAGCTGTGTTTCCTCTGTAAGTAGAAAAAGGGAATTCTTGCGTTTAAATCGACATTCTTTTATTTTGACAGCCTGGATAATAAAGAAGCCTGATATCTATAGCATGAAGGACGACAAACACTGTATCCATTATTACCAGTCGTCAAGTGTATTAGGAACGAAGATGAAATCTGCTCTATCATTACTTCGACAAGTTAAAAACTGTTATTCTCCTTAATATTATTGCTATAAATTAAGTGACCTACAACAGACATGTAACTCTGCATCATTTGTTTTCCCTGATTGATATTGAACATGACTTCAAAAGACAGCGTAAATCTACAGGTTTATTTTTAAGAAGTTTTCAAGGTCTTAGGAATCTCAATTGACAGATTAACTATGTTTACATGAATTTTATTGGGCTCATAATTAATTATATTTTTTCAGCACGTCGCATGCCAGCGCGTCTGCTCAAGGGCTTAAGAACTGGTTTACTTCAATCTTCCATTATGTTATGGTTTTCCGTGAACCAGTGGCCGATTAGGTTTATTAAAATAATAATGCTTGGTAATGCTTCATCCCACTTATTTTAGGAATTCATTTATTTCGGTGTTTTCAAATGCATTCAAAACTTTTATTCGTGTTTTCACATGTCATTTCAGTTAAGAAGTGTAAGTTGTTTCTAAACCTGTCACTTATTTATTAACTGACGACATTCAGCAACATTCAAATAACACTGAGGATAACTTTGCTATTTAAATGTTCAGTCTTTCAAAGCAAATGCACATTATGCAGTTAAATCAGTATATCTTGCTTCACGATTTTTGGGGATGTAATTGCTGTTGTGTTTCAGAATGATTGCAGAATAACTACTGAGTCCTTCCCCAAGTAAATGAATTCCGAACAAATATCCCATGAACACGAAATACCTATGAAGTGATGATAAACTGGCTTAGTCTAATTATTATTTCTGGTCAAAGGTCAAATAGTAAAATTTAAATTAAGGATTAGTATGACATAATAAACAGAGGAACGGATAAAACTCAAACAAACTAGCGTCATAATTATGACGACCATGCTATCGTAGACAGGTATTCTTTTAATAGTGACTATCCAATTGCCTTTCTTATCCAAACTTCCTGTTTATTCATGTTATTTTTAAGTTTTTCTTAATCCCTATTTACACTACCATATTTTTATATCCGAACTTCCTGTCTATTTTGTCATTTTATTATTTCTACGTATTTAATTCCTGACTGCATAAACAATTGTTCGTCACTCTAGTTATGATCCTACTAGATTTTTTATCCAACCATCTTGTCTATTTTGTTATTTCTACATTCCTAACCCCTAATTGCACAATATGTCAATCATCTCAGTAATTATGATGCTACTTTGTTTGAGTTTTATCCGTTCCCCCTGTTTATTATAACATTGAATTCCTAATTGTAATTTTATTAATTTGACCCTTGACTGGAAATAGTTCTCGAACTTTCTCACCCATTTAGTATTATTTGTTCAAGTTAACTACTTTGTGCGGCGGTGGCATAGCGGTAGAATGCTCACCTACCATGTATGTGGTCCAGAGTTAGATCGCCCGTCGACGCAACCCTTTACCTCGATAAGCCAGCAACAAGACTGGTTAAGAGTGAAGGTTGGGCATGAGGCTATCAACCCCATCCCCTAAAAATGAACACCACTGCTACAGAAACTTCAAGCCTCTAGCCCCTATGTTCCACTGGGAATGGAAAGGAAATAAAAAGAAGAAGAACTACTTTGTATTCATTGTGTTATATGAAGTTTCCGGAAACCACAGGCTGTTGTCAAGTGCGAATAATGACGCCGAGCAAGAATACGCGGCATAAATTAACATGGATACGAAGTCAAACATGGTGCTAATGTGCTAGTACACTATGGCAGCAGCAATTGAGAAACAGCAGCCTGTTGAAGATACATTAACACAAAATTCTAAACTTGTAAAAATTTGAAATATCCTCTTGATAAACAGAAATGCATGCAAACTCCGGGGAAATTAACTACAGAAAAGCAACCATCAAGCCATTTATTCAGCTGGGATCTGTCAATAGACAGTAGTCTTATTTTCATTAAAAATAACTCATAAAAGAATGATATTTTTTGAAGTCGATCCTCCTGTGTGTCCACTCTGCTGTACATCACGTTTAATATTTGAGAAATTTCAATGAAACACGATGAGGAACCATGAAAATGCTTCTTCTGGCTATCTAATCGATACCAGTATCATATTATTATAAATATAATGGTCTGACATATTATAATTATTGAAATAAGATTTGCCATTACTTACACAACTTACAGATCGCCACTTTGATTACTAGTAAACGTGACGTCTTCCGGAGTAGATGCTGAAATATTCCTTAAAAGGGAATTTGTCGCAGCTGATATGCCTAAAACGTAATTGTAAGACAGATGTCTTTTACATAATTTGATTAACAGGACAGCTTAGAAAACTTATACCAAATTGATGAACTACTTAAGCAACACAATTCATTTTGGGATTTCATCATAAGCTGAAATCGTTTAGAAGTCCATTGGAGAACCTGGGATTACTGGGCAGCTGTCTCGTATTACCTTAGGACTCTTCAAAGTCGCAACATAGGTTGAACCCAGTGGCTTCTCGTTTCAAGGCAGTTCATTGATCACTAAGCTACTTGAACCCAACCCAATGGTCGGGGAATTCTAGCTTCTGCCAACTTCAGGTGTCAGCGAAAATTCGCGCTGATGAGTTTCACTAGTGATCACTCCATACCATGATTTGCAGAAGTTAGAATTCATGGCCATTGATCGGGTCACAGTAGCCTAATGGTTCAAGAGGTTTCCTCCTAAGCAGAAGATCCTTGGTTCAAAACCCCGGTGGGTGCAAGCTACTGAAGAGGCCCTAACTAGGATGAGGCAGCTGTTCAGTTCAGCCAGATTTTCTAGTGGTTCTGTAACCGATGTCAGCTCATGATGAAATGCTGTAAACAATCAAATCCCTGCAAACCAACACCTGAATAATGCTTTTATTATATATTTTCAATTAAATGGCATAATTTTGACGGCTTGAATGTTTTATAATATTCTGGTAATTAATAATCTTAAATAAATCATTGAGTGAGAGGTAATCACAATGAAGTAAAAAACCACTGGTAAGGATTCATTCAATTAATCACATAATAATGATAACTTGCGCAATGATACAAGCACAACTGGTGTATATTTTAATTTAGACAACGAATGTAAGCATCATTTTAACCTTTTTATGAAGCAATTTGTATAACGAAGGTGGGACTAACGACTAAAACTTATTGAGTATATGAGTCACCTAAGGTTTGCAAAAGTGGACCATGATTTCTGACTAAGTTTGCTTCGAAATGAGGAACTCAGTTGAATGTGACACATTCTCAAAGAGGTACCTGAATACGTGGTTTCTCCTGCTTTGCAAAAGTAATTCAAGTAACGTATGTGTCCATAACATTTGGTTTTTCGACTACGTCTGTCGAAATGTTGTACATTCATCAGTATAACTAGTTCAGGTTGATATAATTGCTTCTGTTATTTTAATTTCGATTAATTTCCTGGAAGATGTTTGGCCCAGTTTGCCCAACGAAACATTGAGATCACTCAGTTCAATTTCACAAAGATTTTACAAGCCTAATTTTGACATGTGTCTACTTCTCAATAGTCACCCAATTATTTGTGGAACTATTCGTTCAAATCTTGATCACACCTTATATGAATAATTACAGAACAGTTTACAATAAGACTTCAAAATACAGTGACCAATAATCATATCAAAGACAACAAAGATAAGAATTGAAAACACATGCAGAAAACACGAGAATAGCATAAGTAAGGTAGACGAAAATATAGATTTCAGTTAGAGGAATCAAATTTTCTTTAAGAAAAAATTTAAAAAATCGTCAGAGTATGTCAGAATTACAATAAATCATATTATACCTCCATGTTAGACCGTCGCTAATATATGCTGTCAAAGTTGAATTCCCTGTTCATTTATACAGTTGAAAATCATAAGAAACAATTAAAACAGGACTAGCGAAGTAAATCAGCAGAGAAGTGATTCGAGTGGGTCACAGACACAAACAATATTTATTGTGAGATAAAGTTAAAAGCAAAAATTCAAATCAAGAATGACGGTGGAAGCACCAACTGAAAACAAAGACTTATTTTTCCACCATAAAATTTCAGAATAATGCTTATGCTTTCTAGGTTCGAAATATTTTTCTAATTAGTAAATTAACATTCAGGATAAAAAGGAATTCTACATATTAATTCGTTTTATTGCATTGTTTACACAGTGAAAGAGCATTATTCAGGAAAATAATTTACTGTTTACCTTAATTTAAAGGATTCGGCTGATAATTAATTTAATTCTTATACGATGAATGATTTTCATGCTTATCAACTTTTGTCAATAACATATATCCACTGCTCCAGTGAGTAAGTATCATTTGAAATTAAATTCTGTTATTTCTATACGGAGAAGTACATGGTATTTTCCGATGATGTTTCATTGCGAAACGAATGCTGGGCAAGTGACAAGAATTAAAATTTGTATGGGACATCAAATTAGAGATCTGTATAATCTCCTGCGTCTTATAAGCACTAAATTTCTTGGCTCAAAAGCTGTTATCTTTTAATGCGAGATGTTGTACGCAATTCTTTCAACTTTTGTTGAATATATACGGTTTTCCGTGTTTCACAAAACATGTACAGTTCAATTTGATTTTCGAATACGTCTGTACATACATCAATGAATTCTAGAATATGTGAACATCAGGTTGACATAAACAACACAAAATCATCTGCAGATGGTCCTCAAAACGCATTGATGAACTTAATCAACTGAGACATGCGTTGAAAACGTGTTGGGGTTGGAAGGAATAGAAGCATAGTTGAAGTTTACCAGAAAAAACATGATTCTATCAGGAAAAATCATCTTTTCACAATTGTTTTTCATTTTTACACGTATTCAGAGGAAAAAAGTGAGTTTTTTTTCGAACTCAAAGACAGCAGATTGAGTGCATCGCGGTCATAGCTCCTTCTGCCTTAGTATTTTGAAAAATTGATTGTGTTTACCATAGTTTTTCAAATTTCAGATTTTGAAATTTGGGAAACGTGTTTTGACAAAGATTCGGAAATAATATTAGTGTCATCAGTCAAATACAATCAGATGGGAAATAAGTTGTTTTTTACAGTAAATTAAATAAATTGTTAGAATGCTTTAAAGTCAGTTGAATACATTTTAACATTAATTATTATCCTCTGATTTGACTGGTAATAATATCTTCCATATCTCTTGTATTCGCTTTGAGTCATGTCTTGTATTGGGTGTAGACTCGATAAACTAGGATTCAGTAATTATTCTCCCTCTGTCTTCACCTACTTATATTATTTTTTAGAATTTTGACTTCGTCCCACCCATCTTATTGTGGGGTTATGAGTTGATGCATGTATGCAGTGCTATAGCTGATTTGTTTTCTAAATTACTCATTTTCACTAGTGGGGTCAATCATTCTAACATTAGCTGAATTCTTGTGTTCTATTCTTCTCAAATGTTGTCTACTTTAAATGTTTTGCATAGATTCAGCAATCACGAGTATGTCAATACTTTGAAATGTGGTATTTGATTAAGGAATGTGTAGTTTTTAGCATGTAAGGTTGTACAACATGCTGAAAATTCTATGTTTGTATCAAAATAGCGTTTAGAATTAGGCCACTATTTTTATGATTTAATTATGTGAGATACTAAACGATATTCTCATGATAACTAGGCACAGAAATATTTGGACCATATATGGAGAAGAAAGTCATAACATTCTCTCACAAAAGTTACAACGGGGAAACGTGAAATTACTCTGACAAAATTTGACTTTCAATCCAAAACGTAGTTTACTTCAATCCTGGTTCTCACGTTTGGCCCGCCTAATCTTAAAATACTTCATTATTGGTATGTACTGGTGTGTGGATACTATCGCGATGTTTTTCAGCAAGTTACGTCATTCTTACTGTCAACGTGATAAGAGTTACATTAGTCGTTTGATTAAAGAGTCATGTTTTAATTACATCTAATCTTTTACTCATTCTCCTTCTAATATTTCGTGGTCAGTTCGTCCGAAAATGCAGCTGATAAATTCCACATTCTAATGATATGAAATTTGATTCCTATCACTTGATAATAGATGTCGACTAACAGATTAATCTTCTCCTCGTTTTTACTTAACACTTACTATTGGTATCAATTAGTTGCATTTTATTTAAATTCTGACAAAACAATAAGAAGACAAAGTTTTGTTTGAAAAGTGTGGTGTAGCTGCTCAACGCGTTCTTGTCGCACACGCGCTTGTCATAACCACTGACAAAGAAGACAAGAGAATATGAGTTATAACAATACAGGTCAAATTTGTGTACAGGCCAAGGTCACTACCAAGAGATAGGGAATATAATGTACAGAAAAAGGAAGAGGGTGAAAGTTTTAATAAGTAAACTGGAGCTTTTTATTTGATAAACCGTTCACGTATTACATCTTCTCTCCTTACCTCCTCACCATCACCTCTATTGGAAGTTAGAAGTCACTATTTCTCATATTTTTTGTTTGTTTATTACTTTCAATGTACTAAAACCCTTGTCAAAAACTCTTCTTATCTCTCAGAGCAAATATGTATGTAGAATCTGTTTTCCATTATATAAATATTTAATTTGACGCCAACCGTAATTCTGACATCAAAGGACGTTGTATTTTGCGACAAGTTCACTGGAATTAGATCATCAAACTGATTCAATGTGGAAATTGTTTCCAAATACTCATTTGAAAGCAATTGTCTTAAATCCTACGACGATAATCGATCCAATTTTGTTTTCTAGCCAAAGTGAAGAGAGCTTCTGAAGATTGTAATAGGCTGATTGGCGACTAATCAATGAAATTATCATGTGGCTAGTGTGTGCGATAAGTAGCAAAAGAACATACGCTGATATTTATTCTCGGAAAATTACTACATTCAAAGTCACAATAATTTTCTAAGCTACACCAGCTTATTCATTTAACACAACTGTCCACCCATCAATGAATATTATTCATCTTATCTACTTTTTCACTATGAGGAATGACGTTTATAGTTACGAGTGACTTTCTCATTATCGTTTTTTTGAATGAAATCATGCCTTATTTCTTACGAAAATTATTCAGTGATTTCTTCTTCACCTATCTGAATTCTGTTGTCTAACGGATTCATTAACACACAAAATATCATTTCAGTTGAGGACTGTAAGTCAGTGTCAAATCTGTTCATTCCTATTTGCCGGTATCCTTAGATTTCAAAAAAAAGAGTGTCCACTCCATGTGGCTTATTGAAATCGACAGAAAATTTATCATTCGTGTGAGATTTAGTTAAAAATGCTGAACAGGTAATAAAGCCAAGGCGCTGAATGCACAGCGTTTCTCAGTTCTAACCACTACGTGTGACATAATTCGACTTCACCAGTATTTCGGCTGGTGTCTTTCTAGTATCACATTGGGTGCATATATTACATGTCATTATTTCGGAGGAGATTGGAGAATACTGCTGCAAAATTCTAACATCCAATAGCTATGAGTTCAATAACGCAGGCATATTTATAGAACTAACCAGTCACACTGGTGAAAAATGTTATGTCAGCACTAAAAGTTGTTGTTACTTCAGCATGGATTCAGCCGTCTATTAATCTTCTTCATCAGTCTTTCTATGAGCTTCTATAAAGTGAGATGAGATATTTCAAGTTTTTCAGTTAAAGCTGAAGTATTTGCACACAAAGTTGAAATAAATTGTCAAGTGGAATTTTATTCCTCGTATTCCAAATAAAATTAACAATAAAACATTATGTTACAGTCAGAAGGAAGCTTCCTTCTAAAGGTGAGTGAGGTGTGAAGCATTTTTCTCCTTGAATGTTGTTTCGCATACACAGTTAAGCTAGTCGGTGAAAGATAACACAAGCGGTATTATACATTCCTTTGTGAAGTCCATATTCGTTGTGACAGTAATCAGATACTCACATGACGAATGCACGTAATAAACTATCATGATACTAACACCAGCATGTGAGAGACAATTTAGTATTTTTTGGTTGTAACTAGTCAGACGCTGCTAGATAAGCCATCACACCAGCTGATTCGAATTATTTAGAAAATTAAACAAAATGAACATTTCAATTCCATAGTCGATTGATCATTATCGGACGCTTACATACGTGAACCTGTTGAACAAGAATTGAGTGTAGGAAATATATATATTCCATTTTGATTTAGAGACCTGCGATTCCGAGGAGTAATTTCAAGACCTGTTGCACTTATTTTACCCTCAAAACAAAAAAAATCAAACCTTGTTCTTTTAAATTCATTCACTTCGATTTTTAATAACTATCTTGTTAAAAATATGTTTTGAATAATCCCCTGTGGAACCGAATTCTTTACGATTTACTGTCTTTCAAGAGTAATAAAATTCAACATTTCTAGGGATAACGTGTGATTGGCAATGAAATCTAGAGTAGAGTCTCAGAGGGTGTATCAGAATCCTACTTAGTCAACAGCACTAAACAACACACGATGTATTCACGAGATTTCCTTTGCTCAGCACCATCTGAGAGTACTCAGATATATTTTGATGCACACGATAGTGTCGAGAAAAGTTTAAGTCCTACATTTCCATCGAGAAACTACTGAACCTGCATAGATGTTGTCAGCCTTCATGATGAAACATCGAAGAGTAAATACCAAAGCTGGGAAACATTGAAGAATTATTTTATCGTTTTAGACTGCAGCCATGAGGAAATAGTCAACAGGAATGAGAATTTCACAGTCATGCATTCCATTGCCATACGGATAAACTTTGTGATATTTTATTTGACATTTGATAAACATGACATAAATTGTCGTGATTTTTTGTTTTCTTTTAAATGTCAATAAAATCACTTTGAGCATCTGGAGCTGTAATAAGTCTGAATTCCACAGTGAAGGAGTAGACATCACCAAAGAAACGGAAGGATATTTTGGAAACTTGACATTGTGAAATGAATTTAAGTCGATGACATATTTAGATTGCTGTTCACGTCTTTGCCTTGTAAATAGTTCCACTGGTATTCCTGGTTTTTAAACACTTGGGTAAAGTTATTATTATTCTTTATTATTCCCTTCGGTTTCGAGTAGAACATTCGGCTTCAACAACATATCTCCCCTTTTTGTGCTATCTTCTGCCATCCTATTTAGCTAGGCCCACGATTGTCTATAGACTGTCTTCTCATCATGACACAATCTCCTCCAGTTAGCCAATTAGGGCGAACCCCCGTTGCTGTTTCCTATTTGGATTCCATTTAAGCGATGGCCTAACGTGCAACATGAACTCACGGTTTCCTTAATGTATAATCGATCCGTCTCAATTTTCTCCTACATATTTGTTGAGCGATCCGTTCATGGTTGGTTTGTTCTCAGCCAGATTTTCTTGTAAATAATAATTGTTTCTGCCTGGTTGCTTGATCTTCAGTATGAAGCAAGCGAAGGCAGCTGTTGATGAAAGTCTGCAATATGCTGTTGGAACTCGTTTTTGTGACTCATAGTGCAGGTTTCTGACCCTTAAAGAAGAACCGACTTCACATTTATGTTAAGAAACCAAATCTTCTTTATACTGGCTGAGTGCAGAAGATTTCCAAACTGCTTTCGGATTGCCGAAGACATGACTTGCTTTCGCGATTCTGGCTGGCTTTGACATCTTCAAGCGTGCTGTCGCCTGGGGTTGAAACGTAGCTTCCTAGATAAGTGAGTAAAATGCATCACATAAAATATCTGGGATGTATTATGACTTCATCTTACGGAATACATTGAGACCTCAGGAAATGTGCACTGGTAGTTTTCTCTATACACCAGAAATTCACTAATTCGACTGCGCATTCGAAAACAACTTTGTAGTGATAATACATATATGTATATATATATATATAATCATACGGGTTAATATTCTACACGATTATATGCACGAAACCATCTCACGAGGACTTTCAAAAATGTTCATCAGCCTTCACGGCGTTCAGTTATTTGTTTGACAGTTTTCATGTTACAACTTTGCACCACTGGAATGACAGTGCTAAATTAATTCATACAGAACAACTTATCTTTACTCTCTCCCCCCCTTTTTTGTCTTTATGGCTAGATCTAAGTAATAATGCTGAGAAAGTTACATAACTTTGTGGAGTATGTGACGAGGTTCTTCTACGAGCAATTTATGAAATATATTAAAGTATTATTCACATATTTATCAGTTGGCACTGCCCCATTGCGTGTAGCCGTTTGTGTGTCAATACTGTTCACGACTCTCTTTTGCAGTATGTTGGCTTAGCTTTTATTTCTGCAGAAAATCATTGGGGCGTCCCCTACATATGCAGCTCTACAATTTTAAACTGATAGATGACATGACGCTTGTGACGTATCAACAATGGAAGTACGTACTAACAGCTAATGATGTTGTAATAGGACAAGAAGTCCAGGATTGGGCAAAAGTTGAAATCTGCTCTTTTCCATACTCATAATAAGGGATGGATGTAGTTCATTCAAGTGCTTCTGTCAATCATCCTAAATACTTCGATTATTTTCGCCTTTTGTTTGTGTGGTTATTTTTTCTCGAAGTTTGTTACGTAAACACATCATATATATATTCTCGGTGAAATCCACTTTCAAGTACTTAAATCGGCAAATTATTCCAACAAATATTCTCATTTTTACAAACACGTGTAGTTATCATTAGTCCTGATGGTGGGAAAGGTAAGTTTTGTCTCAAAATATATACTTGATTTACTTCTCTAATAAAAAGAGAAATAATGTAGAAAGCGATCGGTTCTTCAGTGTGAATACACGACATGTTTTAGTATGTTAAGTGTGTCATTGCTATTTATATAAGGTTGATGCGTCGGTTTCTAAAACGATTAGCACACAGTGAATAATACCGCTTCACTGTGTCATATATATATCCAACGATTGATTTCATACGGAACCACGTAACACCTTTGATTTGTGGACTGAGAATATGAGGTGAAACCGTGCAACTTCAAGGGACTGTTAGAATCATCGAAGTATAGGAATAATTCCACAAATTTTCCATTGTATTGACCATATTACATAAGTATTGCGCACAGAAATAATACCACACAAAGTGTGATTACGCTGTTCACCTCAGAATATAATAAGAAGTGCATTTGAAGGATTTGGGTGCCACTTTTGAAATGTGTCCCCCTATTGTCTTATCATATCATGTATCTATGTTTGAATTTTCGTAGAAATGAGATCATTCCATCCTATAATGATAACTGACCTACCATCGGGTTATACGGAATAGAATTTCAAATTGAAGATCTTGAAAGTCGACTTTAAGTAGGAAACGATTAATACGTCAGTTTCAGTTACTCTCAACTAATCTGTATAAAGTGTCCATTGGTCGCATATAAAAATATAAGACGACTAGGAAAAGACAGTTTCTCTTTCGCATTTTGTAGTGGAGTAAATAATGACCTAAGAAAATCGATGAACGCCAACTCAACTGAAGAATTTGGAAAGAAGTCAACTCTAGAGCGCTGATAATTTGAACACTCTATGTCTTGCATTTTATCCCGAAAAAAACTGAGTCTGCGTGGTTTCCGGTCGATTACTTGGATGAGTAAATGCGAATCCCGCAGAGGATTAGTTGGTGACATTAAGATAGACAGAATAACGCTAACATACTACTACTACTGTAATCAGGTGATGAATAAAAGTCAAGGTCAGGATGGATAATGATTTATGTATGTATCCGGATGTGAGAAGAGAGCTTCAATGACAAGTGTAATGCAGTGTTCAGTCACTGTCAGCTTCATCATGTCAAACATTCTTGCATAAAATTATGACTGACTGAGCAATTTTCATTTTATCATTTCCAGATATAACTTGTCGCGTCGGTTTCAGAGGTAAGTGAAATGGTGGGTCGTCATCAATTTTTTATTGTTGTTAGATTCTCTGTTCGCACACGCATTTCATCAAACCTAATTGAACATTAATCGAAGCAGACATTATTCCTGCTGAGTTTCTTTAAACCTAATTGAAAACTTTAGTAGAACGCATTTATCTCTTTTGTTCCGACACGTATAAGAGTATACTAATAATTATGAGTACTTGTTAGTTGACCATGAATACGATGGAAATAACTGTAGGATTTACGATATGGATGTTCCTAGTCCACTCACTATTTTCTTCATCTAACTGTCAATAAAATGTTATGTGAAACACAGAAACACACATAGGTTGAAAACAAATTGGAGAAGAAGAAACGTGAAACCGCAAGGAATCTGTCTGTATGTGATGTTAGTGAATTGCATTTTCCCCAAGTAAACAGTTCAAACGAAAAAAAACGTGGTTCAAGTGAATTCATCAGTAGATGAACACCATATGTCACGGTGATCGTTCATTCACCTTCTTAGCCCCAAAAATTTTCCTCCATCTCTCTTCATTTATGCTGATACCTGAGCATAAATTTTATGTATTATTACATGAAGGTAACTCCAAAAGGTTCATCCATAGTTGGAACACTTTTCACAGTTAGCCATCACTGCTTAACCTTAAAATATACTTAAATAATACTCATATTATATGTGCACTGTGATTTGTTCCAGTAGAGACACCTTATTGAATTAGCTTTTGGATTCTTGTTATCACTCATCAAGCTTCAGGAAGTTGATTTTCTGAATCAAAGGAAAGTGCAGCTCATTATGGGGATTTATTTGGTCCTATATGCCTTCTGATATATTTACTACACTTAGACGTGAAAATATCATTACCAGAGGAGTGATAAACTTCTTCATCACTCACTCCACTAATCAGTCATCTGATGAAATATAAAAGCGATCAAATACGGAAGATATTATATTCCGACGCTAATTGGAAGAAATTCGAGGGACTAGTTCCTGTAAGAATCATGTTATGCAATTTACTAAGAATATATATCTTACCCAAAATCAGATGAAACAGTGAGGCTTGTAAGAATTTCCATCTTGAAAAAAATCAATTTTCTGTATCACTGTTATCCCAAAACAGCATGTACTTCGCTGCACTTCTCAAAATATTCTTGTGTTCTTGTGTTTTTCAGATGGCAGGTCAATATTCTCTTGAGGATATAACCAAAATTAATGAACTTCTTCTTCTTCTTAACTGAATTGATAATGTATCTTCTTCATTTATGTCTTCATGTTTTTATTTGAAATACTGACTGACTTGTTAAGTTTCTGTGGAATAACTCAGCTATTCACTGTACTTCTTTCTGCTAACACTGTTTTTTGAATTTTCAATGTAAGAATAAATTTAAATCGTTTTATTCATGCTTAAATGAAATAAAAATATGGATTATAATTCTTGATGGAATTTTTCATCAGGTAGAACTAAAGAAGTGATACTTAGGCGGTCAAAATGATTGACGAAAGTAACTGAAACGAATTACGTGAAACCGAGTGGATAAAGTGGAGTTATGCAATACAACGAATCTTTAATTTAGAGCTTATCAAAATGTATGAAATTTATGTTTTCCAGTTTACATTTCTACATGAAACAATCCCTGTCGATACTTTTCTGGAGAAATACAAATGCATTGAGAATGTGTGTTTCTCTCATTTTACGATTCATCACTTCAATGAGTCAGAGTCTTGATAAACAAACAAGTTTATATTAATGTCGCGTCTCACGCATCAAATCCTTACAAACAAACACTTTAGTATCAATGATATGCTCAGTAGCGACTTGCCCTATTCAGGTAGGTAGTTACCTGGGGTTCTAGTGAGAAGTGGTGACCAGTAGGGTGAAGCAGGTCGGGTTTGAGGACAAATACTTGCCGAAGACATTGGCTAGGGGTCAGGCTATGTCGTGAATTGGCAGAAGTTAGAATTCATGGGCTGGCCATTGGATCGGGTCCCAGTGGCTTAATGGTATACGAGCTTGCCTTGTAACCAGAAGGTCCTGGGTTCGAATCCCGGTGGGTGCGTACTGCTGAAGAGTCCCAAACTAGACTGACGAAACAGCAGCTGTCCAGTACTCGAAGGTTTTCCAATGGTTCTCTAACTGATGTCAGCTTATGATGAAATCCTCCATGCAATTAAACAAAATCCCTATCAAACCAATACTTGAAAATAATGCCAGCTCATGATGAAAATCCTGTAACCAATCAAATCCCTACATTTCATCAGCTGTGACACATCATCTCTCCTGAACACAAGCTTGATGAATACAGGATTCTTCTACACTGTAACGTTTCCTTCTCATCATCAGATGAACTTCTATCAATACCATTTGTGGGACGACTGCTTCTCATCGAAGTGCAGCTCTTTATCTGCTCTCTGATTCCACAACACTCTACACACACTCATGCTCTCTCTCAAACCTAGTCACTTGTATCGACGAAATCATTCGGTGTCTCTCTAGATTTCTCCTCAATATAACCAGCGACAACGACAACAACTACAACTGGTCTCGGGTAGACTTAAATGCTTATTTTTCATCATTCTATCGATAAGTTCCCTCATCGAAACAAAATTGCAATTGTGAAGGAAATTTTGAAAGCGCGTGTGGTATGGGTATTCGGGAGAAAGATTCAAGGTACTCTTGGGTTCGAATACGGATTTGCAATTTTCGTCTGGAAAAATACTCTCCGAATCTTTCTCAATGTTCACTCCTGAAATGGCGTTATGAAAGTCAATCTAAATTTAGACTAGATACCTGAATTCACAGCATCACTACATCACCGACGATGGTAAATATCGGAGATCGCATTAAAGCACACACCTACGAAGAGTTATCATCTGAACAAAGTGACAATTATGGATTCAGGAGACGGAAGTGGAAATTCCAAAGAGCATAGTTCACAAATGGTTATGGTCCATTTAGCATTATTTAAAACTGACTGCGAGTTTGTGATCTTCTCTCAAGTGCAAATATGGTTGTTCCAAACGCACAAGTGGTCGAGCCTCTAAATGCGCGTAAATGAACATCATTCCTACCAGTACTAACTCTTAATAACCAATTTCGTTCACTAATACTTGGAACATACTAGGTGATGGAAAAATATCGGTAGGCACACTCCACATGATGTAATTTTAAGCACTTTCAATGTTTGTAATCGTCGAAAACGTGCAAAATCACTTAAGGCTGTGTTACACGTGGTCGACACAGTGGGCTATTCACAAAAGTATAGACACACGCTCTGAACCACAAATGGACTCAACTAAGATGCAAATAATCTGAAAGAGTGTAATGTTTATAACATCCCCACTTCAATGTCAGCGTGTGTCGTCACTATCTACCAGATATTTCCGATGACGTCGTTGTGAATCACGATGAAAATTGTTGACCAATTGTATTAATCTTCCATTCTCACTTACAATTGGTGGGAAGTGAGGTGATTTGATTGGTGTGATTGAAACTGCATAGCTGTTCTGGTTGGCTTCCCTAGTTATTACCCGTCTAAATACACACATGCATGTCACCCATGTGTCTCTCTATCTCACATGACATATCAGCATGAGTGCGTTGGGTGAGTGCTTAGCAAAATTATATAAATACGGTGGAGTGAAGATCATCGTATATGACAGTGTGAACATCAGTATCCAGAGAACTGAGAATGCAGTCTAACTGTCTACGATCTACATTGGCCATCAGTGTTGTCATCTTCCTCATCCAACTGATCACAGTGCTTGCTGCTGTGATAAACGACACTGCGCCAATCGACAAACGTGAGTAACACAAGATCAATTAACTGACTAAATATTTATGATATGAATTTGATTTGTATGAAGTGGTTTCAATGTCTGTTGTGTCTTCAATTTTACCACTACGTTCAAAGGACCCGTTTCGATATGGGCGGTAGTCAGGGAAGCGGAGATTCACAACACCTGTGTTGCTATTTCGTGCAGTCCGATAATTGTGGATATTGAATATGAATACTTTGTATTGTTTGATATGATAATAAACATATTCTTCTATTCACCTTGTTTTACATGCCGTTCTCCGCTGACCGATATTCGGTTGACAAATAAAGGAAGTGAATATTCAATAGTTTAATACAGTAGTAGTCATATCTTTGACTCTCGATGTAGCGTATCAGTCGCAGGTGTGCTTCCGCCTGTTTCAGATATGTTGTGATGTTGTGCTGTGTGAAATTGGAGTGAGATCTCAAATCGCTGTCAGTTGTGTTACGTTAGTAGGTTTATCGGAGGAAACTGCTTATATCGCCCGAAGTTTCAGCTTTGCCTGAATCAGACGTTAGAAATACTTTCCACTAAATCACGTGCAAATCATCATGTAGTAGGTGCAATCTCTTCTCAGTTCCTCAATGATATCTCATGTCTCGCATTGTTGCATTCAGCGTTCACTGACTTCTCTCGACTGCTTGACAGTAGCACTTTGTCTAAATTCGTATCGCCTGTGCCAGGTTCACTTCTTGCTGTTTACCTCATGCTATTGTGCACTTCAGGATACACAGTGATGTGTATGAAAGAATTCCGGCGAATCATTCTCTAAATGATATTTCGCCACAGCGTGTGTTTCTCACTGCTGTGATGTTTCACATTAGGTATATCTCAGTGCAGTCGGAATAACATTACAATCAGTGTGGCATCCAGCTTTGTCCTGAAACAATGAATTGACATAGCCTCACTATAGACAAGCTGCAAGAGGCGGTGGAACTTCATGATAATTAGGTACAGTCAGTATGTTGTTCATAATCTATCTGAAGTTGTTTAAGCACCGAACCTGATTAGAAAATCGACTAACTCTGAAGCTGTCAACGAAGAGACATTATTCACTCTCTCGCAACCAGGCTATATAAGCATGTTTGCAGTGAGATGAATCTGAGAGGCTTTCGTATGAATTAGGAAACAATCAAACAGTGTTTGCATGCGTTTGCATACAAAATTTAGACTCATGTGTGGAGACTATCTGAGAGCAGTTCAGGATTATTGTAAATACAACTCATATCCATCGTGATGATCAATCTCATACTTCAACTTCATTGTGTTCAACCTAGGTGCTGTGATCTCATTCACTGTGACCTGTGTTCACTGACGACTGGAGTGATTGACTGATGAATTCGGTCTGTAGAGAAGGCGTGCAATAATTTTGAAATGCATGGAAAGTTTACACTTCATTGACAAGTTAGTTGTTCATTGCGATGTTGGAATACACATATGCCTGAATACCTGCGCACTCTCCACCGTCATTCGGACGGAACAAACTCAGCAAAATACTCTATTTGCAACCTGGGGCCAGCAAAATATTTGCTGATGATTTGTGTTGCTCCACAGATTGAAGGATAATTTATCGATGACTCTGCTCTTCATATGAACGTGAATATTCTTCCAGGATTTATTCACAGTTAAGCTTCACAGGAAGGATAATCAAATCTTTCTCAATGTTCTCTGACTTATCGGAGTCACGTGTGTGTGGGGGTATTAGAGGCACTGGTATTCACTCTCTGATGTCACAAAACACGACGAGGTTGTTGCGTACTTCATTCTCATTCATTCATTAATTCTTGTAGAAGAACAAGCAGGAAAAGTTCTCAGAGGACTTTATATTGATACTTCATCAATCTCTCAGTAAAGATCAATAATGAAACAAAATTGTTTGTCTTTGAAACATACGGCTAGCAGCTCTGAGATTTCTCCACTTGTTACGGAGTGCCATTCAGATCATTACTGTGAAATCGCAGTGGCATCTAAGAGCACGAGGAAAGACGCCAAGGATTTGTTAGAAATATTCACACCTCTCCATAGCTCATCGAGCACATCTATTCGCGATATGCTGTCAACTTCCTTCAGATTGACAGCACATCTGTCTGAGTTTCTGTGTGTTGATCTGGCGAGACCCATGTCACGGTGTGCATATTCTTGTGCTTGTACACTCGGCCTTCAACAGCCAATTCACTGATGGTGTAGAAAAAGGAGAAACAGTCTCTGTTCCTGTTCATCGTGAGTAGTGTTTAACACATAACTGGATCTCTTCCCGTGTTTTCTCTTTCCAGTCTGCATTCACATCACAGCTGGCGGAAGAAGCAGTGAAGATAGGAGTTCAAGTGAACATTGCGGAGACAGAGGTAATGGATTTACCCAATCAGATACTACAACAACAACAATAGGAACAACCACTACAGCAGCAACAATCAATCATCTCGGTTTCCAGGACACCTGTGAAGGAGGTGATCTCTTCCACTCACATAGCCAGCACCACCTCGAGTAAACATGGCACGCATAAAAGATGCAACAGCCACTCAGAATCAGGAAAGCTTTGAAGACGGGCATTATTCAATAATCACGTTGGAGGTTTAAACTAAATTGCCGATATTTTATTTTCAGAGAAATGAATTGACGACTGACATTTCCGAAGCCATTAACTATTCTCTCGACAAAGACAGCAAATTCAGTTAAATGTCGACACGTTGATACATGGCGCTTGGATTACCATAAGCATTTCAAATCAGCTGCAGGTTTAGACATTGCAAGCGCTCGGTTGCTGGTGGGGGACAAATAGTAAGAATACGGAATGAAGCAAAACATATTGCAAGATAAGTGGTACTCAGTTAAATGAAGATGTGGCGATGTAACCTCATTGTTCAACCGATTTGTCGAGATGGATAAAATGATGGCAAATGTGAACATTTCGTGGATTGAGCAATTTTCAGCACGCAAGAGAAAATATTTGTATGTGTATCTCCATCACGTGTCACTCACGTATATTGGCGACATCGCGCAAATCAACATGTGGAATTAGTGACTGAGTGTATCAGACATGTGTTTGTACGCCTAATGGTGCAGGTCAGAGAAATAAATAATTTAATGTCTTTCTTCATATCAGATGCTTGGAAGCAATCATCAGGAAGCATTTCCTGACATAAGTATCGTCCGCAGTAAAACCAGGAAAAATCAAGATCAGTTGACACCAATAAGATAAGAAGTCTAGAGAATAGTTCAGCTATAGTACTACATTCAATTACACCCAACAAAGGTATACAATTTGATGGGATAGGATGACAGGTATAAAGTCTAAATTTAACAGGATAAATTGAGGAAGAGATTGACATTGTAAGAGTCGTTCATCGAAACAACGGCACAATCGTGTAAAAGAAATGATGCAATACCTATCCCAGATATCTGAAAAATTCTACTATTCCCACGACAAATAGGAGAGAAGAAAGAAATCTATAAAACTCAATTTTTAAAGTCGTGTTATTATAAATGATATGGCTATGCACAAAAAATTGTGATATAATTGTCATCCAGTAAATAATACTGTTTCACTATGTGATACATCTAATAAACAAACTAATATGGACTTACCGACTGTCACAGTGCTCACGTTTTATACAGATATATTTATTTCACAGTGTCAGTTTTCTGAGTATAGGGTCTATGCTCTCTACGCATTGTGGGTTGTTTCAAGTTCGTATTATCCCGGGTGTCTCAGTGTCTGTGATTCGAATGCGTTTCAGGTTATGATGGATTGAAACATTTCGTGAGGAGACTTATAAAAACTGCCCTTTCATCCAAGGAGAATGAATGTAATGTGTTCATTGAAGAATCCATCTTGTTTCATGGAGATATTCTCCATCATTTGACAGTGTGTATTTCAGTAGTACTCATTTGGGCACTGCAAATGCAAAGAGTCCGCATTCAGACGGATTCCATTGGATTGTGAGTCTCCTCTCACTACAAAATACTAAAAAAAAATACTAACACGTATCACAAATTGAATCATCAAAAGAAGTTGAACGTCAATTAACTTGCGGGTTTGACTTCATCATGGTTATGAAATGAGTGTAATCAGATTCTGTGATTTCATTCTCTAATAAAGATTTCGAAAACAATTTTGTGTGGTGATTAAAACCGGGGTGCTGTTACTTTATTTGCAGAGAAATGAGTTGAAGAGTGACATTTCTAAAGCCACTAACTATTCTCTCGACAATGAAAGCAAATTCAGAAAAGTATCAGCACGTTGATACGAAGAGTAAGAGATCGTAATGTATGTATTCACTCAAAGTGCAATAGTTTGCAACATGAGAATGGAATGGTGTACATCAATAAGGTGCACACTGAACAGTCCTACATCGAGCTGTTATCCTCAATTCTAGTCTCAGACAATATCACACGAATGAGGCATATTTCCGCAATTATCGGCTTTCTCTTATTAAGGAAGTGGAAATTGAGGGGTGTCAGAGAGAAACACTAGACATATCCGCGACATTTTCCTCAATATTGTGAGAGACCCTCTTGCTACCGGTTACGCTTCTGGAATTGTGAACTTTGAGGAGAATGTGTATTGCATATCAAAAATGTGGCTATATCGCAAATAGAGTCAACGTAATATTTCTTGAGCGCTGAAATGTGTGACTGAACACAATGCTAGAAATCCGCTTCTCACATTAGCAACGCATGGATTAGCAGTGGGATTAAGAGAATGTGGTTGTGGACAACAGTCATCTTGCATGCATCTCTCAGGTTTCACATTTATTCGAGGTAAAGCAATTGAATTGCAGAATTCCATTTCACTCTCAATGCATTGATGACCATTATCTCTTATCTTGCCGGAGAATTTGCATGTTGTTGAGGGTTTATTTTCCATGCCTTAAAGGGAATCGAAAATTGACAGGACAGTGAGAGATTTAGCGAAAGCATGTGTCCTGATAATCGCACGTAAGGCAAAGATGATGATACTGAGTGGACAACAGCGACAAATATTGTGTGGTTTTATCAAAATAAATGATTAAGCGTAATGGAGTTAGGTCCTACTACAATGTACAGGATTTATGCTTACAACTGCAGACAGCATCAGTCGCAGTCCGTGTGATGAGAGCGAAAGTATTACTTTCCGTCCCTCACAGACACTAGTAGGATGCTTCCGAATTCGCACGACATGGACGATAATGTGAAGGATAGCAACGGTGGTTCCACTGAAATGCGTGTGTCAAAGAGCATCATCAGAATGATTTCAAACACTAATGTTGAGTCAGTGATCTCATATATTTGACATACATGGTGCACGCATTGCCACTGGCATTTTGAATAGGCTCTAGGCTTCATAAGTGCTCAAGTTCGCTTGATACTGGAGGTTAAACTGTCAGAATGCGGAGTCAAGCAACAAGTAATGGAATCAGACACGCAGCAGACGCAAATTCTCCTTGTCAATATGCGGGAGGAACTGAGGATAGGTTGAATATACTTTGCGGACACTTCTACATGGAGTAGAATCCAAATGTGAAGCGACGAGTTATACGTGTGAGGGCGACGTGAACATGTTGTTTCCAGGAGTAGACAAGTAGTTATGGGCAGTCATGAGACCAGCTGGAGATGCTGAGTGACACCCAGTTAAGTGAAGATGAGGCGATACGACACTATCTTGAAACCGATATTCCAAGAATGGATAAAATGAAGAGAAATAAAATCATTTCGTGGAATAAGCATTTCTCATCGCGTTCAAGGAGAAATTTATATGTGTTTCTCAATCACACCCCACCAGGGTATATAAGTAATATCTCAGTTTAGAGACCACTGGTTAGTTGAAATCAATAGTAACGAATGCGTTAAATGACAGGGAAATGTAAACATTTCGCGGATTGAGCATTTCTTACTACTCTGCAGAATAAGTTTGTATATGTTTCTCAATCACACGTTTCGAGCGTTTATTGCTGACATAGCGCAAATCAACATGTTAAATTAGTTATTACTATCGTTTCTTTTAATTCCTAGAGGAGTATAAGGCTTCAGCCGTGCTCCTCCATTACGTTCGGTTCTCTGCTAGAGTCTTCACCTGGTTCCAAGTGTGCCCACATGTTTTCATCTCCTCTTCACATGACCTCCTCCAAGTCACCCTCACACTGACGACCAACTCGCCGCTTCCCCTTCGGGTTCCAGTCGATGGCTTGTCTAATGATGTCACTTGATGGTTTCCCCAGAGTATGGCCAATCCATCTCCATTTCCTCCTGCTTACTTGTTTCACAATTGGTTCCTGGTTGGTCCGCTTCCAGAGATCTCTGTTGCTGGTATTTTCTGGCCGGCCATCTGATCTTGAGTATTGAGCGAAGACAACTGTTAATGACGGTCTGTAGTTTGTTTGAGATGCTCTTTATGTTGCAGGTCAGAGAAATCTTTCACAAGCATCTGACTAGCTTCAAACGGTATAAATTACGGTGTTCTCTATACTGGGTGGTTGGAGGCAGTCAGTAGGAAGCATTTGCTGACCTAGGTTTCGTGCTATTCAACACTGGTCAGCAAGGCATATCTGCAATACTGAAGGAACAAATTTCTCCTCTGGGATTAGAAACCGCGTCAACCAGTGCTTCAGTCGGAGTCGTTACCGCTGAGCAATCTATAAGGTTTCGCGACTGACCGCCTGTAGGACAGTATTGTATACTTTGATTGGAAAATATTCAGTAAAGAGTGTTACGAGTCTAGTCTCTACTTTCGTGCACACTGAATTCTATCAGTCACGTTTGCATTGTGGCCACCATTGTAGGTAGCTCGAAATCACGAAGCTTATTGAATTTGTGCTATTAGATGGTGGAAGGAAAACGCCAAGTATTTTCTATTTGCGATTCTGGATTAATTCTAATATGGGAGCCACTCAATACGATGCCTGTCTACACTGAATTTCGCAAATTTACTAGTATTTCCGAAATCAAAATAAGAACCAACTATTCACAACTCTGAGTACAATATCGTGAGAATGTCTATCCTCTCTTACTCTAAAAAAGAGCAATCTTGGCCTCACACGAGATATCTTATTAGAATGGAAACACCACACGCATTTGTAATCAGATATTTCTCAGAGATGATAATAGACAACACACATTCTTGAAACGTGTGATTTACAGTGAAACATCTCTAACATCCTCACGCAATATTCTCAGGTTTCTTCTCTTTCAATTCACGTGAGTGAGAGTGTGTTCACATCTTTTACTTTGAAATTTAACCACCTGGCAGTTTTATTTCTCTCAACCTAGGACACGTTTCATATAATGAAAATAGGGTGTCGATATTTTATGTGCAGAGAAATGAACTGACGATTGAGATTTCTCAAATGCGTAACTATTCACTCGATAATGACTGCAAATTCAGATAATCAACAGGTTGGTGAATTTTGTCATTCATCGGAAATCATATTGCAACATGAGATTGGAGTGGAGGAAATTCATGCACATGCACCCTGAACAGTCGTACATCGAACTGTCAACCTAAATTGTAGCCTCGAACAATATCGGAATAATGAGGCATACTGGAGCATTGATCGGCTTCCCCTTTATTGAGCAAGAGGAAATTCAAGGGTGTGCGAGTGATACAGTAGACTTTATCGCGATAGTTTACTCAATAATATGAGGGGCTGATTGCATTCTTGCCACCTGTTCTAGCTTCTAGCTTTGTGAAATTTGATGAGCATGCGCTATATTTGCGAAAAGTGTATTTCATATCGAAAATCCGGCTATATCAAGAATAGAAGCAGTGTGCGATGTGTGAGGCGCTGAAATGTTTAATGGAATAGATCCACTACTCATCAGCAACACAAGAATTAGCAGTGATATTACGAAAGCGGTTGTGGACACCAGTCATCTTGCATCCGTCCCTCAGTGTTCACAATTACTCGGTTAATAGCAGCTTGCAGAATCATATGTCACTCGCAATGCATTGACCGCCACTTTCCATTATCTTGCCGAATATTCAGTAAACTTCGAAGACACAATGCAGTAGCAATCCGCATATATCTGAAGGTGAATTTTTTTTAGGATTTACTTCCTATTTCAACTGCATCAATGAGACATGCCTATAGATGCTGGCATGAGGAATATATGAGAGGATGTCCACCAGGATAACTTGAAATCAGTGCAAGTAAAATTCCCAGTGCAGCTCAACGGAAATTGTCCAAAATACGAAAACGTCTGTATATCATGAAACCTATTCTCTCGTTCTCGCACCAGCATGTGGCTGGAGGTGGTGAGAACACGATTAGAGACATGATCTATTGACGGCAATCATCATTTCAGCGTAACCATGGAAAACGTTTATACGGTGGCCTGTTCCATGAAAATATTCACACTCCTGACAACCCATTAGATGTCAATGGCATCTACGAAGGAGAAGAATGACGCCAAGGATTTGTCAGAAATATCCACATCTCTCATGTCGTTGATAGAGTAAGAAGTATCATTGTTTTGATGCTCACTTGAGCTATCGCGAATGGTGTCATGCTCCTCTGTATTCGAACATACATGCACACAATTAATATCTAGTCAAGTGGCGATTTATGTGGCTGTTGACAGATATCTGTGTGTCTCGGTGTCTACACAGGCGTATGAGCAGTTTCGTCATTCCTCAGAGTAATTGAGGCCGTAAGCAGAACTGCGCCACACAACACAACACAACACTGCATTGCACAGATACATTCATCATTCAACTTCGGAGGCTCGTGTGGTATGAGGAGTTATGAGAGAAATGCAGGTTACTTTCTGGACTCAATACATATCTGTGACATTCGCATGGATAAATACTCTGAGAATGAGTCTCTAGATTCCTTGTGAAACAGCCCTGTTTAATTCAGTCCACTCGTGCACAAATTGCCTCAACTTACTACATCATTACTGCATCGACAATTATGATAAATATCGACGTCTGCTTTCATGTTGGCACACACACATGTAAGGAATTTCCTTATGATCGAATTCACTGAAAATTCGTTCACCAGTATTCAGTGTGGTAAAAGGGGCACAGAACATGCTTCACTGACGGTTATTGTCCATCAATCTACAACAGTCGAATGGACACCCATGTTCATGATTTAGAACTTTCCTGCGAATCTGCTTGTTTCAGAAACACAGTTCTTCATGCTTTCAAATACCTGCACATGACCATCATTCTTGGCAGCAGCATTTCTTAATAACAATTTGGTGTACTAATATGTGAAATGTCTGGCCTGATTTACTCTCAAGGTTTTGTGAATTGATACGTAGTTCATTCGGCCTACGTGATCACCACAACTGACTGTAAATGAATATGCATTTGTGACATGTGATTTTACCTACCTAATGCAGGACAACATATCGTCGTGTTTTGTGGTAGTAGACGACAGACTCCACTACCGCCAATATTTACACACACATGAATCCGACCACTTAGAGTACCGTGTGAAAGAGCTCATCGTCATACCCGGGCACTTAGACTGTGATTGTTTCCTCACTAACCACCTATCCAGGCATATGTGCAATCGGCAATTGTGATGATTAACTAGTCAATGAAGTGTGGAATGCTCATGTAATACTGTATCACTGCACACATCACTACACTGGTCGGAATTATCAGTCACGTAATTCAATCGTCATAGGACACACCTGTCACAAATGCGATGTCCAGATTTACGTCGCAAAATATGCTGTTTATGCATGATATTGAATATTATTATTTGAATAAAGTGCATTAGTATTAAGGCACACCAAGATTTCCTTTCATTTGCCAGTTCAGTGTTAATTTAGCACGCTGAAGCATGCAGATTAGTATTGTCTTCTTAGATGTCCTCCTTACAAGTAAACCAGACGGTAGCATAAATAAAAATTGGCGTAGAAAAAGTACGTAGACAGGACAATATACACATTGTCACAGCTTCGTTCCTCTAGAGTACAAAAGAAATTTAGTAAAGACCATCAGCCACAGAGTGAAAGTTGTATCCTCAGAAGAAGTAATCAAAGATGGATTAAGCATTGTATATGATAGCTTGATTAAAAATAGCTATCCCAACAAATTTACCAAGTGACACTTGACAAAGAAAGTGGAAAAGGACTGCTCAATATCCGGAAACCAGAAGCCTTTGTACACATATGATTGCAATTCAAGGACAATATACCAAGGGAAATAATTACGAAGAAATTAAGGAAATCAGTTCAAAGAACTTTTTATCCTGGCGAACTTCACGTCTTAATCTCTACACAACTGTTGCTCTAGGAACTAGATTTTTTGTGCTCGAAAACATCTCTCTCTATGGCTAAGGAAAGGTGTGGTGGAAATGATCACCAACAATTTGATATTAAAACATATGCTCTAAACCGACGACAAAGCCACCATTGAGGAATCCTTCTCCATCATCTACCGGGTGGCAAGTAAATTACGAAAAACATTGAAGTACTCCGTGCTCCAAGCAGTAGAGGCTATCGCAATTCTCGTGGAACAACCAGTGCTTTGTGTGCAAAAGTAGCACGTCCAACCACTTCTACTGCCTTGGTTTTAAGTTGTTTTTTTTATCCTTCACGTTCCCCAGTGGAACATAGGGTTTCAAGCTACAGGCTTGAAGTTTCTGTAGCAGGGTTTATTTTTACAGGATGGGGTTTCTAGCCTCATGCCCAACCTTTCCTCTTCGCCAGCATTATTTCTGGCTTAGCGAGGTAAAGGAGTGCGTCGGCCGGGGATCGAACTCCGGACCATGTGCATGGTCGGCGAGCGTCCTAACCGCTATACCACCGACGCACTAAGTAGAGACTGTAAATTCATGAGTTAGTTCTATTATCCTACCTAATTTTTTCTGATATTCAATATATTGGTATGCTGATTCTATTGAACTGTAATCTGCGACATGAACTCCAACATAAGCAAGCTCAGTACTTATGTCGAGTTTGAAAATTTGATCAATCAGACTACTGATCTTGTCCCAGCTTCCGAAGAAGAATTCAAACATTTCAAGTCCACTATTCTAGACTCTTGTCAACAGTATCTGAATACAAAGTCCAAGTTCAACAGCCTTTTGACCAAAGAACATAGAGAACAACTCAACCAACTAAGGCAGAACAAAGAATTGCTTATCACACGTCCTGACAAAGGTACAGGCATAGTCTTAATGGATAAAAAAGATTATATTAATAAAATGATGGTGATTCTCTCAGACAACAATAAGTTCTCAGTATTCGAAAAAGAGAAAGACAAAACCGAAGCGACGGAAAAACAACTAACTGAGATCTTGAGAAAGCTAAAGACTGACCAAGTTATCTCTGAAAATGTCTTCGAGAGCATTCGACCCACAGGTTCAATAATACCCCGACTATACGGATTGCCAAAAACTCATAAACAGGGTCTTCCGCTGCGCCCTATTTTGGACATGTCGGGATCTCCATATCATCCAATAGCGAAATGGCTAGCAGAACTCCTACAACCTGTCAGAGAACGAATTTCAAAACATTCCCTCCGGGATATCTTCGAATTCATCGATTGCATCAAAGATATTAAAGTGGGAGACAAACGTATGATTTCACTCGACGTCGAGTCTCTCTTTGCAAACATCCCTATCACTGAGACGATTTGTTTTCTATGCAAGTACTTGGAAGAAAACAACCTGGATATTGGAATACCTACCACCAAGCTAAAAGAACTCCTACTCAGATGTACCCTAAATGTCCAGTTCACATTCAATGGGAACTTCTATAGACAAAAAGATGGCGTGGCGATGGGATCACCTTTGGGTCCGGTGCTGGCTGATATTTTCATGGCAAGTTTGGAAAACGGTCCGCTGAAAGCAACCATCGACAAATTCTTCTTATACAAAAGGTATGTCGATGATACTTTCGTCATCTGCGATCACAATTGTGATCAAAATATTGTTCTTCAAGTTTTCAATAGTTGCCACCCTGCCATCAAATTTACAATCGAAGAAGAAACCAATGAGACAATCTCCTTTCTGGACGTTCGTCTAAGTAAGAAGACCGATGGTACCTTGAACAGATCAGTACACAGAAAACCTACATGGAACGGTCAATTGACAAACTTCTACAGTTGGGTACCAATAAGTCGCAAGCGAAATTTGATAATATCTCTGGCGACTAGAATCTGAAAAATCTGTAGTCCAGAATCAATAGAGAAAGAGATCGCCCTCTTAAGGAAGACACTGCTCGAGAATGGCTACCCACCCCGTTTTATAGACAAGCACATTAAGCCTAAGACGTACAAAGAACAACCCATTACAGTGCAGAAGAAGATGGTCTACATGAATGTACCCTTCAAAGGTGACCTTCTGGCTGACACCTTGAAGAAGAGGATATCTACTGCTCTCAGAAGGACATTCTTCGCTGCCACACAACGACTGACATTTTCCTCCCGGCCATTGTTCTTCAACTACTCTAAAGATAAACTATCGCATTTGACCACTTCCATGTGTATCTACCAATTCACCTGCTCTTGCGGAGCGAGGTATATAGGTCGTTCGATGCGAGTTTTATCTAAAAGAGTTCAAGAACACTATCCCGCCTGGCTACGAAAAGGTAACAACGGAGCAATAAGGAGCGCCATTATTGAGCATATACTCAACACTGGTCATTCGATTTGCAAGGAGAAGTCGTTCAAAGTCATCTATAAAGTCAAACGAAGCCTACCAAAATCGACAAGTTTCCGTATACTTTGTATTGCTGAAGCCTTAGCGATTTGGATGGAAAAGCCTGAGTTATGCACACAGAAGAAACTTCTCCACCCCCTCCTACTACCGTGGGTTTAATTCCAAGTTTATTTGTCATCAACATTTTGTTATCAAATTTTTTGCAATTTTCGTATAACAATTTTTAGTAACTAACCCATTCAATCTTTTCACCTATTATCTAGTTTATTTTCATAATTGTCTCCAAACTCCTTCACTAGCATCTAATCTTTCTAAACATGTCCATATTACGTAACCCTACTCACATCTTACCAATCTTCACCCCACTTAGTTACAACTTTGATTATTAATCACACATTTTAACTTCTTCATTATTTTGATGATGTAACTCTGCTCACATCTTACCAATCTTCACCCCACTTAGTTACAACTTTGAGTATTAATCACACATTTTAACTTCTTCATTATTTTGATGATGTAACTCTACTCACATCTTACCAATCTTCACCCCACTTAGTTACAACTTTGAGTATTAATCACACATTTTAACTTCTTCATTATCTTGATGATATAATCAACAACCCACACTAACTGTTATTTTGATTTTGACAAACCTAATGTACACACACACACACACAAAATAATTGTATATATATTTGCGACTGTACAGCTAAGTGAATGAATTCGCCGAAAAGAGACTCTTCGCTGAACTAATTTGTTCTTATTTCAATGTCTTAATGGGTATATTTCGCGAATTGTAATCTATTGATATCATGTATTCGATGTTATTAAGACAGCATTATTGTTGTTCATAACACTAATTCATTCATTCACTATAATATATATATATGTATATATATATATAACTGTAGAACCTGACGATGAAGTTATCGAAAAGAGTATTCTTTGTTCAGTATCCATTCTTTTGAAAATATAATTTTATTATTTTACACTCATTCGAAATCTTCACGATTTCTCCTCACTTCAATCATGATCATTCAACATATTTATGAGACATTGAAAATATCGGAGTCACCGACAGCATCACAGTTCGTCATCGTTCTAATCATCTCAGATTCTCAAAAAAAATTACACAGATTCGGACTCATATACAAGTTGTACCTAACTGTCATGAAGTAGGTTCACCGTTTATTTCAGCTTGGCTACATTGATGCCAGTACATCTGAATTTTTTCAGACAGAGTGTGATACCACATTCATCACAGTGTTGTTACGAATACACTGAGGTACAATTAATCTGAAAGATCACAGCAGTGAGAAACGCTCGCTTCAGCGAAACATCATCTAAAGAAAGATACACTAAAATTCATTCATACACATCACTTTGTCTCATGAATCGCTCAGCAGTATGGAGGCAACAACAAGTAAATTTGGCATTATCGTTGAGAAACAAATCACATAGAGCTACTGTTAATCAGTCAAGAGGACTCAATATACGGTGACTGTGATAATGAGACACATGAGATCTCACTGAAGAATGGAGTACAGATTGCCTCTGACGCAGTAGAATCATCACTCAGATAATTTCAGGGGAGCCTACATAACGCGATGACAAATAAAAAAAATATTATCCAAAGTGGAGTTATGCTCTACCACGTTCCATAGGTTTTATACTTAAATCGACAACTAAGAATGATTTCTAAAAAATCTACTAACGTGCCACAACAAGAAGGTATTGGAGATCTTATGTCGCTTCCATACAGCGATAAAAGGCTGACATATCTAGAACAGGTTGCATCAATCTCGTCGCATCGAGAGTTGAGGAAATAGCCATCATTGCACAATCTCACTCAATATCCACATCCACCAATTTTCAAACAAATAATAGCGAGCAGAAATCGGTATGCAAAACACAGTGAATAGAAGAATACGTTTATTATTACATCATACTGCACAAAATCATTACAATGAAAATATTAACCTACTGCACTACATACACTACAAATACAGGTGATGCGATTGTCCGCCAAGCTTACTATGCCCCCAAATCAATGCAATCTCAGACGACCTATTGATGAAATGAAAGAAAACAGAAGACATTGAAGGCAATTAATACACAACAAATTCAAATCAGAAACATTTAGTTAATTAGTTGAATTATCTTGAACTACTTACGTTTTTCAATTGGCACACTGTCGTGTACCACAGCAGCAAACACTGTGATCATTTGGATGATGAACATGATGACACAGATAGCCAATCTTGACTGTAGAAACTTTGACTGCATTCTCAGTTCTCTGTATACTGATTGTCACACACTCTGATACACGATCATCTTCACTCCACCGTATTTATACCATTTTGCAAGGCATCCACCACCCACACATGCTGATGTGTGATAAGATGGAAAGACATATCTCGCACATGTGTGGATGTGTGTGTTGAGAAAAGTGACGACTGGTTAAACTAGTCAGCACATATGTCTGCAATTTCAATTCCACCAGTGAAATCACCTCCATTCTCACCGTTTGTGATTGAGATGAGATTGTATATTTTCATTGGTCAAATATTTTCTTCGTGAATTATAATGACATGCTGATATTCAAGTGAGGTTGATATGAATATGACTCGTTTCTCGGCTGTTTTGATCTCTATTGAGCGCATCTGTCGTTCATACTGTGTGTCAATATTCGAGCAGCGATAGTCGATGAGTGATTCATTAGCACAGATTGACAGGGAAAGATCCCCATGATATCTGCCAATTGAGTGCTTGTTGAGGAAGTCATATATAAGTCTAATTTGTTTCTGCTGGCCACACGCTTCCAATAAATGTGAGAATAGTAAATTAATGTGTGCATGCATGCTTTGCAATAAATGTACTGAGATTGTAAATGTAATTCTCGCACATGATTGTTGACTTAAAACCTTCCGATAATGCATCGGTAGTCATTTGCTGTGTAGTTGATTTAAGTGTCAAAGTCACGAATATGTTGTTCGACGTGAATAAATAACTCATCGAGGAATATATGAAAAGAGATTCGGGCGTCGTGATGAAAACAGTCAGTCTGCGAAATTCAGTATCATTGAGCTGTGGAAATTTCAAACATTGTCGCAATACTACTTATAATTTCATCAGCAATTTTCTTCTCTCTGGTAATTTGTAGGCCCTATTCATCCGGTGTTCTTCTAAGTTCAATTAATGTTCAGGTGCAGCATGAATGCCCATCTACTCATTCTGTGTATATCGACCAAATGAAAACTTCTAATTCACAGGTAATTAGCATGTTGTACATGAGCATTATTCAGAGACTTATAAAAGACAAGATATAACACACTCTGTCTATGCATTAATACATTTGTGAAAGTACTCCTCACTTGAACTGGTTTTCATGAATCATGAGATAAGGCATTGATGAAGACAGAGATAAATTGAGGGCGGAGAATGATACTTTGAAATATATGTGTTCTGTAGGGAACCATTCACGTGTAGACTGAACTGTTCGTTTTCCGTGAACTCAGTGTGTTCTATGGCATTAGCGATGCGCTTTGATAACAGATTTTCATTTTATGATTTTGTGTGTGATGACATTTTTTTTTCTTCACGTTCCCCAGTGGAACATAAGGCTTCAAGCTAGTGGCTTGAAGTTTCTGTAGCAGTGTTTATTTTACAGAATGGAGTTACTAGCCTCATGTTCAACCTTTCCTATTCACCAGCATTATTTCTGGCTTAGCAGGGTAAAGGAGTGCGTCGGCCGGTGATCGAACCCCGGACCATGTGCATGGTCGACGAGCGTCCTAACCGCTATGCCACCGACGCACTGTGTGATGATATGATGACACTTAATTTGTCTACAGAATAGTATATTGTTACAGATGCTAGGCGTATCTGCAACCTTGAAGGAACTGATGTCCCTTCTGAGATTCGAACCCGCATCACCCAGTGCTGCTGTCAGAGACGCTACCACTGAGCTATTCAGGCTCATAAAGGAGTGCGCCGGCCGCGGATCGAACCCCAGACCATGTGCATGGTCGGCGAGCGTCCTAACCGCTATGCCACCGACGACTACATATGCGTGAATTGGCGGTCATTAATTGGTAAAGTGTTGATTGAATTTCGTAGAAAGGTAGACTAGGAACATCAGACAGAACCCGGTCAGTGAACATCTAAAATAATAATTGAAATGAAAGAAGCGGTATAAAATTTAAATATGCCTCACGTCTGCTGTCTTCAAATTCGATGAGGAAATATTTTTGCACAATCAGTAGGGATAGCAATTGGATCACCTCAATCCTCAGTTGCAATAGATATCCTAGCGGATGATTTCGTAAATATGGCTCTTAAAACATTCACCCCTACTCCAAAGATATGGTGAAGAGAGGTGGATGACACCTTCAAAGCATTAAAAAGAGAGCATATCTCTTGTTTCCGCAGACATTTAAACTCAAGGCTAGATAGAGTAAAAGTCTCATTTGAATAGGAAAATGAACAAGGAGAGTTAGCTATTCTCTTAGACTATGAAATAAGTTGAACAGAAGAAAGCAAATGGTATAAAAATAAAAATCATGTAGTGGGCCATAGTGAATGTTGGACAGTATTTTTCTATCTGAACACACAGAGTTGGCTAATTGAGGTGAATTTACACTCCCTCAGCATGAGAAAGGCTATAAGAGGTGCATAGAACAAATCTGCTAAATCCGTTAATATCAACACTGGTGTTCTGTAGCATTTCCGCAACTACTGCAGACATGCGTATCTGTCTAATCAGTCAATCCCGGAACTATGATGGATGGTGTTCACGTCTGTGTTCTTTTTGGATACGAAGTTCAAGTTTAGTCGATTTTATTGCAACAACTTCAGCTATAAATAAATAAATAAATAAATAAATTTATTCTCATAGTACAGTACATGAGGGACGCCAGTTTACAGGCATCATCAAATTGTTACAGAAATAGAACCATATAATTTAATCACAATTTACAGCCAGTAGCAAGATATGCTTTACATGTTCGATGGAGATTATACATACACTTGATAAATGTTAATTCCAGTAGTATAAAACAGCCTTTTCACTTATATACAATCATTTCTGTGCAAAGTTGGAAAAATCTGCTAGATTGTCAGTGAGTGCAACACAACAGGAAATACAGGAGTATTGTCTTCGCATTAACAAAAAAACCAGGTCTTTGGTGGATGGATTATAAGTGCCTGGGAAAAAAGTAAAGCTTGAAGTAAATATTCATACATAACTTTGTTGTGTGCAGAGTCCTCGAATTATAGTTCACTGATGTGTTATTTTGAAATCAGTGATGTGTTTATCTCATTTGATCTTCAGTCTCATTGTTGGGAGTAAGTACACAAGCTTCGGACGCTATAGGAGATATATGCGAAGTGTACGGAGTTCAGTATACAACCTTAAAAGCTGTGCTGGCGTCACTGCGACGTCCAGTATCAAACAAGTGTGACAGGATCTATCGTTTTTATGCACTTAATTGTCAATTTCCTGGATAAAGCTTGTTGATATTCTCAAACACGTAGACGAACCTGCGTAATCGTGCGCCCTATATAACTTGAACCGAAGGTACAGTCTAAATGGTATATGCATGGAGAAGAGCTAAGACAAGGTGAAACATCTAGGAGTTGCTGCGCGTACACTGGACGGCAACTTCTTCACAATATTTCGTAATCCTCTTCTGCCTAGCACGTTTGTCACTCAAATTCTATTTAATTTGACACATCAAAACTGATATGTTACTCTATTTTGAAAAAATATATACAACGCATTGCTGTCCAGTATTGTAACGAAAAAAAGATATTATATCTTATAATTGTAAGAACCTGAAGAGGAGTAATTACTGAAAAGAATATTCTTCGTTCAAATTTGTTGAATTCATGATTTATGGGAATATTTCACACTATTGAAATGCAATCTGTTCTATTGCTATGTGGTTTGCGCGGGTGTTTTTCCCATATTGAATTTTGCAATGAAAGAAGCCATACCTAGTAGTTTACTGGCATCTCTGAGAGCTCATCAATCCAATTAAAATGATGAATGACACTATCAAACTACTCACAAGTAGCATAACTACGAACTGTGATTTCCGACTGTACAGTTTCAATAGGCCTCTTGGAATGCGTGCATTGATCTGAGTTATTTTTATTTCATTCACTGACAAAATATATGAAAACACTTCGCACGTACATCACAAATATGCGTTAGAATAATTTGACATCTTCAAAGACTTGGTCACGATAAAGCAACACATATTTTAAATTTTGACTGCCCTACAATATTGATTCGATGTTATTTAAACATTAATGTTGTTCATAACACTAACTGACTATAACTGCGCGCTTTTCGATTACTACGCTACATATGCATAGTTACCTAAAACTCTTATTTTTGTGGAATATCTCCCCAAAAAGTTGCAAAAAACTATTACAATTATTTGCCATTGAAACACTGAATCTTGGATATAATATTGTTGATCGATAGTACCTATAACTATCTATTTGCCGCTCTGTGCTTGTTTAAGACTAACTAATATCTATAATTGTATATATTGATGGATTTATATTTTCAAGTTGGCTCAAGTCAGTGAGTCCATGATTTTGGTATCATTTTGGTTAACTGTAATTGACTGTGATATTATTATTGTTGTTGTCGCTTGTTACCTTCTTGTGGTGAGTTATTTTCCTGTGCTATGGTTGTTCTGATTGCTTTATTCCTTGTTTTCCTGGTTTTAAAGGGGGGATTTCACAAGATCGCTTCTCTCTAAACTATATTTTAATGTAACAATCGCCTTCACAGGCGTGAGGCTCACCAAATTGCCAATTTGGTGAGTCCATTCCCGTTCCATCTGCTTTCACATATTCCCAGTACTTGAATTCCGTATCTTTTCATTTCGTTTGCTATCTGGGCAGCTTTGTCAATCTCGTACATGATGTGGACATTCCATGTCCTCACACAGACTTTTTCTTTTGGCGCAAGGAGATTTATCTTGCTGAAGTTTCTGTAGCAGCTTTGTTTACAGGGTGGGGTTGCTAGCCTCACACCTGTGAAGGCGATTGTTACATTAAAATATAGTTTAGAGAGAAGCGATCTTGTGAATTCCCCCCTTTAAAACCAGGAAAACAAGGAATAAAGCAATCAGAACAACCATAGCACAGGAAAATAACTCACCACAAGAAGGTAACAAGCGACAACAACAATAATAATATCACAGTCAATTACAGTTAACCAAAATGATACCAAAATCATGGACTCACTGACTTGAGCCAACTTGAAAATATAAATCCATCAATATACACAGTTATAGGCATTAGTTAGTCTTAAACATGCACAGAGTGGCAAATAGATAGTTATAGGTATTATCGATCAACATTATTATATCCAAGATTCAGTGTTTCAAAGGCAAATAACTGCAATAGTTTTTTTGCAACTTTTTGGGGAGATATTCCACAAACATAAGAGTTTTCGGTAACTGTGTAAATGTGACGTAGTAATTGAAAAGCGCGTCAAGGCCGTAGTTGGGTCTTTTGAAATTCATTCTTTAGAGGAAATACATTTTATGATTTGCAGCTGTCAGTGTGCCGTAGTTCAACCGATTTTGTTTGCAATGGCTCTATAATCGTTTGCTAAACACTTTAAAGTACCAATTTCTTTTTTGGATATTCAATTAACGTAAGGCATGCTTTACTGAAAATCATGTAAAAGTGTTTCACGAAATGTTGTCAATTATTATTATTATTATTACTACGTGAAGATCGTGTAATGGAAGTAATTGAATATTTTGAAATTTAAAATCTCTAAGAAATTCAAAAATAATTATGTGACAGTGCACTGTTCTACTATTCACAAGAGGATTTCTTCTCCGCACGGTGCATTGCGAACACATCATTTTCACATTTATTTTGTTTCTGATATAATGAAGTAGACGAAAACATAAGTGGAGTGGTATAGATGAAGAATGATTCTGACAATTACTGAATAAACACTTCAGCTACTGATTTATTTGACAGTAGCATAATTTACCATCAGTAAAACGTTTCAGCTTTGTTGTTTAGATCAAATAAGGTATAATTATATTTCGATAGTTTACACACAATGTTTTAAGGAATAAAACAATCCCAACAGTGGTGTGAACACGGTTAGTAAATTTGCTCGAAATATTACCAATAACAAAATTTATCATTGTGTGTATACTATCGAAATATAATTATACTTCAATAGCATAAGTATTTAGCAATGGTTTTCCATTCCACTGTCGTTCCATATAAGGATTTAATTGACACGAATCTAAAGACGATATTGCCACTATCTGTAGATTCCAGTCAAAGAATACTTGCGGTTTTATTCGGTGCATATGTGTATCTATATGGTCAGAATTCGGTTTTGTACTGTGTATTTAAATTGAAGAATACCAGCCAGTTCTAAGCTCGGAAATAAGGTGAGGTTAAGCATGAGCCTGTCATTCCCACCTAATCAAAATTGTACACTCATCGATTTGGAAACTTCAAAACAACAAGTAAGAAGTAATTATAAGAATCAAATAGTAATAAATTGATAAATTGTTAATCATAACATGTGAGATATGTAAAATCTCAAGCTTCATGTATTTATTTATTTATTTTATTTATTTTGGTTACAGCTTGATGCCACACCGTATTTTCAGTACAAGTATGACATTTTCAGCATGGATATCGGTAGCCCAAATTTTACAGGCCAAACATAGATATCGGGTGTGCGTCGGTAGGGGATCGAACCCCGGACCATGTGCATGGTCGGCGAGAGTCCTAACCACTGTGCCACCGACGATGTATTCAATGAAATCTCGAAATGCAAATTAGTAATAGGATTTGAGCAATGACTGAAATTCCAGCTGTCATATGTCACAATAAATCTAGTAAAGGAAAATCGTCACATCTTTCAACAGCCGAGATGATCGGATACTAATGAAGAATCCTGAAATGTCCGCGGAATGTCGCACACATTAGGAGATTGAAAGAAATTGGAGGCTCACTGATAAATATATATGTACAATTATGGTTTTAACAGTCTCTACTCCGTACCAAGATTTGAAGGTGTGAAATATGATGGAAATAGTAACGCCATGTATATTTTTTAATGAATATTGCTGATCACATAGTATTTTTGGATGACCAAGCAAGTTTCATGAGACAGGAAGTTGATTACTCTTTTGTGCAATACTCAGTTGAATTCTAAATAAAAATTTTGGCTTCACCGGTAACTTTTCTAAGCGATGCTGTCTAGTCGAAACATCTATTTGTGTAAAAGGGAGACAGGAGTAGTCTGTCCGTTTTTGCAATCACGAAATATCGTTTACAATATATGACAGTGAATATTGATTTGCAAGGCGAAAATGAAAATGTAGATAAGATTGTGAACTGCTGTAAATAGTAATGAGAATGATAAGTGTGCGTGTGTGACATGTTGTA